>OY747705.1:8177500-8695000 GCA_963556495.2 Valencia hispanica | reverse complement strand
CTCCAGTTATCAATGTAGCCCACATCGTTTGCAGGACACCACCTAGACAACCATTGATGGAATGACAGCATGCGGCTAAACATGTCGTCACTGGTCCGATCAGGCACGGGACCAGAAAGGATTACAGAGTCTGACATTGTTTTGGCAAACTTACACACCGAAGCAACACTAATTTTAGTGACCTCCGATTGGCGTAACCGGGTGTCATTACCGCCAGCGTGAATAACAATCTTACTGTATTTACGCTTATCTTTAGCCAGCAGTTTCAGGTAGGATTTGATGTCGCCCGTTCTGGCCCCTGGCAAGCATTTGACTATGGTCAATGGTGTCTCTAATGCCATGTTTCTGACTATGGAGCTGCCAATTACCAGGGTCGGCTTCTCAGCGGGTGTGTCGCTGAGCGGGGAAAATCTGTTAGAAACACGGACCGGTTGGTGGTGGCCCGGGGGCTGGGTTCTAGAACTATGCTTCCTACGTACAGTCACCCAGCCAGCCTGAGGTCCCGGCTGCGCGGGCTCTACCGGAGGACGGCTAGGGGGTTCTATCCTTGTTGGCTCCGCGCTGGCTAATGGGCTTCGGCTATCTGCTGGTTTTTCAACAGCGCGGAGCCGTGCTTCTAATTCTGATACCCTCGCCTCCAAAGCTACAAAAATATTACATTTATTACAGTTACCATTATCACTAAAGGAGGCAGGGAAGTAACTAAACATCTGACAGAGAGAGCAAGAGAGAAGAGTAGCCATAGCCGCAATGAAGCTAAGCTAACTGAGCTAGCGAGACCTTACCACCCCAAGAAAAGCTGTGTGAAACACAAGGAGTTCCCAAAACGCAAAGTACACCACCACAAAACGTGTGTTTTAGTGTGCTTGTGTGTTAAAATAACTTAGAAAGGCCTCAGCACAGAGGAAATAAGATCAATTCAAGAGTCCTAACACCAAACAGTTTACAGGGAGCGCAACAGTGACAACAGGAAATGACGCAATACGGCTTATCCCCGTCGAATCAGCCGGTTATATACACACACACACAACAAAATTTACAACAATTGTGCAAAGGTATAATGTGTTCCAAAATTGAGCAACAGAACAGACAAGTAGACATATAGATAATATTAAAATACATTTAAAAAAGCATCATAAGATGAGAGAGTACATATAAAAAAAAGTTTATAAACAGAATAAAAGAAAAACATGACAAAACAAATACGTACTAGGGATTATCCATAAACTTTAGATCAGATATAATAGTTTGGAGCTTTGAAGCAGTTTTGTTCTCAATGAAAGTAACAAGAGTTTTTTGTGAAAGGTGAACAAAGATGGTTTGGTTTTAAGGAATCGATATTTGTGTATGTAGAAGTTACCCAACATAGTTATTACATTCACAATAATTTACGTGTTTGTGTTTTCCAGAATAGTCCCAAATATGATGTCCTTGACAGAAAAGTGAAGTGTAGAATCTTAGGAAAAAGCCAGTAGTGTACATCGTCCCAAAAGGAGTCAGAGTACATACATTCAAAAAATAAATGCTCAGTCGTTTCTATAACATCACAAATGGATCAACAGTTGTCAACAATCCCAAAACGCTTTCTAAGGAATTCATTGGAAGCGTATATACCTGAGAAGGTTTCAAAGTGAACTTCCTTGGCTTCAGGAGGTATTGGGAGTTTAAAATATTTAGTTAGGATTTGCTCCTTCTCTGAATTATCAATATACTGAGCAATAGCATTTGGGAATGAAATGTAGGGAAAGAATGTTTCATTAAAAATTCCCCCAATTTGCTGATTTGGGAGTTTGAGAGTTGACATATGTCCATTAATTAAAAGCTTGGGGATAGTCGGATAACTGCAATTTATATTATGGTACAAAAAGGAAACCGTTTTTAAAATATTTTGAGGAATGGCATTGGTAATTTGTTAGTGGGCAATATTTAATAGTGAAATTTTCAAAGGACATGAGAGTAGCATCGTCATTTAATAAAGGCATTAAGGACCATACTCCTTTTTCAAACCATTTTGGGGCAAAAAGGGATTTGTTTTTAATGGTCATGTACTGGCAGTACCACAGAGAAGTGTTATGTGGACTGTACTCATGTTTGTAAATTGGTCTCCAATAAAGAAGAACTTGCTGATGAAAAGATGAATGTAATGGGTAGTTTTTAATGTTAAAAATCACAACTGAGTAAAAAATGGATTCCTCCTAAATTGGAACAAAATGTATTAGAGATGATAAACCATATATTATTTTGATTTTTAATAAATAATTTGAGCCAGTTTATTTTTAATGTGCCATTAAGGCTGTCAAATTCTATTGCTTGTAGGCCTGAAAGAGCTAAACAGGCCAACAACATTAATATAACTACAACATGCAATTGTGAATTTAAGGCATGTATTAAACTGAACAAAGGTGCATGTTGTATTAAAAAAAACCATTTGGTCTAGTTAGCTGTGTAATATATAAACCAGGGCATGTATGAAAAATCAGTTTCTGGGGACAAAAAGACACCATTGGCATACCCAATGTGTCCCCGATACTAGACATTCTGACCCACAGCCACCCTTTCATTCCTTTTCTCCTAATAATTATTGTTAGTTTGAGTGTATAATATCAGATACTGTCATGTTTGTGTTATTCAGGACCCAAAGGCAGCAAAGAATAAAACTTAAATGATTTATTTTTGAACAAAAAAAACAAGTAAAACTTACTGAACCAGGAGAACAATAATGCAGAGATCATTTGAAATCAGATGGGCAACAGGGAAGGCAGGAACCACAGAGGGAAGACTGACGATGGACCAATGAGTAGTGACTGAGAGTAGAATTTATACTGGGGAGGAAATGAGAGGAGACCAATGACCAATTAGGAGAATCAGATGCAGGTGAGAGGGAGAGAGCAGGTGGAAACAATCAACTGGGAAGAAAGGTAGAATGGTAGGGAGAGAGAAAACTCTAAACTACAGATAAGTCTAGGAAGGGGACCTAACACTAGAGAGACTAAACTAATAAAGACAAGGAAATAATCTAACATGAAAAGACTAGATAAGGAAAAGAACTAGGTTAAAACATAAACAGGAGGGAACAAAACAAGAAAGCAGATTAGGGTACAGAGGGGAAGGAAATTAAATGGAAGGAAAACAGAGCAAAATCCACAGAACCTGACAGATACACCATTGTCTATCTTCTGGTTTAAAAAAAAAAAAAAAAAAAAAAAAAAAAGAGGGGAGCAATCAGTTTAACTGCAAAAGTTTCAATCTTTTAATTAAGATTGTCATTATTTATACTAAGTTATGTAAATAAAGTTATTAAAAATAAATAGTTTGTAAACGGAGATATCCTTTTTTTAAACAATGGATACCTCCGTTTACAAACTTTTTATTTTTAAGAATAAAAACAGACAGATCTTTTAAACTTTAAATGATCTGGGCAGTCGAAAAGGAGGCAAAGCTGTCGGGGAGCTTACTGTCGCAATTTTGGCGAAGAGAGGAAGTGACGCAAGATTCGCACATGCGCGGGATATATCGGGTAGCGATGCAGCTTCTGAAGTTATTTGGTCTCTGTAAGGCTTCAGTTGAACGCGCAGAGACCGCCATTGTTAGTTATCATGAAATGTTTCTTTTCCGTTTGGGAGAGGAGAACCTCGGAAGACTGCATACATGGGGCACACTGCCATCTAAAGGCCGGGCATATGTACTACATCGTTTTCCATTGCACGCTCTGTCGTGTAAACGCAGTGAGTTTTTACCCGCATATTCAAACAAAAATGGCAACGCTTTCTTGTAAACAGCCCCATAGTGTAGATGAACAATTTGCACCCTGACAGATTTTCAGATGAAGAAATTGAGATTGGACAAAAACCATTTAGACATCCCATTCTCCTCTGGCCCAAAGTTTTCCTGTCACACCTCAGCAATCAACGACTATAGACCGGTTGCCCTCACATCCCACATCATGATGGTCCTGGAGAGACTACTGTCCACAGGGGACTGTACTTTCACCATTCCTTTTCACATTGTACACCTCAGACTTCCAGTACAAATCAGACCTGTCATCTGCAGAAATACTCAGATGACTCTGCAATTGTCGGGTGTATCAGAGATGGACAAGAAGCTGAATACAGAGAGCTGGTGGACCGCTTTGTGACATGGTGTGGAAACAATCGTCTCACCTTGAATGTGAACAAAACAAAGGAGATGATTGTAGATTTCAGAAGAAACAGGGATAAGTCAAACACTGTTTCCATCATGGGAGAAGAAGTGGAGGTGGTTGAGGAATATAAATACTTCGGAGTTCACCTGGACAGACTGGAGGCGCAACAGTGAAGCCGTCTACAAGGAGGGAACAGAGCAGACTGTACTTCTGGGGAAACTCTTCAGCCATCTGTTGGGGGAAGGAGGATCAGAGCCAGGCACTTAAAAAGGCTAAACAACCTGATTAAGAACTCTGGTTCTGTTCTTGGTACTTCTGTGGAACCCTTGGAAATGCAAAGAAGGATTCTTTAAAAAAAAAAAAAATTTTTAAACCAAGAAAATTAGCGACAACCCCTGAGCATCCTCTTCATGAGACTGTCATACAACAGAGTGTCTTCACTCGATGGCTTCTTCAGTTTTGCTCAAACACAGACCACTACAGAAAATCCTTCCTCCTCACAGCCATCATGATCTACAACAACTCCTTAAAGAATTGATTGGTATGAGCTGCAACACTTAATTTCCCTCTGGGATCAATAAAGTATTTTTGAATTGAACTTAATTAGAAATAGTGAAGCAAAAACTAACATCGTCACGATCTTTGCAGGATCTTGCCTAGGTCATCAGGAGGATATTAGAAATTGAGGTGAGCATTCAATTACAATGTTAATTTAAAGTGATAATGTCATGTTTGAGTGGTTTAATGACTCAAAGGCAGCAACAGACTCAGAACACCAGACTGTTATTTTGGATTTGGTAAAGACGTTTATTTATAATAGGTGTGAAAGTCACTGGTTGATCACCGGGAAAACGGGTCCACGATGGCAGGCGGAGGAACTGCAGCAGAAAGTGGATATGAGATGGTGTGAAGGTATTGTGAGGCAGAGAGTGGATGGTTACTCACGGGATGATTGTGATGTCCGATCCTTGAGGGAGATAAGTAGGATCCAATGCCGGAGGTGAGTGGAGGCTGATGTTGTGCAAGGCTGTGTGTGTTAGCAGGTGGAACGGGCAGGCAGATGAATAGGCAGACCAGCGGAGGTAACGAGGCAGAAGCTGACCAGAAGGGACTCCAGAGTGAAGGTAAGTTGTTTCCAGGAAGTATCGCCGATGGAACGGAGATCAGAGAAGGAAACCAACTTCGGAGGACAAAGGAGTCTGGATCAGGATCTGTGAGGAAATCAGGAAGAATAAGCGCACAGGTCTTGGAAGGTAACCGTATCTAGAGCAAAGTTGGCCATCTATACCACGCTGGAAGCGAGAACAATCTGGCCTCAGCTTGCAGCCTCTGTCCCTCTTTTGAATGCTGGAGATGATGAGCCTAAACAATCTGCACCTGTCACCAATCAGCCATGCCCCTATAGAGAAGGTAGGAGAGCACACACACACACAACAGAAACACCAGCACAACAAGGATCCTAACAGATAGCTAGTTTTTTACCAGCACAACAAGAGACAAGCAAGGTTAGAATTGTTGAACATTGTGATAGCAGTTTAATGGGCTCTTTTGTCCAGTATGGTGTCAGCTGTGGAATGGTTTGCTTGGTGATGTGGAGCTTACATGCACGTGTGGTTTGGTTCAATAATTTCAAGCAGTACTTGCCTAACTGGCCCCATACCAAGGCTACAAGACGACCATGTCCACACCATACTGGCAGCACCCCAACTTAGTTATTTCAATGCTTTTGGTGGTACGCTGATATCACCGCTCCATGTCGCTGCAGTGACCAGTAAACACTTTCCATGCACCAATAAATACCCTGTCATGCTTAGCCAACCTTCATTCACCCTAAACCAGAAGTGTTATGGTCAAGGCCAGTAAGACAAGGAAGGTCGAAGGGTAGATGTGGTTGATGTTCTACTCAGAAATCCCCTCACCTGCCATCTCTCATGCTACTAAAAAACCTTTTACTGTACTTGTGAGCTAATAATAGTCAAAGTCTTATGCCTTGTTTCTACTGAGCGGTACAGCATGGGTCAGAGCGATTTGGTACTCTATTTCACGGTGTATTAAGGAGAGCATTTCCACCACCAAACCAGAAGCCTAACGCCACGTCATACTTGTGCGTCGACAGACATGACGCAGAATTCTTGTGGTTGTCGCAAGCAGTGACGTTTTTCTCTCACCCAATCAAAGGACTGTGTTGAGTGATGCCCGTATCTCCACCCTAACCCTACCATTGACCCATGGACCTACAACTAAAGGGGGCCAAGGCATGGTGTTTTGCGCGTTGGTTGTAAGGGCCACTTTTACAGTGGCAACAGACAAAGTAGTGTACCGAAGACTCAGTGGAAACGAGGCAATAGTGCCTTGTACACAACTGCTGAGGAACTGCAGAATCAAAATGTGAAGCTCTCAATTAACTGGTCTTCATCTATGGTCATGAGATATGTGGATAACAATCGAGGAAACACAGTCTCAGATACAGTCAGCTCAAATTACCTTCATCTATAGGGTAGTTGGTATCGTAGTCTGCATCTCAAGTCAGTTAAGGTATTTTGACCATCTGACCAGGACACATCCTGGGCACGATTCTCCAGAAAATGTTCTGCCAGAACTTGGACAGACTGTAGATGTTTGTTCTGTATATATCCTCTGGGAATAGGCTGGAGAGAGTCAATGGGAAGAGTGCTGTCTAATTTACATGGATGGATGGATGGATGGATGGACGGACGGACAGAACTGACCTTTTGTATTCTGAACTGGTCTGCTACAGAATGTCAATAATAAACAAGAAACAAATGGAAAAATATGGTGTTGGGAGTTATGTAAAGATTAATTGTTGGGTCTTTTTCAGTGGCGTTATGATCGACTGAGATAATCCCATCCAGAGTCTCTGCAGTGGTAAAATTCCAAGGTCTGGAGTTTGGGCCAAAAAGATTTTGTTAAACAGTGAATTCAGCATCACATTAAAAAGTCCTTCGAGAGACCTGGAGGTCAACTGTCGGAAAGTTAAATCTGAATCAGATATGGGTTATTTCAGCAGAACAATGATCTTTAGATTGGCCCCAAAAAAGTTGTTTGTTATAGAAACAAAATCTTTAAATATCTCGCTGCTAAACAAGTATTGCGTGGATGAACGTTTCAACATTTCATTAAGCTGCTCTCAGATGTCAAATGTTCCTTAGTATAAAAGAAACGGCACAATTCGAAGGTTTAGTAGAAAAACAGACTTCTGTTCACAATAAAATCAGAAGTTTCTTTGAATGAATGATTGAAAAAGTTTTGGGTTTTTTTACATCAGCAGTCACATAGAAAATATCACAAAGGAATGTTTCTTCCTTCTAAGACTTTTGTATTACAGAACAAGTCCGGATCACGGCATGAATCCCTTTTGATTTGTCCAAGGTCCATATCTGGCATCGGAAGAGATTGTTTCTGGACATTGGCTGACTTGTGCAGAAGGGTGGTGAAAGAGGGTTTAAAAAGCATCTTGCTTCCTCTCACTTTATAAATCACATGAGGGCTGCAAAAAAAAAGCAAAGTTAACATTGGTCTCCAGCTGGCTCTCACCAACAGTTGGACGATACCAAGCAAAACAGTCTTCCATGTTCTCCCTTTGATTTCAGACACATAAAAAGTAAAGATGAGAGGACTTTTATCGCTGTACAGCACTGGTTTTGTTGTAAAAATCTGTATTGTGCAGTAAATCATTGCCATCCACACATCTGAGCACCATTAAAATAGTACTTCTCCTCCTAATTCTTTTTTTTTAAACACACTCTTTGAACACTTCAAACATCTTTACTTGTTTTTAACTTTCACCAGCTGCTTATGAGGCACATTGATAACCAAAGAGGTTAGGTTATAGTTAATAGCAGACATTGATTAAGAACAAATACCTGCATGTTGTGCATGATCTCAAGGTTATTGTCATTTCTCCTCCGAGTAAAGTCAATTCTGGAGCCAAATGTGTGCATAGCTTTCAGATTCCTGAAAAAGATATCCTGATATAAGGTCCAACATCCAGCAGCAATCCATTGCAATACCTCAACATCTTGCCATCGACATACTGATGTCTTTACATGGTCTAAACCTGACACAATGCCTTGAGAATGTATTTACTGTCCTGACCTTCTTCACATTTTGTTACTTTAGAAGCACAAACCTCTTTGTATTTTGTCATGATTTTGTTTTGTAGATTAATACAAAGCAGTGCATAATAATGATGTAGAAGAAAGATGATACAAGGTTCAATGTATAAAAAAAAAAAATTACATCAGAAAGTCGGACATTAACGACGCAAGTTAAAATTGTCCGGTGAAAAACTTGAGATCGTCAGACATGTTGATCGACGTGCTATCCTTCTAATCTTGCAAATATATTTCCTTTAACAGTTTATATTTGCTTTAAACAGGTGTTGCATCTGTCAGCGTCTCCCAGTTGATCTATTTTCCCATTCCAAGCTGGCTCCCAGCCCACAACTGGCTCCTCGCTTTTCCCCTTAGCAGTAGGCTACCAGAACATTTTGCGCAAAGCTCTGAAACATGCTCGTTTGAATTTTATTGTGTGCTGCTGTAGTTGCTTGTCTTGCCATGCATTGCTCCCACATCTGCGTTACAATCCCTTCAGCTGCGTTCACAGCGGTGAAAACAGAGACAGAGTGCCAGGGGTGTATGCACCAAAATAAAAGCAGCGCTGTAATACATAGGGGACGGGGCCTAGACTGAGTGAGAGACATCAGACACACAACATAAAGGTCAGAGATTGACGTAAACATAAATTCATAAAAAGCATAAATTATTCTAACTAATTAAAGCTTTTTCTCTTTCTTGATTTATCATTTATTAAAAATATTATCTACATATGAAATGATAATATAGGCATCTTCATAAATTCAAAACAGAAGAAGCTGCTGCAGAGAGTGGGGCAGGAATAAAATCCTTGACTAACTAACAATTCATTTAACATTTTGGCTGACTTATTGACCAAATAATTATATATATATATATACACATATAAAGATATACACATTTATATATACATACATACATACATATATACACATACATACATATATACACATACATACATATATACATACATACATACACATACATATATATACACATACATACACACATATATATATATATACATATATATACATACATACATACACACATATATATATATATATACATATATATACATACATATATACATATATACACACATATACATATATATACACACACATACAACTTAGGTCCAAAAGTTACATTATGGTCTCATCTGACCAGATCGCCTTCTTCCACTCCAAGTAGAATGTGGCATTCTTTCTTTGGATGTTGTATTAAAGCCATTCATGATTACATTAAATGACAAACACGTTAACTGTGTTTACTAATTAGGTGACTTCTGAAGTTTATTGGTTGCATAGCATTTTTTTTTATTTTTTATGGAGGCTCAATACATCTATCATCTAAATTTCCAGTGGTGTACATTGTCGTTTGAGGCTGTAACGTGCCAAAAATGTGAAGCAGGTTAATGTTATGAACAGTATATGCATTGTGTATTGTATAGCTTACCATGAGTCATAGTTCCAAGAAATTCCACAGAAATGCAGACTGTATGTCAGCCCTTATGATAAACTGGCTAAAAGAACTGAAGATTCAAAGCCTAAAAACATGTGGATCATGTTGCCCTCTTATGGATCATACAGAGCGAGTCAAAGACCCACACTATAGCGTGAAATTCACATGATCTAGAAATGATCTCACCAGTAGCAGACTAACTGCATCAGAGCTGTGGAATAAGAAGTACAGTACATCTCTTTTTAACATTTTGCCTCAGCAAGACCAGATAAGTTATTAGAATTCAACTATTTTTTTTTTTTAAGTTGACAAGCGGGTAACAAAATAATTATATCTCGGAATGGACACTACTTTGCACAATGACTGTAAAGTACCCACTGTGAAACAGATTTTGTCCTGCTATCTTTGTCCTTGGATATATTACTGCACATTTTATTTATAATTGAGTTGCTTAAAGGGCAAAAACACAATCAAATGTAATGAAGTGGGAATATCACAATTACTGACGGTTTTTCAGGTTAACAGGCCACATCTGCTTGTCCAATGAGTTGTAATTCATCCACTTTTAAAATAGCCAGTGCTACTCCTCACTTTTGGAACATCAGGGGGCTGAACCTTCCTTTACGACCTCCTCCCATCTGAACAAGCTTCCTGTTATTGTCACCCAAATACACGCACACACACACACATGCTGTGGCCATATTTACTGCCAGGACTCCAAAGTCTGTTCTGCATGCTACTGTTACACTTTCCCTTTCTGAACAGCCCCAGATCTGGTATTTGATTACAAAAGGTGAAAATGATCCTGTTTTAAACCTAAAATGATCCCCCTCCCATTATGAATTGTCACTGTTTCCATTTACCAAAACTGTAAGTTCTCATGAGTTGCGTTTTGTCTGCTATATGATGGAACATCAGCATGTCATTTTACAATGACCATTTTGTAACAGCAAATATTTGCGCTTTAATTTTGTGTAAAAGATCATGTCCACATATGACATTGCACTGCGCCTAAAGCTATTTCTAATTACATATTTTTGCTTCTGGCTCCATCTTGTGGTTAAAAAAAATGCTTTCAAGTTGTTTTTGGCTTATTATACCTCAATGATGACTTAGAAAATGTGTGCTATTGTCCTGCACAAATTATGTTAAAAATGACACTATTCACTAGCCTAAACATGTAAAAATACATACATTTGTTTCACTAAATACAAAAAAAATGTCAGGATTTTTCAGTTAGTTTAGCCTTTCTTGGATTCTGTTTTGAAAAACCAGGCCTCATACAGTTAAACAAAGGAAGATTCCATGACTTTTAAATACAGTCAGGAGAAAAAGTTTCTGCACGCTATATCCACCTACAGACCCTTTCCAAAAAATTAGAATATCATCGAAAAGTTTATTTATATCCATAATTCTATTCAAAACATTAAACTTCCATAGATTATAGATTCAGGGCCTTGAACTTAAATGAGTTCAAGTATTTAGTTGTTTATTTGTACATAATTTGGGCTTACAGCTCATAAAAGTCACAAATACATGAATTCAAAAAATTTGAATACTGTAAGGAATCACTATTTACTAGGGATGTAACGATTCACTCAAGCCACGATTCGATTCGATTTCCGATTTTAAGTTCACGATTCCGATTTTTTAAGATTTTTCACAACAAAATGAATTTCAGTTATTTTATGGCCAAATAAATTCTTTTTTTTACAACTGCCCTTTTGTCCTTGTTTCAAATTGCAACTTTCTATTGTCCTACTAACAAAACTTAACACTGAACAAAGTAATACTGGTAATTATAGATTATATGAAATTAATAACAAATCTTTTTATGATCAACATTTTTTAAATTTATTTTGAATATCGTTTATGTCTCAGCATTAAATTGAACTTGGCTTAAAGACAGGACTTTATAACTTATTGTCATACAGTGTGAAAATTGAACAAATCTCACAACAAAATACTAATAAAAAGTAAATAAGCACTTGTTTTGGCATGATGATAGGGCTGGACGATATGACCTAAAAATAAAATCTCAGATTTTTTCACACCAAATCCGATTTCCGATTTTAATCTATTTTTTTCTTTCTCCCTTTACTTTCTTAAACAGAAATAACAAATGACAGAATCTATTTTTTTGAAACTCTTATTTTAATATCTCCTTTGGGAGTCTACCTGAAATCAAAGTTGTGTGCAAAGTTGGTGGCACATACCTGGCGTCCAAAGTTTTCAGTAGGTAAGTAAATCCAGGCTTTTCCACTGTATAAGCAGGCACCATATCTTTGGCAAGAGGGATGTAAGAAAATATCGATACACCGATATATCGCAATATTTTATTTCCCAATATTGTATCGATATTCAAAACAAAAATATCGTTTTTTTTGTTTGTTTTGTTTTTAAGGATTTGAATGGAACCATTAATGATGACAGTAATTTTTGTAGTAAAATTAAAAGTATAACTGGTAGATGGTGGCCGTTTTCACCTTCTTCATTCCAGTGGATCAACTAGATCTGGTAATCAAACTGAATGTGTTAAAGTATGAAACAGGTTGGAGTTTTTAGAATCCTGTGACAGTTTTCCTGCTGTTAAATTGAGTTTTAAAAATCACAATATATAGTCTTACTCATAGTATCGTGATATATCGAGATATATCGTATCGTCTCCCATGTATTGCGATACATGACGTATCATAAATCTCGATTTTCCCAAAAATAAATCTTCTTAAACTGCAAATTCGAATTAATCGATAAAATCGATTTATCACCCAGCCCTACATGATGACATGTTTTTCTTCAGAAAGATGAGCATGTCAACATTTTCAGGTAAAAGCTGTGATCTTTGCAAAGTCACAATGTCCCCTGCAGTTGAGAAGACGCGTTCACTTGGTACAGAAGTGGCTGGTGCGGTGAGATATGCTTTTGCAAGAGGAGAAAGAAATAGGTGGATCTTACCATTCTCCTTCCACCACTTGAGTGGACAGCTTGTAAGAGGTATTGGTGCTTCACTTCTGTACCTGGAGATTTCAGTCTCAATCCCGTTCATGTGGTTGCCTGGAGCTGCCTGTGCAGGTGCCACAAAAGTCCCCTCTAGAAGATCTTCTAAGGCTCTTTTCTTGAGAGGAGGGGGCTGTGGCGTGGCGTGGCTTTTTCTCTCAGTTCAGCAAACTTCTCTGCTGCAGGTGTTGAAGCACTCTGTTCTGCTCTTCCATCACTTGTATTCTCCACACGTAAGCTGGTTTATAGACAGCAGTAAAACATGAAAAACTTTGCCAATCAATATATAAATAAAAGCTAAATAGGCAAAAATAACATGCTTTTTTGCATTTGTTGAATATGAATTAGCCTACTAAATGTTATTTAAAGCCAAGAACATTTTACAGCATTAGAAATATCAACAACAACAAAAAAAGAATATAGCTAATACCTGGTTATGTAGCTGCACAGCTTTAGCCTTCAGCCTGTGGAACACATCCTAACGCTGGTTTTCCTCTAGATGAGGAAGGGTGCAAAATCTGGGGTCAACTGCAGTGCACTCTAGCAGGTAGTGGTATTCCTGGGCATATCTGCCAGACATATTGCTCAGGATAGCGGTTTTCATAAAAGTCACTGTGGCTGAGTCTTCTTCATTATGCTCCATGCTCTTCTCAGTCATGTGCTTCAGGGTCAGTCTGAGGGAGACAGTGGGGCTGTGTTCATCACTGAGCACAGTGGTGGCTGTTTTTAGAGGTTTTAGCAGTTTCACGACGTCCTCAGCATCACGAATGTCATAATTATCCAGTGTGTCGATTTCCCAAGAATTTCGTCTTTTGTCTGCGCTGAGCAGGGCAGCTGCCACAGCCACTTGTTGCTCCAAATAACGTTCCACCATATCCAGACTGCTGTTCCAGCGTGTTGTTACATCAATAATAAGCTTGTCCAGGTTGTCCTGGTTAAGCGCCTTTTTACAGTGGCCGGGAAGTGCAAAACAAAATTACAATAACCTGAAACACTTTAACATTTTACCAAAACACATTTACAAGTTTACAGAAACACATTTACAAGTTTACCGAAACACATTTACAAATTTACCGAAACACATTTACAAGTTTACCGAAACACATTTACAAGTTTACCAAAACACATTTACAAATTTACAGAAACACATTTTACAGAAACACATTTACAAGTTTACCGAAACACATTTACAAGTTTACAGAAACACATTTTACAGAAACACATTTACAAGTTTACCGAAACACATTTACAAATTTACAAAAACACATTTACAAGTTTACTGAAAGACATTTACAAATTTACCGAAACACATTTACAAGTTTACCAAAACACATTTACAAATTTACAGAAACACATTTACAAGTTTACCGAAACACATTTACAAGTTTATAGAAACACATTTACAAGTTTACCGAAACACATTTACAAGTTTACCAAAACACATTGACAAATTTACAGAAACACATTTTACAGAAACACATTTACAAGTTTACCGAAACACATTTACAAGTTTACCGAAACACATTTACAAGTTTACAGAAACACATTTTACAGAAACACATTTACAAGTTTACCGAAACACATTTACAAGTTTACCGAAACACATTTACAAATTTACAGAAACACATTTACAAGTTTACCGAAACACATTTACAAGTTTACTGAAAGACATTTACAAATTTACCGAAACACATTTACAAGTTTACCAAAACACATTTACAAATTTACAGAAACACATTTACAAGTTTACCGAAACACATTTACAAGTTTATAGAAACACATTTACAAGTTTACCGAAACACATTTACAAGTTTACCAAAACACATTTACAAATTTACAGAAACACATTTTACAGAAACACATTTACAAGTTTACCGAAACACATTTACAAGTTTACCGAAACACATTTACAAGTTTACAGAAACACATTTTACAGAAACACATTTACAAGTTTACCGAAACACATTTACAAGTTTACCGAAACACATTTACAAATTTACTGAAACACATTTACAAGTTTACCGAAACACATTTACAAATTTACAGAAACACATTTACAAGTTTACCGAAACACATTTACAAATTTACTGAAACACATTTACAAGTTTACCGAAACACATTTACAAATTTACAGAAACACATTTACAAGTTTACCGAAACACATTTACAAATTTACAGAAACACATTTACAAGTTTATCAAAACACATTTACAAATTTACAGAAACACATTTTACAGAAACACATTTACAAGTTTACCGAAACACATTTACAAGTTTACCGAAACACATTTACAAGTTTACAGAAACACATTTTACAGAAACACATTTACAAGTTTACCGAAACACATTTACAAGTTTACCAAAACACATTTACAAATTTACAGAAACACATTTACAAGTTTACCGAAACACATTTACAAATTTACAGAAACACATTTACAAGTTTACCGAAACACATTTACAAATTTACCGAAACACATTTACAAGTTTACCAAAACACATTTACAAATTTACAGAAACACATTTACAATCATACCGAAACACATTTAAAAGTTAAAAAAAGAAACACTTTTACAAGTTTAACAAAACACATTTATAAAGACATGACCTGGAAGTGATACTGCAGGGATGAGGTTAGGGTCGGGACAAGACCAAAGTGGTAACAGTAATGGAATCGATCCTGCCAGCAGCTCAATCTGCAGAGATGTTTTGCCCGTTTTGCGGAATCTATTTTCAAGTTTTAGGGACATTTTGTGGTGATTGTGGACATAGTTTGGACTTTGAGAAGGGAGAGGGAGAAGACGTCGGTTTTATGGACTGCCTCGTAAAGTATTTAAACGAAGGCCACTCATACAGTGTGATTGTTGACATGATGGAACGGCTTCACAGTGTCCGCCTGTCTTTACGGACCGTGAAAACTAAATAAAATAATGCCGGATTCTACCGCAGAAAAAGCGATTAATTTGAAGTAGATATCAGAAACGCCATCAGACCTGTTCCCCCTAAAACTTGAAAATAGATTCGGAAAAACGGGCAAAACATCTCTGCAGATTGAGCTGCTGGCAGGATCGATTCCATTACTGTTACTACTTTGGTCTTGTCCCGACCCTAACCTCATCTCTGCAGTATCACTTCCAGGTCATGTCTTTGTAAATGTGTTTTGTTAAACTTGTAAAAGTGTTTCAGTAAGATTGTAAAAGTGTTTTGGTAAGATTGTAAATGTGTTTCATTAAACTTGTGAATGTGTTTCGGTAAACTTGTAAATGTGTTTCATTAAACTTGTAATTGTGTTTCATTAAACTTGTAAATGTGTTTCGGTAAATTTGTAAAAGTGTTTCGGTAAATTTTTTAAAGTGTTTCGGTAAAGTTGTAAAAGTGTTTCGGTAAAAATGTAAAAGTGTTTCAGGTTAATGTAATTTTGTTTTGCACTTCCCGGCCACTTGGATGCCAAAACAGCGGTTGCAGAGGGGCTACGGTGAAACAAGCTGACAATACGCCTGATTCGAACTAAAAGACGAGAGACGCGAGGCACAGCCAGACCCGCTTGGGTGGTCAAGTTTACCGTATGGGCGAAACACTTGACATGCGGCCCCAGCCCAGCTTCTCTCACGGCAGCATGCATGTCCCTCGCGTTATCATTCTGCAACAGCATCTGTCAGTACATGCCCAATGTTTGTCCCACTGTGTGTCTCAAACAGAGTGCGCGTTTGCAGCACAAGGCTGACCATTTCCCACTCTGCGGTGATAACATGAGCAGTAATTGTCACGTAGCTTTGCGTTGCCCTTAATGTCCATCCGTCGGTAGTGATTGCTACGCTATTAGCATTTCCAAGTGTCTCAACAACATACTTTGACTTGCCTGTAAAGTTCGGGCATCACCGTCTGGCTGAAGTGTGGACGTGATGGAATGGAGTACTTCGGCTCAATAGTTTTAATCATTTGTTGAAATCCTTCACTTTCTACAGTTGAAAATGGCCTCATGTCTTTTGCGATATGAACAGCGATGGACCTTGTAATCGCTTGAGCCGTTGGACTGGTGTGGGCGAGAGGAGTTGCAAATACCTTTGCTAGTGTGGTTTGCCCCTTTGCTCTTCGCTCCTGCGATGGTGTCTGTGGCGACACAACCTCGCTGTGGTGCCGACTGAGATGTTGAGACATGTTGGTCGTACTATTTGTGTAGGTTATGAGTCTCTTACGGTACTTACACACACTTTTAATCTTGTCGGTTTTTCATTCACCCTTTTCATTTGTAAACACGGGAAAGCCAAAATGCTGCCACACTGTTGACTTTAAATTGATTGGAGCGTCTGCTATCTCGAAGTTGCTAGCTGTAGCCATGCTTGCCTTGTTTTATGAGCTGGAAGCCCAAATTATGTACAAATAAACAACTAAATACTTGAAATCGTTTAAGTTGTGGGCCCTGAATCTATAATCTATGGATGTTTAAAATTTTTAATGGATTTATGGAAATAAATCAAAATTTCCAGGATATTCACATTTTTGGGAAAGGGGCTGTATATCAGGAATAAGTTAAAGTTGATTTCTGTACTCCTCAGTCGAGTATCATCCATTGGTATCACCCACATTCCCATAGCCTGGTTCACTTCATACATTTCTGATCAAACACAGTTCATACAATTCAAATCTCAGAAATCCATTACCTTCCCCGTCTCCGCTGGAGTGCCCCAAGGCTCTGTATTGGGGCCTCTCCTTTTTATCATCTGCATCCTCCCTTTTGGTCACATCCTCTGTAAATACAACATAAAATTCAATTTCTACGCGGACGACACCCAGCTCTACCTCTCTACTAAACCATCCACCTCTCTCCCACCTACCTCCCTCCCCCTCTGTCTCTAAGAAATCCACTCTTGGCTCTCATCCAAGTTTCTCAAACTGAACAGTTCTAAAACCAAAGTCCTCATCGTGGGCACACCCCATACTCTCTCCAAAGCCAACAAATTTTCCATTACCATTGATAACTTAATTGTCCCTCCCTCCCCTCAGGTTAAGAGTCTGGGTGTCATCCTTGACAGTACACTGTCCTTCCAGTCTCCCATTAATAGCATCACCCGGTCTGCCTACTTCCACCTGCGTAACATCTCCCGTCTCCGTCCCTCTCTCACTCCCCAAACTACCGCCATCCTGGTTCACAGCCTCGTCACGTCTCGGATAGATTACTCCAACTCACTCCTGTTTGGTCTCCCTAATAAGTACCTCCAGAAACTGCAGCTCCTCCAGAACTCTGCTGCACGCCTGATTACTCGGACTCCCGTCACTCATCATATCACTCCCATCCTGCAACAACTTCACTGGCTTCCCGTCAAACAGAGGATCATCTTTAAAATACTTCTCATCACCTTCAAAGCAGTCCATAACATGGCTCCTCCATACATCTCCGATCTCCTCCATTTAAACATCCCGACCCGTTCACTCCGATCCTCCCATACCTGTCAGCTTTCCGTCCCCCCTGCCCGTCTTGTCACAATCGGGAGCAGGGCGTTTAGTCGCTCTGCTTCCTATCTCTGGAATCCACGCCCCTCCTAACCTCGGTACCATGGACTCATTTCACCTTTTCAAACTCAAAACTCTTCTGTTCAGACAGTCATATTCCACCTGACCCATATCAGCCCAATGTTGTCTTGCCGTGGTATTTGTCTTATTTATGGGTTTTTTAGGTTTTTTTTTACTTATTTTACTGTTTTTAATGTCCAGTGTCCTTGGATGTCCTGATAAGGCGCTTTCAAATAAAATGTTTTATTACTATTACTATTTTATGTAGAGGAATTTCTGGCCCATTTTTCTTTATAACATTGATCCAGTTCAATGACGTTTATAAGCATTAATTTCTGCACAGCTCTCTTAAGTGTGTACCAAAGCATTTCAGGTAGCAGGGAGGTCGGTACTGTACCCTGACTGGTCTGTGACACAGAAGAATCTACAATGCATTGTGCACTCTAACACTTTCCTCTCAGAACCACCTTTATCGTCTTTTGCAATCTGACAGTACAACAGCTAATTTGTTCAGTGACAACACGAGTCAGCCTTCACTCCCCCTGCGCTTAAATGACCTTTGATTGCCACAAATCCTTCCACTGACCACATTTGATGAATATTTACCATTTTAAAGTGGAAAACCTTCAGACAGACCTTCTGTTTGGAAAATCTCTGACCCAATCATCTAGCTATCCTAATTCAGCTCATGTGCTCAAATTCTCATGCTTCATTGGTGTAGTTTATTTGAAAAGAGTGTTTAACTTTTCATTGCCCCACCATATAATCTAGGGAATCACTGCAACAAATTCCATGTGCATCCACTAGAACAGAGGTTCTCAACCCTGGTCTTCAGGGCCCCACTGTCCTACATGTTTTGGGCGTTTCCCTGCTGCACAACACCTGGCTTTAACGAATGGGTGATTAACAGGGTTCTTCGTGACTTGATGACATGCTGAGAAAGTAATAATGCAATCATTTAAATCAGTTGCACTGGAGCAGACCAACAGGTAAAACATGCAGGACAGTGGGCCTTGCAGGACCAGGGTCTGGAACCAATACACTCCAGCAGTGTATGTATCTCACTTAATAAATTAGGAGAGTCGGAAGTCAGGCCTCAAGGGCTATGAGTGTGTTTTTTCCTTGGATCAACACGCCTGAATTAAATTATGGTTCATTACAAAGCCTCTGCAGAACTTTGACATGCTGAGGGGGTAGTGGAACCATTTGAATCAGCTGTGTTGGAGCAGAGATACATCTAAAACTGATGGACATCCACCCTGAAATAAACCTTTATGTGGAATGACAGAGCTTCCACAACAATCCAATATAGCCATGATGATTATACAATTATATAAATATTAGTTGCTTAAAGGGCTTAATTTGCTTGCTGTTTTTTGATTAGCTTTATTTATTGATACTTTTTGGTGAACTGTAGATTTTAGGATCCAAGTGTGAACTAAAATAGATATGTTCATATTTTTGTTTTTTGCCCTTTCAGTATTGCTGCTTTGTTTCCTTTCTCACAAATGGGCTTCAAATGCTTAAAAACAATTATTATTAAAAGAGCAGTTTCCTGTGTCAGAATCAGTTAATCTGTGATTGATTTACTGGTCTTGAGTCAGCATTTAACAGGATTGCTTACACCTGGCTTGATTAGGATGTTCCTTTGCAGCTTGGCTGACACTTGTTCAAACCCAGTTTTCTTCGTTTATCCAGGATTAAACAACTTTCCTTTTATGAAACAGCTCCCTGGATCAGTTACTAAAATGCTTTCAAATTAAATGTGGCATCACGTTTTTAAATGAACAGGGAGACTTCAGTTTTAGTTTAGGCTTCTTTTTCTTGACAAATAAATGGCACACGCTAATCATAAAATCAATGTGATTAATAAAAAAAGACATTGGACATTTTAAAAGAACATGGTTCATAATTCACAGTCAACTGTTCAGTTGACAGACAACAATCCTTTGTCTACATGAAAGGTTGACCTTGACTTTATGTTGAAAATAGTTAACTTATGTGGAGATTGTTGACTTAAATGATAATCGTTTGGTCTTATAGAAGGAACAGGGAACAAGGCGGCTATTGCTAATGTGATTACCATCGTGTGTTAAATTTCACGATAATTTTTTGTTTCTATTTTGCTAAAGCTACTGGCCCAATTCGCCGTCTCATGCAGGAGCTATTGCGGGTCTAGGCCGCTAATAGTGAGCAGCTCAGTGCTTCTGTTTGGGTGAGCTTTACCGTCTGCTCCTGCAGTGACAGGAAGCTGCCATTTTGTTTTTCGCTTACTGAGAATAGCTATTTACTTTTATTTTATTAAACTTTTTTTTTTATATATAATTATTTAATAACGTTAAAAAAAGAAAAAAAGATTGATATAATGCAAACACGAATCAGTTGTGAAGGCTTTGGAAGGAAACTATAAATGTGGTATGGTTGCCGTAGAGACTGCCACTGACAAGCCGAGCTCATGATCCCGACCGATATCGGAGGCTAATTGGGTATGTAGCTTGGTAATGGACGACTAAATTTAATGTTTTGTATGTGAAAACGCTTATTACTATGGTGAATATAATTTAATCACCAATAAAAAAAAGACTTGTGTAAAAGCGAATATGTTTGAAAGAAGCATTCGGTTAAACTGGCCCCTAGGAAAATGAGAACGCTAGCAAAACGTTAGCAACGTTTAGCGATGCTAGGTGTTGAGCACCAGGTTTCAGTAAAACTTGTCTTTCGTCGTCTTTGTTTTTTCTTTGTTGTTGCGCTTACTTTTAAAAGACAATAATGTTGTACAGGGACATGAGCCAATAAGTAGTTCTTCCTTTAGACTTTGAGAAGGTTTTGAACTCAGTCATGCGTGAGTCTTTTGTATAACTACTGGGTTATTTTCAGGAATCGTATTGGCTGCTAAGGTCCGGCGGCAGCGCTAGCAGGTGGAGAGGCAAATTGACCCTAACAAACACAGTAAACTTGTACTCATTTGCTTAAAAAATGCATATCATATAAGTAGATAAAACTGAGTAAAACTGTTTTTGGTAGTAGTACTGTACAAAACATGACATTAGGTCATGGGGATTAGTTGCAAGTGCATCACATTTTTAAATTCGAGTATCAGCAAAAAGTTCAATATTTCTTGTCACTCATTTCAGAAAGTTAAATATACCGATTCATTGTACACAGACTGACCCAATTTGTAATTTTGTTGATTATGGCTGACAGATTGTGTCTGGGGTGTGTGTGTGTATGTTTGTTTCAAGTGACACAAGACCATCTCATCAGCCTACAAAATAACACTTCCACTTGTTTTTTTTTCCACTTGTAGAAAACAGTTGATCAGTTCTCTGATTGGCACACAAAAGAGCAGGGCATTTTTCTGGTTTTGTAGCATTTTGTGCTACTGTAGGTGTTAAATGTTGCAGATTTCCATCTACAGAAATCACTAATCAGCTGAGCTGTTGGAACTCTTTTTTTCATCATTAAGTCATGGTGGATTTCCCATTTAAACGTGATAGCTGGTACCCATATGACTACTAGTGTTATGTTGCAGACGTCTACATTGGCACTATTTCATTGAAAATTAGTGGGGGGGGGTTTGTTTTATTTTTTCACGGATTATCAGTTGTGCCTTACAAAACATATTTAACCTATGAGCGTTCAGAGTGACTCATTTCAGACAAAATTAACTTGTTTTCTTGGATAAGTAAGGCTAAATCTCAATATCTGATACATTTTCTCAAGTAATGATTGAAAAATACGGGAACAAACATGAAGCTTTTGGTTAAAATTGAGCCATTAACTCTTTTTTCTCTCCCTGCCCTTATTCTGTGCTGTTACAAAATCAGAGACATACAGTAGGTGGCGCCATTACCCAACTAAAGAAGAGTGTTTTGTTTGCTCTGCCTGCATATAAAAACCAAAGTTTCAGTGAATAATTAATGTGCCCTCTTTATTCCTAAGTTGTCTCATGAACATTTCAGAGTCCAGGTTACAGATCTTTTATTCATGTTCATACTGAAATAAATAATTACTTTTTTATTAGTGTTCCTGTTAGGTTGCTTAGATAATTGGTCCTCATTTTTTATTTATATGGAAAATGTATCAAAGGGCAGTTTTGTAAAGCTGTATGGTTTGTGGTCACGGCTATATTTCCTCTGTAGCAGGCATAATGACCATCTGTAATCGATTGATTCATTCACTGAGAACCAAGTTTCTGTTTCTTCAACAGGAAGGTGTGTGATGAGCTCTTCGTTGGAGCAAAGCGTTCTCCAGGCTGTCCATCCTCCTACCACGACTCCACATCCATGCTTTTAAGCAACAGGATGGCTGATGTGAAAGCCTGCCCCTCCGTGAGTGGAAATCCGCCTCCACCAGAGGTCATAAATCACAAGAGGCCTGGGCGCCTGACTGATCAGCTGCTGTATCTGGAGAAGGTGGTAGTGAAAGCGCTGTGGAAGCATCAGTATTCGTGGCCTTTTCGCCATCCTGTTGATGCAGTAACTCTGCGTCTTCCAGTAAGTGGTTCAGTTGCCATGCAGTAGGTGACATCATCGTGTGAAAGAATTCAAACTCCATAGAATGTTTTTGACCTTTTACAACCGCAAACTTGATCAAGTTAGGAGCAAAAATGCAAGTTCAGAATACTTGTATATTAGCCAACAGTGTTTCCCAGTCCACAGATTTAAAAGCAATACGTGGTGGTCCGCCGGGGGGATAATCCAACAGCGATTACCTAATTTCAACCAGCCGTCTTCTCTGCACCAAATAGGCCACGTCTTCCACAGGTTATCCAGACAGACGTGCTGTGCACGGAGGGGAGGGGCCGTGTGTGTGTGAGAGAGAAACACGTGAGTGACAGAGAGACGAAGAGTGTGCAGGGAAAGAAAAGCAGCTGAACGAGTACGCTGCGTGTTTTAAATGGCGTAAAAACAAAACTCAATATGTGACGGTCGGTGTTGAATTTGGCGGTCGGAGTTTAATCTGTGGCGCACCGCCACAGATTTGTCTGTGTGGGAAACACTGGCCAACAATTATTGCACTCCAAACAGTCCATTATGATATGAATATTGCGTACACTAATATTGCAATAACATTCGCAGCTTTAGCGTACATGTGTGTTCAGCCTCTTTTTAAATCGATCCCTATGAAGAATACCAGAGGAACCAAGTTATTAGATAGATTTTACCGTGTGTGAGTCTTGCTGCAAATATAGTTGTCCATTTAAGGCCCACTTCATAATTTGATTTAGGTCTGGACTTTGACTAAACCATTCATGGATATGCTAAAGATTTCTTGCTATAAGGTTACGCTCTTCCCCAATCTCTGATTATTTTTGCAGCCTATAACAGGTTTTCTTCCAAGATGGATTCATTTTTGGCTCCATTCACCTTATCAGCTCAACTATGACCAGCTTCCATGGTGTTTCTTCCTCATATCTATTCTCTCGCGTTCATTGCTTTTGGCAACCTGCTAATAGGACTTCCTGTTGTTTTTTTTTTTTTAACAATGGCTTTTTTTTCTTGCTCCAATATAAAGGTCAGATTTGGGGAGAGTAATACTAATGGGTTTTCCTGTCAACAGATTCATCCACCTGAACTATGGATCTCTTTAGCTCCTCCAGAGTTACTATTGTCCTCTTAGCTGCTTTTCTAAGAAGATGCAACAAGAAATTTTTTTTTCTTTTTTTTTTTTTTTTCTTAAAAGGGGGTATTATGCTTCTTCCAGGCACATATTACCCTTCCATAGCACACTCCAATAAAATTGTCACCTTAAGTCTTTTAAAAGTCCATCATATATCCAAATCCACCTTAAAGAAATTTACTTCTGTATTGGGCGCCTTGATTTTCGCCTGTTCCTCTCTATGACCCTCCTACTCTTTCTGACACTCCCCCTTCAGTTGGTCACATACCGTGCATCATCGCATTATGCACGGAGTCGGAAAAAAATCCCACAAAAGACGCGCAGCTGCAGCTGGTGTTATAATTGGCCTACTGCACCTGGCTGGGACTCAGCCGGAGTTGTGTGAGGTGGGGAGGGGTAGGGGAGCTCTGCAGGGGCGAGGCTCTCGGCTGAGTACGTAAGGTTGGAGGAGGAGATGGGTGGAAAAGGCGGGGATAGGTGGGAGCAGGTGTTTCAGCAACCCCGAGAACTAACAGCAGAGACTCAAAGATTACTCTAACATGAGTGAATGGGTCAGAGCAACACTTCAGGTATGTTTTTAATGAGGGAAAGACAGGTTCTCAGGATATTAAGCTTCAGAAAGTCCATTTTGCATAATACCCCCCCTTTTAAGAATCAGGATAATTCTGGATGCAAATGATTGCAAGGGAATGTTACTTAAGATCATCAGAGTAGAGAGGGAAAATACAATGTAATTTTCACTTTCCAGATAAATAAAAAAATAGAAGTAGAAACGATTAAAACCCAGGGTTATTTTTTCCTTTCACTTCACAGATCTGTGCTTTTTGTGTTGGCCTGACGCATACAATCTTAATTCAGCTTTCTGGTTGTAATGAGACTTTTGAAATAGGCCAAGGTGTTTGAATGGTTTTTCAAGGTACTGGAATGCATTGGTAAGTGTCTTCAGTGAAGAACCAAAATGTTATAAAATAGTGGGCTTCTTTGTCTTTTTAGGATTATTATAAAATAATTACATATCCTATGGATCTGAGCACCATCAAGACGCGACTAGAGAACCGATATTACTGGGAAGCAAGTGAGTGTATAAAAGACTTAAGCGCCATGTTCACCAACTGCTATATGTACAACAAGGTAAGAACACCATCTTCTGTGCACTGCAACACACAGCTACGTTTGTTTTCCTTCACATCTTCTATATATATATTTAGTGACATGCTGCATCCAAAATATTTTGTAACTCAGATTTAGATTAAGATAAATCTTTTACAAACATGTTTGTTCTGACTGGAATCGATATTGCTCTTTTGGAGCCGGCCAGCTAGAGAGAGAATATGTACAGGGAGCTAAAGGTTTAATATAATGGCACCAAGGCCTTCCAGCCTCAAAGACTTGGTGCAAACTGCAATGAAATTGTTTCATAGCTGTAATGGCAATAAAGGCTTTTCATTTCTTTGTTAAGAACGTGATAAATGAATTTCAACATGCCAGTTTTTGTTCACATGTAAATAAAGATGGAGAAGTCATTTTTGTTCTTCTCAAAAACGTTCCAAAGGTTTCTGGCACAGCTTCACCAACTCCCAATGGGCATATAGAGGGATAGAGGTACATCTGCTAAAGAAGTTGCTTCCTGGTAGTTCAGTTGTTGCTGGAGTTATCACCCCTTAAAAGATTATTAACCCAAGGACATTTACTTCTGGGAGATGCCTGTCAGAAATAAGTTTATTGGTTAAATGTGAATCAAATTAAATCTGCCAGAGTTATGAGTAGTTTTGGACTTAACTGCATGTAAACAAATCAGTTTGTTAAATGGTCAAAAGGCTGTAGTCTCCCACCCTCTTGAAGTTTGTTGAAACAGAATTCATTAACCTTTCTCCTTCCTTCCACAGCCTGGAGATGATATTGTTTTTATGGCGCAAGCTTTGGAGAAGGCCTTTTTGCAGAAATTGTCACAAATGCCAAAGGAGGAGGTGGTTACTACAGTCTCTTCACTTGAGCCAGTAAAAGTGAAAAAAAACAATACAGGTGGATCAGAAGTGATATTACTCAAAATATTTTTCTGAGACAGTACTTTATTAGTGAATCCCAAAACGAAGTAATTACAATGACTTCTTTATATATAATTCTTCTGACACAGATGAAGTAAAGCAGAAGTCTCGTATACCAGAAGTTGTTTTGCAGCAGATGGTAACGGTCATTTCTCCTGATGTGGTTCAGATCAACCCACCCAACCAACTCCCTACAAAAACACACACAACAGTAAGGTTTGATTTAGTTATGAGGCTTTTATCTAACGCCTGAATGTGTTTGTATGCTGCAGAGCATTTAAATAAATTGACTATACAAAGCTTATCTTTGCCCCACTGCTATCTCAATATGCAGATTAAAAAAAGCTTGAAGAGGAAATTCGACTCTGCAACACCCACCACCTCGGTTTTCACAAAGTGTGATGATGAACCTTCAGTACCTTGCACATTGTTCTTCAGAACAAGCAATGGAAGGCCCATCAAGCCCCCCAAGAAACATTTACCTGCTACTGAGGATAAGAAAGTCAGAATGTCTGAACAGCTCAGGTACTGCAACAACATCCTTAAAGAGATGCTCTCAAAAAGGCACTACGCCTACGCCTGGCCCTTTTATACGCCAGTTGATGCAGTGGCTCTGGGTCTGCACGACTACCATGACATCATCAAGCAGCCTGTAGACCTCAGCACCATTAAGGTAAAACTACTGGGCCGCAAGGTTATTTCAAGCATATATGTCACACTTTCAAAAAGTCAATTTGTTCAGGCGCAAGTTTTTTCACTAGAAAAAAATGGACCAGCAAGAGTATGGTGATGCAAAGGAATTTGCTGCTGATGTGCGACTCATGTTTTCAAACTGCTACCGATACAATCCACCGTCGCATGATGTGGTCTACATGGCAAAAAAACTGCAGGTATGCTTTACCTTCTGTCTAATTTAAGGCGCGACCTGCAGCTTGCATACAGTTCTCTGCAAGAGCATTTAGATCCTTTGTCGTAACAAAATATGGAGAATTCAAACTTAAGTTTATTTTATTAGGGTTTATGTGAGACCAACATTAAGCAATGTATAATAGTGAAATGAAAGCTTGATGAGGCATCAGGTAGACCAAGGAACACACCAAAGAGGTTAGAAGAAGGTGCTCAGATCATATGAGACCAAAACGGAGCTTTTTGGCCTATATGAAAAATGCTGTGCGCAGAGTACGAAAACTATGTTACCCTGAAATATATACCGTTGATGTTCAGACACCCTCCATCCAATCAGACAGAGATATTTTGGCAATGACTGGGCAAAAACGTGCAAAGCTGGTGGAGACGTACCCCACAATACTGTAATTGCAGCTGAAAGCCTTGTTCTAGAAGGTGGTATTGACTTTGGGAGGCTGAATACAATTGCATGTCACTCACTTTGCCAATCCTTGTCTTGAAAACTATGCATATTCTATTTTACAATGTGCAGCTTTCTGTTTGTCACTTGGAATCTATTTTGGGGTTTTCATGTTTAATAAACCCCATTTAATTATTTTATTTTTCTGCTTAGTCAAAGTTGTATTTATGAGATTTTCATGATTTGCTTTTGTTGGGTTAACTTTTAATCCATTTGATTTTGGCCGTGGGCAAGACACTTTCTATAGGGTAATGGATAGGTAACAGTACAGAAGCTGCAGAGAAGGGGGTTAAACTACGACCCTGCTTCCTGGTCTGGACCCTGGGTTGTCAGTGTTTTGGAGGACTAATAAATTCGTCAAAATTTGTAGAAAGAAGAGCTGTTACATCCAATGCTGATTGGATGACGTCTCTGTGGATCAGACCAGGTTTTCCCCAAAATGTTCGCCAGTTATCAATGTAGCCCACATCGTTTGCAGGACACCGCCTAGACAACCATTGATGGAATGACAGCAGCCGTGACATGTTGTCACTAGTCCAATCGGGCAGGGGACCAGAAAAGATTGCAAAGTCTGACATTGTTTTGGCAAACCTACACACCAAAACACTCAGTTTAATGACTTCTGACTGGCGTAACCGGGTGTCATTACTGCCAGCATGAGCACATAATTTATAAAAAATTCAACATTCTCCTTACATAATATCTCTCTTCTCTAAGACGATGTCAGTATAATTGAGTCAACTCCTTCCAGTTATTTAAATTTTCACATTCCCAGAAGAACTGGGCTAGGAAGAGGTGTTGCAACAATTTTTCATTCTGATTTACTAATTAATCCCATACCAATTGATAGGAACAGTTCTTTTGAACATCTAACCCTTTTTTTCCTCATCCAAGTTGCAAAACATTAAGACCTCTTTTGTTTGTGGCTTTGTATCGTCCACCAGGCCCTTACTCTCAATTCTATGATCAGATCTCAAATTTCTTATCTGATTTAGTATTAAATACTGATAGTCTTTATAGTGGGGGATTTCAATATTCATGTGGACACTGCCTAAATGCAGCTTTTAATGCTATCTAAGAGTCAATTGGTTTTACTCAAAAAGTACAGGGACCCACCCACTCGGGTAAACACACTTTGGACCTTGTACTGACATACGGTATGAGGAATGAGTGTGATGACTTTGTGGGATTCTTTATAAATAAACTTAATTCTATTAAAATCATTGGGATCTTCCCAAACATGATTACTACTTTCTCAGTAAGTGAGGCAGCATCAGAGAGAACTGTAGAACCTCATTTGTGCTTAGGCTGTTTTGATTCAGTTGAGGTTTCGGAATTATCAAAAATATTATCCTCATCTAAACCTTCAACTTGTATGTTGGACCCAATCCCAACCAAATTGTTTAAGGAAGTGTTCCCTTTGGTTCCTGGCCCCATTTTAGATATGATGAATCTATCCTTACTAAATGGATACGTACCACAAGAATTTAAAATAGCTGTAATTAAACCTTTACTCAAGAAACCTTCCCTGGATTAAGATGACTTGGTTAATTACAGATCTATATCTAACCTTCTTATCCAAAATCCTTGAGAAAATAGTTGCTAATAAAGTTTGTATGCAAGTATGCATCTAAACAGTAACGAGCTGTTTGAAGAGTTTCAGTCAGGTTTTAGAGCTCGTCATAGCACTGAAACAGCACTGGTGAAGGTTACTAATGATATTCTCACGGCCTCCGATAATGGACTGGTGTCTGTTCTGGTCTTGTTAGATCTCAGTGCTGCTTTTGACGCAGTCGATCATAATATTCTCTTAGAAAGGCTTGAACATGTTGCAGGTGTCAAAGGAACAGCACTAGGCTGGTTTAAATCATATTCTACTAATTCTACTAATATATATATATATATATATATATATATATATATATATGCGCATGCAGCTATAGGCTCACACTGAACTGCATCTTGCTTAGCTACAATGCCCTGTTGGATGGGTGGCATGGACTGGGGTGATTGTCTCAGTGGCTGACCATCCACCGTGTCCTGTTATCAACTTTTTACTTTCTGTAACATAGAAAGTACTTATATCAGATCTCCAAAAGGTTTGTCCAAACCTTTTGAAGGAGGTTTTGATTTGTCCAAAGGTTTGTCCAAACCAAGACCTCCTCTGGGACAATCAGATCACAATCTTGTTTTTCTCTGTTCAGAATATAAACCACTTGTTCAGAGACAACCTGTTACAAAGAAAACTGTGAGAAAATGGTCACAGGAAGCTGAAGATGCCCTGCAGGGTTGTTTTGCAACCACAGACTGGATGACTCTTTGCCAAACACATGGAGAGGACATCAATGCCATGACTGAGTGTGTGACTGACTATATAAACTCCTGTGTGGACAACATCATCCCCACCAGAACAGTGAGATGCTTCCCTAAAAACAAACCGTGGATCACCAGTGACCTGAAGGAACTGCTAAACATGAAAAAAAGAGCCTTCATGGAGGGAGACAGGGAATTATTGAGGAGTATACAGAAGCAACTTAAGGTCAAGATCAGAGACAGCAAGGAGGCATACTGGAAGAAGCTGGGGGAACAAACTACAGAGGAACAATTATCAGAGATTTCTGGTCAGGAATGCGAAAGATCACAGGCTTAAGGACAGGAAGGGTTGGATAGATGGAAGTCTGGACAGAGCCAATGAACTGAACACATTCTGCAACAGGTTCAGTTCAGGAACTAGCTCAGCATCCTTTCCGGTTCCCAGCCAAACAGACATCCCACTCTCCTCTGATCAGCAGCTTTCCTGTGACACCTCGACTGTTTTATCCTTCACCTCAGCCATTGACTCTTCTGATTCCACAAGTTTGACTTCAACCAAGTCAGGAAATGCTGCTACCCCCTTTGCCCCCCCTCCCACTTGTCTGTCTCCAAAAGTCAGGTGAAGAGGCAGCTGGAGAAACTGAACCGGAACAAGGCTGCAGGTCCAGATGGTGTCAGCCCCAGAGTCCATCCCACATCATGAAGGTCCTAGAGAGACTCCTGTTGGCACCCCTGAGTAGGCAAACAAGAACATATCAGGACCCGCTGCAGTTTGCTTATCGCTGTGGAATTGGAGTTGAAAATGCCATCATCCACCTCCTTCAACCAACCCACTGTCATCTGGACAAAGCAAGCAGCACTGTGAGGATCATGTTCTTTGATTTATCCAGTGCATTTAACACAATTCAGCCTGATTTGCTTTGTCAGAAACTCCTGAAGACACAGGTGGAGCCCTCAACAATCGGCTGGATCAATGACTACCTGACCAACAGACCACCGTTTGTGAGACTGAAGAATTGTGTGTCAAACCAGGTGGTCAGCAGCACAGGAGCACCACAGGGGACCGTACTCTCACCATTCCCTTTCACTCTGTACACCTCAGACTTCCAGTACAAATCAGAGACCTGTCATCTGCAGAAATACTCAGATGACTCTGCAATTGTCGGGTGTATCAGAGATGGACAAGAAGCTGAATACAGAGAGCTGGTGGACCGCTTTGTGACATGGTGTGGAAACAAATGTCTTACTTTGAATGAATAAAACAAAGGAGATGATTGTAGATTTCAGAAGAAACAGGGATAAGTCAAACACTGTTTCCATCATGGGAGAAGTGGAGGTGGTTGAGGAATATAAGTACCTCGGAGTTCACCTTGACAACAGACTGGACTGGAGACTGAACAGTGAAGCCGTCTACAAGAAGGGACAGAGCAGATTGTACTTCTTGAGGAAGCTTAGGTCCTTCAAGGTTCGCAGCAAAATGCTGGAGATCTTCTACAAGTCTGTTGTGGAGAGTGTAATCTCTTAAGCCATCATCTGTTGGGGTAGCAGCATCAGAGCCAGGGACTTAAAAAGGCTAAACAACCTGATAAAGAAGGCTGGTTCTGTTCTTGGGACAACTGTGGAACATCTGGAGATGATGATGATGCAAAGAAGGATTCTTCATAAAATCAAAAAAATTATGGACAACCCTGAGCATCCTCTTCATGAGACTTTCATACAACAGAGCGTCTTCAGTCGGAGGCTTCTTCAGTTTCGCTGCAATACAGACCGCTACAGGAAATCGTTCCTGCCCACAGCCATCATCATCTACAACAACTCCTTAAAAAAATTAGTAGATGAGCTATACCAACACTTAATTTCCCTCTGGGATCAATAAAGTATTTTTGAATTTGAATCTTCTGTTCTTTCTGTGTTTCTGCTCTGTCTTCTCAAACCCCCAGACGGTCGTGACAGATGGCCGCTCGTACTGAGCCAGGTTCTGGTTCTGCTGGAGGTTTCTTCCTGTTAAAGGGGAGTTTTTCCTCTACAATGTCGCTACATGCTTGCTCAGTATTAGGGATTGCTGTGGTTGGAAGTCTGCTTCAATGGGATGCAACCTCAAGTCAATGACTATGCAATCTGCTGGGATTCTTTTCATAGGAAACTAACTCAAACTTTAAACTAATTGGAATGTTTGTGTGATTGTATTGAAATTTGTTTTCTTGTAAAGTGCCTTGAGATGACATCTGTTGTGAATCGGTGCTATATAAACTGAATTGAATTTTATTTTTTTGCAATTGCACAAAAAACGCAGAAATGCTTCATCCGTGTAGCTGAAAAACGCAATCGAAGTAGAAATTCATCATAAATGTATTATTTCAACAGGAGGTTTTTGAAGCTCGCTTTATGAACATTCCCCAAAATCCAGAGGGATGTTCCAACCCTCTCCAGTGTGGTGAAAACGGGAAATCAAACCAGGTTGGAAGTCCCACAGCCTCTGATAGTTCTCCAAACAAAAACTCATCTGAGTCGGAGAGGTCATCAGATGAGGTTGCCATGCAGCTGGCTCATCTGGAAGAAAAGGTTGGCATCACACAAACGCACATGTAATATATTTTCACCAGCTTTTCCTCATTTTCTGTGTATTTTTGCAGTTGAAAGCTGTCAGTGATCAGCTGAAGAGGCTTACCAAAGAGCCTCTGATGAAATCTAGGAAGAAGGAAAAGCTGAAAAGGGAAAAACGAGCCAATGAGAAGGGGCTTTCTCGACTAAAGAACGTTTCTGCAAAGTACAACACCATAGTACAAATGATTTCGGAATGCAAAAGTACTTTGCTGTAAGTGAAACAACAAAAAAATTAACTTAACAGAGTTGTTTAACTCTACAGCTAGCATTCGCTCAAGATGACCTGAAATGTTTTGGGGTTTTTTTGTATTTGGGTGTGTGTCTGCAGGCATGGAGGCAGACCCCACAGTTCCGGGGTCCCAGCAAAACACAGTGAGCTTGTATCTATACCGCTGAGCAACCAGGAGAAGATGCAGTTAAAGGCTGACATTGACAAGCTGCCCAGTAAAAAACTGGTTGAGATGCTGAACCTGATCAAGAGCAGAGAAATGTCTATAGAAATGTCTGAATCTGGGGAGGTTGAAGTTGACTTTCAGAAGCTCAAAGCTTCCACTCTAAGAGCCTTACAGCAGTTTGTTGCAGACAGCCTCAATAAATGCAGCAGCAGAAACAGTAAGTACATCTCACCAACTCAACCACTCCAGCTTTACTCCACCAGCAAGTGGCAGCGCGATATACTTTTCTTCTCTTCTCTAATTAATTTGCTCCCCAGCTTAATGACTATTTGAGGCTTTTATCCATTTTGTGCATTAGAAAAAAAGTTGTTGATCCGAAAAGGAGTGAAGGCTGAAAAAACAAAGGAAGGTGGAAAAAGAGTAACTATCAGCAACAAGCACATGATGAAGAAACAGAAGCCATTTGGTAGGACTGGATCAACTTAACATGTTTCAAATATCTGCTTCCTAATTTGAGGCATTAATATTTGGAAACTCTTTCATTTTCCTTTTGTGAACTGTAAGTTGAAGTCTCTAACAGCCACCAGTCACCCTTCAGCAGCAGCAGCAGCTCATCATTCAGTTCTGGCAGCAGCAGTGCTAGTAGCTCCCGCTCTTGTGATGGCAGCGACTCTGAATCAGGTTGGCATCTCTCCACAGCCTCCCCCTCACTATGTACTCTACTTTTGGGTGTTGGAACTAAATTGCACACAAATTACTTATTTTCATGCTTTTAAAAAAAATCCTTTTTGTGAAGTTTGTGAACATTTTCCCCAATATGATCCATTTCTCGTCTTGTATTTTTTTTTTTTTTAAACCCCACTTAGATTTTTATGCTAAGATAAGATGAGATTACATTTTCATATTTGTTCAAATCAGAATAAGTTATTTTAATTTACCATTACCTGCATCTGCTTCACACACTGTTCTTTTTTGCTTTTAAAACAACAAATTAAACTGTTAACACATTTTATTATAGTAATTAATATCCCCTCCCCCAATTTTTTTTTTTCTCCAGTGTCACTCAATTTAAATTTCCTTTTACAACCTCAGTTGTAGTTGTTTGGGGGGGGGGGGGTATTTTAGGACATGAGTTATTTAGTCAGCTATGAGTTTGTGATGGACATTCTTGTTGGAACAGTGAAAGTATATGAACATTATAGTAGCTTATAAAAGCCTTCATTTAATTTATTTGGGATTTGTGCTGGTAATTCCAGTAATAGTCTACCACAAGGTGGGAGCAATGCTCCCCTTACCCACAGCTATGGGAAAGTTCTACATTGGGAACCAATTTTCCAAACTTCTGAAGAAAGGAGAGGTCTGTAATGTTCATCGCAGGTACACCTGAACTGTGGGACTTGTCTTAAAAAAAAAAAAAAAAAAAAGAATGCATATAGAAAATCCCATTGTATGATTTCTAAATGACGATAATTTTATTGCATAAAATAAGTATGATGAAATGGAACCTAATATTTAGTACAGTAACTTTTTGTTTACAGTTCCAGAGGTCAGAGGTTTCCTGTAGTTCTAGATCAGGTTTACACTGCTCCTCCACTGTCGCTAAGCAACACAGAGTTTCAGCTCCCTCCAAAGACATTCTATTGGGCTCAGGTCTGGAGGCTGGCTGGGCCACTACAGGACCTTGAAATGCTTCTTATGGATCTCTTTAGGCAAGGCAAGGCAATTTTATTTGTATAGCACACTTTCAACAGCAGGGTAATTCAAGGTGCTTTACATGATTTGGTGATTTAAAAGAAAAACATAAAAGAAACACACATTACACATGATACACAATAAAGCAAGAGAAAAATAAAAAAAAAGCAAGAGAGCATGAACACATTTCATACATATAACATCAAGCATTTACTCAAAGGCAATTCTAAACAGATGGGTTTTTAGTCTCGATTTAAAGCAGTTCAGAGTTTCAGCAGCTCTACACTCGTCAGGAAGTCCGTTCCAGATAAGGGGAGCATAGAAACTGAAAGCTGCTTCTCCATGTTTAGTTCTGAGTCTAGGGATGTTTAGTAGGCTAGAGTTGGAGGACCTGAGTGGTCTTGGTGGTTGGTACCATGACAACAGGTCTTCAACATATTTTGGTGCTAAGCCATGTAATGATTTATAAACTAGTAAAATTATTTTAAAGTCTATTCTCTGAGCTACAGGGAGCCAGTGTAAGGACTTTAGAACTGGGGTGATGTGCTCTACTTTCCTGGTTCTAGTGAGGACGCGAGCGGCAGCGTTCTGGATCAGCTGCAGCTTTCTGATTTACTTTTTAGGCAGACCTGTGAAGATGCTGTTGCAGTAATCAATCCGACTAAAGATAAATGCATGGATGAGTTTTTCTAGGTCGTGTTGCAAAATCAGTCCTTTAATCCTAGAGATGTTCTTCAGGTGATAGAACGCTGACCTTGTTATTGTCTTTATGTGACCCTGGAGGTTCAGGTCTGAGTCCATTACTACACCTAGGTTACGAACCTGATCAGTAGTTTCTAGCTGTATTAATTGAAGCTGTGTGCTGACTCTTGATCGTTCCTCCTTGGGTCCAAAAATAATCACTTCAGTTTTGTTTCTATTCAGCTGGAGAAAGTTATGGCACATCCATCCATTTATTTGGTCAATGCATTGATTTAAGGTTTGAATGGGTTCAGAGTCACCTGGTGACATTGTAATGTAGAGCTGAGTGTCATCTGCGTAGTTATGGTAGCTAACGTTATTGGTCGCTATAATCTTGCCTAGTGGGAGCATGTAGATATTAAATAAGAGGGGCCCCAGGATGGAGCCCTGGGGCACCCCACATGTGATTTCTGTTCGTTCTGATGAAAAGTTTCCTATTGAAACATAGAAGTCCCTGTTCTTTAGGTAAGACTCGAACCAGCCAAGTACTGTACCAGAGAGTCCGACCCAGCTCTCCAGTCGTTCCAATAAAATATCATGATCAACAGTGTCAAATGCTGCACTGAGGTCCAACAGAACCAGCACTGTGGTTCTTCCACAGTCTGTATTTATGCGGATGTCATTAAATACTTTGACGAGGACATTCTCGGTGCTGTGGTGAGCGCGGAAACCAGACTGAAAAGCATCAAAATGGTTTGTCATTGTTATGAAGCCATTTAACTGCTGAAACACAGCTTTTTCAATAATCTTACTGATGAATGGGAGATTAGAGATTGGCCTGTAGTTCTGCATTAACTTGTTGTCCAGATTTTTCTTCTTTAGCAGTGGTTTAATAACTGCTGTTTTTAAAGCCTGAGGGAAGACACCTGATAGCAGGGATGAGTTCACTATTTGAACAAGATCAGAACCAATAACAGGAAGAACCTTCTTTAGAAAAGCTGTGGGTAGGATATCAAGACAGCAGGAGGAGGAGCTTAATTGGATAATGATTTTTTCAAGGCTGTTCTGGTTTAATTCGTGGAATTCAGACATTTTCTCTACATTGTTGTTGATTGGGGATGGCACTGGTTGTGGGTTCGATTTTGAGGTACAGATTGACCGCCTAATTGTTAGAATCTTTTCAGTGAAAAAGCTGGCAAATTCATTGCAGGCCCTGGTAGAGTTTAGTTCAGGGGCTACTGTCACTAAAGGATTAGTTAGTCTTTCCACTGTTGCAAATAGTCCGTGCGTTATTAATGTTTCTGTTGATGATTTCAGAAAAGGACGATTCCCTAGCATCTTTTATAGTTAGCTGATATCTATTCAGTCTCTCTTTGTAGATCTCACAGTGAACCTGGAGTCGAGTTTTCCGCCATTTTCTCTCGGCTCGTCGACACTCTCTTTTTTTTCACTACGTACCAGTGGATTACGTGTCCACGGAGACTTCTTTCTACCTGAGACTACTTTCACTTTAGTTGGAGCAATGGAATCCATGATGTCTGAGATTTTCTCAAGGAAATTATCTACCAACTTATTTACTGAGTTTGAGTTGGGAGATGTGGTGGAAGGATAAATACGTTTAAAGGTTTCTACTGAACCGTCCCCTAGAAAACGCTTTTTTATATTGGTCTTACTGTGGCTGGATAATTTAGCAGAGATGGTACTTTGAAAGAAAATACAGAAATGGTCAGATAATGCAATATTAATTACAGAGATGTCAGAAATATTTAAACCTTTGCTGATAATTAAGTCTGGAGTGTTTCCTTTTATTGTGTGTTGGTTGTTTGACATGCTGGATCAGTCCGAAGTTGTGGAGAGTATCATCTAACGTTTTTGCTTGTCTATGGATGTTAAAGTCCCCCACGATGATTAGTTGGTCATAGTCGATACATATTACAGAAAGAAGGTCATTGAAATCATTAAAGAAGTTAGTTAAGTTTTGGTGGTTTATATATATATATATATATATATATATATATATATATATATATATATATATATATATATATATATATATATATATATATATATATATATATATATATATATATATATATATATATATATATATATATATATATATATATATATATATATATATATATAAACTTAAAACGCTTTGTTAGGCTCATTTATCTGGGTGGCTAGGTATTCAAAAGAATCAAACGTGCCCAGGGATACCTTTTTAAAGTTCATTGAGTTGTGAAAGATGGTGGCTACACCTCTGCCTCGTTTGTGTTTTCTGTTCTCGCTTACGAAATTATAATTTGGAGGACTAGATTCTATTAAAGAAGTTGTTTCGTTATTTTCATCTAGCCAAGTTTCTGATTTAAAAAAAGGGCGTGTAAATTATGCTCAGTGATGAAGTCATTGATAAGAAAAGACTTCCCGGATAGAGATCTAATGTTTAATAAAGCTAACTTAAGTATTGTGATGATGGGCAGCTGAACCTTCTGACAGGTTATCAATTTGAGATTTTGTTTAATATGAGAGCGTGTGGTTAACGGTTTATGTTTCCTGCTGCTGATAATCACTGATATAGCCTCAGGGGTGCCGGGTGAATTCTGGGAGACGGTAGGGGTGGATTTATTGCCCGGTTCCCTCAAATATCAGATATCTGTAATAATCAGTGGGGGGAAGCTCCCAGGCTTATGGACACTAGTCCCAGGCGTTTGGTGTAGTCTAAGTTTAGGTGTTAATTGTGTCCCAAATTTGATTTGCTCGTTCAGTCTGTCTGTAAAGTTTCTAAATGGAGACTCATTTGATGTGGCTGAGTCACAGGAAGATGAAGACTTAATCTCTGATGGTTGTTTATCTGTTCGGTCCTGTGGTGTCATCATGACTTGCTGTTTTTGTTCTCTGATATCCATAACCGCCTCAAGGTCAGCTTTTGGGAGCAAGTGTTTTGCTTTCTGATGTTGATAAGAAAAAATGTTGGCTGCTAACAGCCTTACTCCGGACCTGTTCAAATAGCGCATTCCTGCTTTAAACAGATGATTAGCACTTCCAAATACTTTGAAATTATTAATATATGTGAACGACTTCTCAGCTGATTGTTTCTTCAACCATTTATGGAGCATGCGGAGTCTGCTAAATCTTTCATCATTCCCTTCAGGGACTGGTCCGCTGATGAGGATGTTTACGTTAAGTCCATCAAGTCTCTGTAGGAGATCAGAAAAGTCTCTCTTCAGAATCTCTGTCTCATCGCGATATCTGCTGATCCAGCGTGAATGACGAGCTTTTCCAAAGCAGGATGTTGGTCCAAGATTTTAGTGATTTTTTTTTCTGATATTTCTCTCACTGTATTTTTGTAGCAGCTATAAACTTTGGTATTCTTGCTACAAAAAGCCTCAATTCCATTAATTGATCCGTCTTGTATGATAACAGTCTTTGCCGGGGGCGCTCTTACTTTATGTGTCTGTTTGATGCGGCTGGGTTTCTCCTGGTGGCTTTGACTGGTCCTGGGGGATGCGTCATCTTTCGGGGAACTCAAGGCTGCGAATCTGTTTTTCAGCGGGATTCCAGGTGGAGAAATATCTCTTGTTTTTGGCTGAAACCTCTTTTGTTCACTTTTAGCTGAAGCGGCAGTTCTGGGTTCAGAGGTTTCTCTGTGTCGGAGTTTCTTTTGTTTTTTCTTCCTCGGAGAACGGGCTGGGGTTGATTTCATGCGTTTTAAAGCTGGCCAGTTTTCATTATAGTGCGGAGTTCTGCCGCTCAGACGCCTGTAGGGAGTCTCTGTGACACGGTTAGACCTATGTAACACAGGGCTGTTTGTATTCAAAGGTAAAGTTGTTTCATTTTGTCCATAATCAGCGTGGAGATCAAAATTAATTTCCAGACGACGTAGCTTCGTTTCAATGCCCTCAATTCTGTGGAGCAGTTTTTCAAAATCCTCAGCTGAGCAAAAAGCCATGTTGATAAGTCCATAGAAAAGTAATCCAAGAAGAGATCTGGTCCAATACAGTAACTCCAGGGGCTGGGAAAATAAAGTAACTAAGAAAAGGTTAAGAAAGAAAACAAAACAAGAAAAGCAAACAGAAAAGGAAATAAGTGAACGGATCTGGAGAGAGACAGAGAGCAGCTGCTCCTCCTTCAGCAGACAGCGAGAAAAAGTTGCTTTAGTTGCTCTGGTTGTGTGTTTCGGGTCATTGTCCCGCTGGAACACCCAGCAATGTTTCATCTTCAATCCTCTTAGTGGGAGAAGGAGGTTGTTGCCCAAAATCTGGGGATATATGGCCCACTCCATCCTCTTCTCAATACGGTGCAGGCTCCCTGTCCCCTTTTGCAGAGAAGCAACAACCAAAGCATGATGCTTCCACCCCCATGCTTCACAGTTAGGGTGGTGTTCTTGGGATTATTCTTATCCTTCTTCCTTTAAACACGGCGGGTGGAGTTTATCACAAAGTTCTGTTTTGGTCTCATCATGACCTTCTCCCATGCCTCTTCTGGATTAACCATATGGTTTCTGACAAACTTCCGACAGGCTTGACCATGTGCTGGTGTCAGCAGGAGGGACTCTAATCCATCATGGCATAGTGTGTTTCTATGGTAACCTTTGAGACTGTGGTCCCAGGTCTCTTCGGGTCATTGACCAGGTCCTCCTGTGTAGTTCTGGGCTGATCTCTCACCTTTCTCCATGAGGCCCGATCATGGAGCCCCAGCTTGAGGGAGACAGACTAATAATCAGAATCAGCTTTAATGGCCAAGTATGACACATACAAGGAATTTGACTCCGGCAACTTTTCTCTCCAGTACAGAACTTAAATAAGTGAAATAAAGAAATAAATACAAATAAATAATAAAGGATAATATATACACCAAACCAGGGTTATTTTACAGTGAGTATGTACAGCAGTGCAGAGTTATAGTTTATTGTTATGTGAATGGACTCACACTCTGTGACTACACAGAGTTCATCAGAGCGACAGCCTGGGGGAAAAAACTGTTCTTGTGTCGGGTGGTTTTGGCGTACAACGCTCTGTAATGCCGGCCTGACGGGAGGAGCCTAAACAGATTGTGGCCAGGGTGTGAGGGGTCTGTGGTGATTTTTCTGGCCCGCTTCTTGACCTTGGACTGGTACAGGTCCTGAATGGAGGGAAGATCAGTACCTATGATCCTCTCTGAGGATTGGACCAACAGATGTTGCCTTCTGTCTATTGTCCTGTAGGTCATCCCAACCTTGCACAGGTCTACAGTTTAGTCCCTGGTGTCCTTGGACAGTGCTGTGGTCTTGCCCCTGGTGGAGAGGTTGGAGTCTGAGTGTGGATAGATGTCTTTTTAATACAGGTAACAGGTTCAAACGGGTGCATTTAATACAGAGTGGAGGAGAGGGCTTCTTAAAGATGAAGTGTGACCAAGAGGACCTGGTGGTTGGTAGGTGACTGAATACTTATTTCATGCAATAAAACACATAGTTCTTTAAAAATCATACAATGTGATTTTTCTGGATTCCTTTAGCTTCTGTCTCATAGTTGAGGTGTACCCACAATGAAAATTACAGACCTCTAGCTACTTTCAAAGTTGGGGAAAACGTAACTATCATTTACTTAAGTTCCCAACTGTATGAAGTTCGGGACGCCGCCTATAAAACACTTTAAAAAACATTCAATAACAAGGTATTTGTTTAAAATAAAAAATAAAAAAGTGGGTACTTTGGTCAAAGTTGAGTTACACCTTTAATCCTTGAACATGGACACTGTGGAAGGTCCTACAGTTCGGGTCAGAAAGTCCACATACAAACATTGGTATGGATGTCATATTAATGTAGTGTTTTTTTTTCTTTGCTTTTTAAATCTACAGCATTTTTGGCCATGATGCTACCACCATCATGGTCACACTTGCAAACAGCACTTGTAATGAGAGAAGAGCTGCAGAAATAGTAATTGCAGTCACAAAGGCCTTCTTGGGTGGAATGTTGGGTAGTATTTTATTTTTTTTACTTCAACTGCCGTTATTTCACTGTATGCATGCAATAATATATACATAGGGTGCTGGTTGTATCTGATTTAAGTTTTTGTGACTAAGCTATTGGAAGTTAATGAAGCGTGGTGGGAGCACCTCACCAAAGCAAAGGGAGGAAGTTGTGTGTTAATATAACGTTAAAAAAACCCAACAAATGGATCGCAAATGAATGTTTTCACCTTCCATTTTCTCTGGACTACAAATGAATCCTCCATTTTATCTTTTGACCAAAATTTTGATTTGTTTTATTCAGGTCACTGAAAGTAATCAGTTGTATTGCTGTAACATTTTAATCAACTGCTACTGGGGAATAAAAGTGTAGAAGAGAGACAAACATGGTTGGGGTCAACAGATATTGCCACAACTGCTTTAGTGCTGTGCATCTCAGCCACATCTGAGCTGATTAGCTCGCCCAGAACTCAGCTGGTGGCAGAATCTTAACAATAGCAAGGGTAACGGCAGTGAGCTGTCTGTATATCTTATTGACGAAAACGTCTAGCCAGCAGTTCAGTATCTGCAGAGATAATATTTTTCACTAGCGTCTCTTGGGATTACATCATCTATTGTTGATGAGCAATGCTTAAGCACCTCTGTCGCAATTGTTGCTCCATTCAAATCGGTTTGCTTGTGTTATTTTAAAAACCAGGCCGAGAGACATTGGAGTCGGATATGATTATAGGGCCATTTCTCAGTGAGAACATGTACTGTTTATTAGCACTTTAAGGTTGTCATTCGTATTTGCAAGAGATTCTAAATTCCTAATTGTGATTTGACTAAAGAGATTGTTTCAAACTTTAATTTTACTCCTGCTTAGCAACCACAAGGCCTCTTCTTTAGCTCATCACGGATTTGAGGTTACAATTTGGTGTGATGTTAGCTTTTTAAGATGTCAGTCAGCAGGGTTGTTGTGATCGGATATGCATTTGTTTGAAATGTTTCCTATCTTCGCAGCTCTTCTCTTGCCCAGGTCTCCCTTGTAAAACAGATTTCTGATCCCAATTGAGCTTTTCACTTAAATAGAGGAATATTATTCAAAAAGTCTTTCAACCTGCACAGCACCCCAAAAAATAAAGTCTTGTTCGCAACTAGAAAACGTGGAAGAAATAGAATAAACAGTTGCAATGTAGCAGAGCTATTCCAACAAGTTGCCATCTTTTATGACACTAGCAGGGTGGAATCTACAGCTTAACTCATCAGCATAGAAAACCCTGTTGTTCTGTCTGTTTCACTTTAAAATGTAGATGAAGTGATTGTGCTCTGTCGTCTTTTTTTTTCTCTTGCTTTTTGTTGCATGTAATGCTGCAGGTTCAACAAATGCGAAATGTTTTTGAAAACGAAAGATCTGATGTTTACCAGAACAGATTGTCAAGCTTGACATTTGTGTGCTTTACAGTGCCAAAACAAAGGAAAAAATCTTCAGATTCCTGTCAAAAAATGCAGCAAAAGGTAAGCTTCACATTTTTCTCCCAGAATTGCAACAGGCTAGAATACAGTAGTGATGAGTGATTATCCTCAAATTAAAGGTGGCTCACAATCCCAGCACTAAGCGGGTATCTGAGACTAGTCATTCAACCAGAACTTGTCATCCTACACATCCCATGAAGTCCGAGCTTCCAGAAACCAAATACGATTCAACGCAGCAAATTCCAGGTCATGTCTATGATGAGCTGCCCATCTCTCCTCAAGGTAAATCTTTCTTTAGCTTAACTGGTTTTTAAGAGGAGTTGCTTGATTTGTCACATCTGGCTTTGTAGCTGACTTTATAAGTAAACAGTTTTTCTAAAGTCGTTATGTCATTTACCGTTTGCAGGTTTGTCTGCACTTTTATCCCCCATGGTTTCTCCTGTAGTGCTGCCAGACTGGGCTGCTGCCAGATTTGAGGTACGCTATACAAAATCGAAGAACTTAACAGTGTCGGGTTGTTACAAAACCTTTTATTTATGAAGCCACTTCTCAACTTGTTAAAGTATCCGAAGTTTCTCAGAAATTGGAATAAGCTTTAGAACCACACCCACCCTTACAGTTGAAACCAAACGTTTTAATTCACCGGAAAACGTTTTTTTTTTTTTTTTTTTACTGTCTGAAGTTAAATCAGAGCAATCTTCTATTGTTTCAGGTCAGAGTTACCTAAATTAATTATATCTTCTAAATGCCATAACAATGGGAGACAGAATATGTCAGAAATGTATTAATGTCTTCAAACTCTGAAGTTTACAAACATTTTCTCAGTATTTGGGAGCGTTGCTATTGAACTGACGTGGCTGACCCATTCCTCCTGACACACCCATGTATGCCTGAACTTTAACTTCCTGGCTGATGACTTCAGATGTTGCTTCAATATTTCCACATAATGTTCTTTCCTCATGAAGACATCCTTTTTATGAAGTGCACCAGCTCTTCCTGCAGCAAAACAGCCCCACAACATGATGCTGCCACCTCCATGCTACACAGTTGGGATGGTGTTCTGAGGCTTAAAGCATCCTTCTTTCTCCTCCAGATCTAACAATGGTCAGACAGTTCTACCTTAGTTTCGTCGGACCACAGGTCTTTGTCCCTATGTGCATTTGCAAACTGAGTGACCTTATAGCCCATGTACAGGACACATTTCACTATGGATGAAGACTGTCTTACCAGCTTCAGCCAGCATCTTCACAAGGACTTTTGTTCTGGAGTCGAGTTGCACATTTCAGACCAGAACCCGTCTCCTTCCTGAGCGGTATGATGGTTGGACATTCCCATCATTCCTACTGGTGTATAATTGTTTGAACCAATGAACCTTCAAACATCTGGAAATTGTTCTCAAGGATGAACCAGACTGTGCAGCTCCACTATTCCCTCCCTGAGATCTTGGCTGATTTATTCTGACTTTGCCGTCATGTCAAACTAGAAAGGATTGTGTTGTAGGCGTGGCCTTAAATTAGATCCACAGGTTGGCTTCCAATTAACTCTCATTTGCCAGTTAACAGAAGTCAGAAGTTTCCCAAATCTTAACATCATCTGGTAATTCCCTGTAGGCAAACTTCTGATTTTAACTTAAAATGTAACTGAACCCCATGAAAAATCATAACCCCACCCCCAGACCACATTTGAAAATTCTACAAAGTGGACAGTGCCAGGAAGAACAGAGGGGTATGGCCAAGTGTGGAGGATGAGCGGAGGGGGGAACGTGGGGGTGTGTTCAGGAGGACAGTGACAGCTCGCTTAATCTGACACTGAAACATGGACAGTGACCAAAGCGACGTTGGCAGTTTTGCGACTGATCGATCTGATCGATCTGATCGACGTTCATCTGTTTTGAACGTTAGCCTTTGTTAGCATTACCACTCAGACTGTACTCCTCCTGTCTCCCTCTGCCTCAGCAGCCCCGGCATCGGGCGGCGCTGACTCAGCGCCCTGAGGCAGCGGATCTCCTCCGTCGTCACCGGAGATGGAGGGGTAGAGGGAGGCTTTATGGAGCTCAGCGGCCGCGAGCCGTATCAATTCGAGCCGCTGGCTCAGGGCGCTGAGTCAACGCTGTCCGAGGCTGACGCTGCTGCTGAGGGAGAGGGAGACAGGAGTCCAGTCTCTGAGTGGTAATGCTAACATATGCTAATGTTCAAAACAGTATGTTAGCTATGCTAACTAAGTGCTAATGTGATAATAATGGTAACCTGAAAAACGCAATCCAACTCCAAACTCGCTACGGAGCGAGTGTGTCTGATAGTTTTATCCCTAAACCCACGGGGCGTGTCTGTGAGACCATGGCTGCTGTGACGTAGTCAATGCCTGTGACAAGAGATGTACCGCTCTCCACCAGTCACAAAATTCAAATGCAGTAGCCACCGTTCAACCCTAAGAGGGCAGCACTAAGACGTTTTTAGACCAAAAAGTGTAGAATTAAACAAGTTTACACGAAAATGTAAAAAAATCCCAGAAACTGAAAGACTGCATTGGTAAAGACCCATTTATACAGTTTAGAAGCAAAAAAAAAGTTGTTTTTGGGTTTAGTTACTTTTTAAGACTGTGTGAGAAAAAAGGTGTGTGTCTTTGGTTTTTTTTATTCTGTGTATGTAAACTTCAGGTTTCAATTGTATGACTAATAATGCCCAGTTGCATTCTAATCACATTCTTGCATTGTGCTGCAGGTGTGAAGAATTGTTTATACATGCAGGTCCTTTTCAAAAAATTAGCATATTGTGATAAAGTTCATTATTTTCTGTAATGTACTGATAAACATTAGACTTTCATATATTTTAGATTCATTACACACAACTGAAGTAGTTCAAGCCTTTTATTGTTTTAATATTGAGGATTTTGGCAAAAAAGTAAAGAAAAACCAAAGATCCAAAAAATTAGCATATTTCATCCGACCAATAAAAGAAGTGTTTATAATACAAAAAAGTAAACCTTCAAATAATTATGTTCAGTTATGCACTCAATACTTGGTGGGGAATCCTTTTGCAGAAATGACTACTTCAATGCGGCGTGGCATGGAGGCAATCAGCCTGTGGCACTGCTGAGGTGTAATGGAGGCCCAGGATGCTTCGATAGCGGCCTTAAGCTCATCCAGAGTGTTGGGTCTTGCGTCTCTCAACTTCCTCTTCACAATATCCCACAGATTCTCTATGGGGTTCAGGTCAGGAGAGTTGGCAGGCCAATTGAGCACAGTAATACCATGGTCAGTAAACCATTTATCAGTGGTTTTGGCCCTGTGAGCAGGTGCCAGGTCGTGCTGAAAAATGAAATCTTCATCTCCATTAAGCTTTTCAGCAGATGGAAGCATGAAGTGCTCCAAAATCTCCTGATAGCTAGCTGCATTGACCCTGCCCTTGATAAAACACAGTGGACCAACACCAGCAGCTGACATGGCACCCCAGACCATCACTGACTGTGGGTACTTGACACTGGACTTCAGGCATTTTGGCATTTCCTTCTCCCCAGTCTTCCTCCAGACTCTGGCACCTTGATTTCCGAATGACATGCAAGTACTTTGGACCACTGAGCAACAGTCCAGTGCTGTTTCTCTGTAGCCCAGGTCAGGCGCTTCTGCCGCTGTTTCTGGTTCAAAAGTGGCTTGACCTGGGGAATGCGGCACCTGTAGCCCATTTCCTGCACACGCCTGTGCACGGTGGCTCTGGATGTTTCTACTCCAGACTCAGTCCACTGCTTCCGCAGGTCCCCCAAGGTCTGGAATCGGTCCTTCTCCACAATCTTCCTCAGGGTCCGGTCACCTCTTCTCGTTGTGCAGCGTTTTCTGCCACACTTTTTCCTTCTCACAGACTTCCCACTGAGGTGCCTTGATACAGCACTCTGGGAACAGCCTATTCGTGCAGAAATGTCTTTCTGTGTCTTACCCTCTTGCTTGAGGGTGTCAATGATGGCCTTGTGGGCAGCAGTCAGGTCGGCAGTCTTACCCATGATTGCGGTTTTGAGTAATGAACCAGGCTGGGAGTTTTTAATAGCCTCAGGAATCTTTTGCAGGTGTTTAGAGTTAGTTGATTCAGATGATTAGGTTAATAGCTCTTTTAGAGAACCTTTTCATGACATGCTAATTGTTTGAGATGGGAATTTTGGGTTTTCATGAGCTGTATGCCAAAATCATCAGTTAAAAAAAAAATAAAAGACCTGAAATATTTCAGTTGGCGTGCAATGAATCTAAAATCAATGAAAGTTAAATTTTTATCATTACATTATGGAAAAGAATAAACTTCATCACAATATGCTAATTTTTTGAGAAGGACCTGTAGATCGTAATACCTGTTTGCAGCTTAGGTGTTCAGCATCAGGATCTTTGTGTAAAACCTGAATCTGACCTTTTGCAGGGTCCAGTGCTGTCTCCTCTCACTGACAGTCCATTGCTGTTCAAAGAAGAAATGGGTGACAGTAAGTTGCTTGAAAGCACATTGTCTGATTTCTCTTTGTTTTCAGTCTAGTGAGTATACAAAGCCTTTTCTTTGTTTTTGAAAGTCTATATGACAGATTTCCATGACTCTGAGGATTTTCCTGACAGTCAGGGGAGCGATCTACCTCACAGTCAGACAAGTAAATCTGCTGAAGAGGAAAAATCCCAAATCCCTAAAAAGGTTGGAAATGTTTAACTTTTATTTTTCAGCAATAAAAATGTTAAACATGGAAGGAATAATGTGGCTTTAGACCAAAACTCTATATGAATGGAAACAAAATCTATATTTTAAATCAAACTTCAGATGAATTCTGTCACTTTTCTGTCAGGACATTTTCTTGAAAAATGCTGAGTCTTGGGCAAAACTACTGAGGCAGTCTGTCCCTCCAGCTGCTATTAAGGCCTCTAAGGAAAGCTTCCAACTGTTCCGTAAGGCCGCCATGGAAAAGGAAGAACGAGAGAAAGCACTGAAGAAGAAAGCGCTGGATGAAAACGGAGTGATGGAGCCCGCTGAAAACAGCAGGTGTTCACCAAATAACAAACTTTGTTTCATGTGTTCCACAGTTAAGTAAATGTATCCGAATGATTTCATTTTCCTTAAGTTTTTGCTCTTTTGCAGTTTAAAAACATTGCCGAAGCACGTTGTTCTTTGTGATCCTGCCTCTAAGACCTTCTGTCTTTCAGCCTTCCAGACTTGTGTAAAACAGAACCTCCTCCTGAGACGATTAAAGAGGATCCTGATTTGCTAGAAAGCATCTGCCCGGAGGCTGGTCTGGATGCTCCGAAGCGTGTCGAGCAGCTAAGGTCTCAAGGTGAAACACAGGCCCAAAGCCAACAGTCTTCTATGGATAAGGAGCGAGAGCTGGCCCGCAGGAAAGAGCAGGAACGTCGCAGGCGAGAGGCTGTGAGTACACCTCACTGTTTCTCATCTGTCAGTTTTCTTCAGCCGCTAACGTAAACCGCGTTTTAACTGTTATGTTTTGGGTTCTCTGTTCGTATAGATGTCTGGTATTGACATGACCATGCAGCGGGACATCATGACCACATTTGAACTTTACCTGGACTAAAGAGCGAAGCTGTAAGATAAACCTCTACCTCAAAGGTCTTCGGTTGTCCTGGGTTTAATATTAGGAGCTGTTGTTTCTGACTTGTTGCAAGAAACTCAATCAGAAAAAAATTGTTACTGAGCCTAAAAAGGTCAATTGTGGGGGAGGCGTAAAATATCAAATGTAATTGGCGCCTTCCTTCTGTTAGCATTTGATGTTTGCACTTATGCATTCGTGTTTGTAGCACGGTTATTATTTGAACTAACATTTCCTGCGTTATTGTTCATCATTTTACAGTTTACTTTGTTGTTGTCAGACATGTTGCGTTCGGTTAGTTCTTGGCTTTAATAAATTCCTTTCAGTAGATTGTTACAAATGCAGAGTTGAGTCAGAACGCTGGTTTGTTTCAGTCACACATGCATACATTCCTGCATTACAGTATTACAGTAACGTGCTAATATGTTGAATAATGGAATAGGGTTTAAAAGAGTTCCAGCTTGAGGGATTGACCATATCAGGTCCGTTTTGATGGGCTAATAACATATCACAATGTTAACTGTACATGCCCTTTGTTGTTTGGTCATACACAGTTGTGATTGTGCTACTGTTTATGAACAATAGTAGCATATTTTCAAAGCTGTTTCTATGTTAAATTCTTTTTCTTTTAATTAAGAAAATAAAGCTATTTTCAATAATTGCTCTACATCGGTCCATGATCGAGTCTGATCATTCATTACATTTTCTTTCCACACTGCTGCCAAATTCTTTCTTGGCCTCTAAACTCCTCCATTCTTTAAGTTTCCTCTGGTTTTTATATTGGGACTACTGACAAAAACATGAATTTGTCACAACTCGTGCGATGCTGGACCGAATCCTGTATCTCAAACTGGAGCTTTTCTGGAAAACAACTTCTAAATGTGTGATGTTTGATCTAATTCCCACTTTTAAAAAATATATATAAACATTTTGGAGTAGCCTGGTGAGTGACCTCAGTATAACCAAATGCTTAAACCCCTCCATACTATGCTGCATTGATGCAGTAATTCATGTAAAGGAGCCCCAACCAATTATTGAGAGTATAGAACATAATTAATTTTCAGAAGCCTGAGATGTGTTTTAAAATATCTTTTTATTAATCTTGTGCAATTTTCAGGTTTTTGTTTTTTTTTGCTACATCATCCGAAAGTTATAATGATCAAAATTACAAGAAATAAAGGGTTGAAATATTTCACTCTGTGTAATGAGTCTAAGCTATGAGATTCACTTCCTGAACTGAGTGACAAAAAAAATGAACTTTTCACAATATGAACAGATTTATGTTTTAAAATTGTGAATAAATATGCAAAATGCTTTTGAATCTGTCAAAAGTGGCTCAGTCCCCTTTGTGTCCCCATCATCTCCATTCCTGCGCCTCTTGTCACGTCAAGGAGCCAAACACACAAAGCAGAAATGGATTACCTGAACTGCCCTTTCTGAAATGTGTTATGAGAACCCCCCCCCCCCATAGAAATGCATGTTTTGTATTACAGTTATTAGTGGGGGGGAAGGCTATTAGATGGTTGCTTTAAAGTTTTCCTGTTGTAGAATCTTGATTTATAATGATGGACCTAAAATACTATAGTTTTGATATTATTAAAGGCATTGTTCTTTCCAGATTGATGGGCACCAGCAATTGTTTCTTTTTTGCATGTAACCCAAATTCAGGGAACTCAATGATAAATTTCAGGTAAATATGTTTGTCAATGTTTGAACAAATTATTTTCTTTCTAGCAAAATAGCAAAAATTTGTGGAATTCTAAAAGGCAAGAATCTTTCTTGAATTGTGCTGGTCAAGGTGGCAGCATCTTGGAGTAGCTCTGTTACTTGCATTCAGATTTATTCCTTCTTTTTAAAACTTTTATTCTGCTTTTTTAATAGCAGATTATTTTTTTGAGGAATGTCTAATTTTGGGTGCTGTGTAGCTAGAAAAAAATTATACTTTAGTCATTTTGTTATAATACATTACCCAAGCAACAAGTTGGTTGACAACCAGGACCAGCTGATTATAGTTGCAAAAGCTGAAATAATACTTAAACTGAAGCCACAAATCCCAGATGACTTAAAAAGAGTTCTTACTGATGCAGAGCAGGACCAATCGATCATAATAGGCAATGTAAGATTGCTGGCTAACAAGATGGATGAACTCCAAGCCCTGACAAGGACTCACCTAGACTATTGGAAATGCAGTGTGTTAAACTGAAACATGGCTGCAGGATCATATCTCCAACTCCAATGTCTCACTGCTTGTCTTCCTAACTATACGAGCTGACGGAGATTTAAGGAGCTAGCGAAAAAAAAGGTGGAGTAGCAGTTCTAGTCAATAACAGATGTCATCCAGGGCGTGTCTCTGTGAAGTGTTGACTGCAGCCCAGATATTGAACTCTAATCATTAAGGTTTTGTCCATATTGTTTACCAAGAGAATTCACCAGTTTTATCTTGGCAACCACGGTCATTCCACTATCAGCTGCCACCGACCATGCATGTGATGTCATCAGTTCAGTGGTTGCTAAAGTACAGACCCAACACCCCAATGCGTTTGTGGCAATATCAGATTAGTTTAATCATGCTCCACTCTCTGCTACACTTGGAACATTTCAACAGACGTTCAGCTGCTCCACCAGAGAAAACAAGACATATGTTTTTCCGGAATTGCGCCGCTCAAGGTGGCAGCATGTTGGAGTAGCTCTGTTACTTTGGTTCATATTTTTTTTCTTTTTTAAAACTTTAATTCTTCCATTTCTGGTAGAAACATTGTTTTTGTGGACAACTGTTCTCTCTGGTTTTGAATGCTGTGCAGCTGGAAGTATTTTTGCTGATACTTTATATTTTTGGACATTTGTTATGATGCATAACCATGGCAACAAGGTGGTTTACAACTGGCAGCAGCTGATTAACCTCACAAAAGCTCAAATAATACCTCAACCACAGCCACAAAACCCTGATGAGTTGAAAAGAAGACGCCATAGATCCAGAGTATCCTCTACATCAGACAACTACAGAGCGTCTTCAGTCAGAGGCTTCTTCAGATCTGCAGAGCACTTCAAGAGATCATCCCTACCCACAGCCATCAGCATCTACAACAAATCTTTGAAGGAACTTGCAAAATGAGTTACAACAACATTTAATTTCCCTTTGGGATGAATAAAGTAATTTTGAATTTGAATTGAATCTCAATGTCAAGGATTCATACATCTTCAAAACAAGACCTCAGGGAAAACCAGATCTCTGTCTCATTTTTCTCTGCTGAGAATATAAACCCCTTGTTCAGAGGCAACCTGTAAAGAAGAGAACAGTGAGGAAGTGGTCTCAGGAAAAAGAAGAATCCCTGCTGGATTGTTTTAAGACTGGAATGCTCTGTGCCAACCACATGGAGAGGACTTCAATGCCATGACTGAGTGTGTGACTGACTATCTGAACTTCTGTGCGGACAACCTCATCGCCATCAGAGCAGTGAGATGCTTCTCTAATAACAAACCCTGGAGCTGAAGGAACAGTTAAACAAGAAAAAAAAAGCCTTCAGGGAGGGAGACTGGGAATATTTGAGGTGTATGCAGAAGAAACTCCAAGTCAAAATTAGAGACGGCAAGGAGAAGTAGAGGAAGAAACTGGAGAACAAAATACAGTGGGAAATGATCAGAGCTGTGTGGTTAAGGATGAAGATGATCACATGCTTCAAGCACAATGAGGACTGGATAGATGGAAGTCTGTACAGAGCCGATGAACTGAACACAGTCTTCTATAAGTTTAGTTCAGGAACCGGCACCCTCCTCTTCTGTCTCCATCCAAACAGACATCCTACTCTCCTCTGACCCACATCTTTCCTGTCAGATGTTCTGTCTTTCACTTCAGTCATGGACCTTTCTGCTTCCACAAGTTTGTGTTCAACCAAGGCAGTCAGGGGTGTCGAACGCCAGTCCTCGAGAGCCTCTATCCTGCAACCTCTACACTACTCACAATAAGTTAGGGATATTATTTACATAAGTGCTATTTCTATTTGGTCTGAATTTTAATGAAATAAGTAAAAATATTCTTTGATTATTACTAATAATGAATGAGAAGAAACAATTTTCATTAGTGTAATATTTATTACCCCAAAAATGTAGACGATAACAAGGGTAGCCCCAAATAACACAAATTGACTGTCAGTTGCGGGTGTTTCCACCATTTGCCGCAATGGCACCGATGTCTCATGCTCTACACTAGCCTCATGATGTCCTGAGGCAATGCGTTCCACAAGTGGTACACGCAGTTCTGCCAGATCACGTGGGGGTGGGGTACGATCATCCAGTCTCTGCTTCAGCCGGTCCCAAACGTGCTCTGGGGTTCGGGTCAGGGGACATTGCTGGCCATACCATATGAGGCACTCCAACTTCCTGAAGTCAAGCTGTGACAATTCTGGCACGATGTGGTGGAGCATTACCATCCATTAACAGAACGTTGGGGGTGTGCTGGCGGAATTGGGGGATGATGATGGGTTCTCTGATGTCTCTGGGGTATGAACGTGCATTGACTGAGCCATCTACAATAACCAAATCAGTTTTGCGCTGACTGGTGATGGCTGCCCAGACTGTTACCTCCTCCACCAAAGCTAACCCTGGGGACCATGTTGACCTCGACATATCGCACACCTCGCCTTCTCCAGCAACACTGACGACCATCATTTCTGTGCAAGATGACCCAACACTCGTCAATGAACCAGATGAAGGATGAAGTTGGAATGACTTACTGACAATACCAGCTTTTTAAAACCACAGAATGTTGAAATTGATGCCACATTGAAAAGGGTTGTCTTTAGTATTTTTTTGTGTTGTCCCCAATATGTAAGGCACATACACAGTGAGACCATTACGTGGAAAACAAAATGAGGTGTGTCTATCACCCCAATACAATTGCCTCCCTATCCCAAAAATATCTGAAGTGAAAGAAACACCATATGTATGACATCCACCGAGTCTCTCATGATATCCCTAACTTATTGTGAGTTGTGTAGATGTGTTCCTGGTCCAACACACCTGAATCAAATGATTGAGTTGTCTCCTCAGCATGCAGTCAGGTTCTATGGGGTCCTGCTGATGACCTAATTATTTGATTCAGGTATGTTGGAGCAGGAATAAATCTAAATGTTGCATGACAGGGGCCATCGAGGACTGGAGTTTGACATCTGTGCAGTAGATGCTGCTGCTCCCTTTGCCTTCCCCTCCCACTTGTCTGTCTCTAAAAGTACTGCAGCAAGAGTTCTGGTTAATATTAAAAAGAGAGATCACAGTGCTCCTGTTTTAGCCTCCCTGTTAACTCCAGAATAGAATTTAAGATCCTCCTCCTTACATATGAAGCCCTTAATAACCAAGCTCCATTATACATCAGAGATCTGATTGTTCCATATCTTCCTAACAGAGCACTTCGCTCTCAGACTACAGGTTTACTGGTGGTTCCTAGGATTTCTACAAGTGGAATAGGAGGCAGATCTTTTAGTTATCATGCCCCTCTCTTGTGGAACCAGTTTTAGTCCGTGAGCCAGATACTCTTGTCTACTTTTAAGGCCAGGCTTAAAACAGTCCTTTTTGATAAAGCTTATAGTCAGATTGGCTTAGGTCATCCTGAGCTATTTCTGTAGTTATGCTGCTATAGGCTTAGACTGCTGAAGGACAGACTGACCACTTTTCTTCACTCTGGTACTTTTCTCTTGGACTACTCCAGTTGCATTATATGTTGAAATTTCGACTATAACTTTGTTTTCTCTCTGTGTTTTCCCTCCATTGAAACTACACCTTGTCTGGTATCCTGCTTAGCTACAATGCCCTGTTGGATGGGGGGCATCGACTGCGATGGGATGATGCTCCCAGTAACTGAACACCCTCCATTTATTGTTATCACGTTTTTACTTTCTTTAATATAGAAAGTTCTCTTACATTAGTTCTTTTTTTCTTTCTGTCTCTGCTCTGTCTTTTCGAACCCCCAGACAATCGCGGCAGATGGCCTCTCATACTGAGCCAGGTTCTGGTGGAGGTTTCTTCCTGTTAAAGTGGAGTTTTTCCTCTCCACTGTCGCTACATGTTTGCTCAGTAGGTATTGCTGTGGTTGGAGTCTGCATCAACTGCCACTCAATGACTTGATGCAATCTGCTGGGATTCATTAAATAGAAAACTAGCTAAAACTTTAAACTGATTGGATTGTTTGTATGATTGTATTGAAATGACTTTTCTTATAAAGTGCCTTGATATGACATCTGTTGTGAATTGGGACTATATAAATAAACTGAAATGAATTGAATAGAATAGAAGTCAGGTGAAGAGGTGGCTGGAGAGACTGAACCAGAACTGGTTGCAGGTCCAGAGGGTGTCAGCCCTAGAGTCCTTAAGGCCTGTGCAGAGCAGCTCTGTGGGATTCTGCAGCACCTATTCAACCTTAGCTTGACCCAAGAGAGGGTTCTGGTGTTGTGGAAGACATCATGTCCCATTCCAGTACCAAAGGGAACTCACCCATCAGTGACTATGGACCTGTTGCCCTGACACCCTACATCAAGCAAACAAGAACATATCAGGACCCCCTGTCGTTTTTTTTAAAGGTTTTGTGGCCACAGCAGCTTTTATTAGCAGTGGACAGTGTGTTGAAACGGGAGAGAAGTGGGGGAAGAGACATTTGGTAAATGTCCGCGGGGCGGTATTGAACTCGGGACGACCACTTGGAGGACTGAGGCCTCAGAACATGGGGTGCCTGTCTTAACCACTACATGACGCGATAGTAACGCGATGCCCCAGGACCCCCTGTCGTTTACTATCGCTTTGGAGTTGAAGATGCCATCATCCATCTGCTTCAACCAACCCACTGTCATCTGGACAAAGCAGGCAGCACTGTGAGGATCATGTTCTTTGATTTCTCCAGTGCATTTAACACAATTTAGCCTGATTTGCTTCCTCAGAAACTCCTGAAGACACAGGTGGAGCCCTCAACAATTGCCTGGATCAATGACTACCTGACCAACAGACCACAGTTTGTCAAACTGAATGATTGTGTGTCAAACCAGGTGGTCAGCAGTACAGGAGCACCACAGGGGACCGTACTCTCACCATTTCTTTTCACTCTGTACACCTCAGACTTCCAGTACAAATCAGAGACTGCAGAACTGCAGATCTGCAGAAATACTCGGATGACTCTTCAATTGTCAGGTGTATCAGAGATGGACAAGAACCTGAATACAGAGAGCTGGTGGACCGCTTTGTGACATGGTGTGGAAACAATCGTCTCACCTTGAATGTGAACAAAACAAAGGAGATGATTGTAGATTTCAGAAGAAACAGGGATATGTCAAACACTGTTTCCATCATGGGAGAAGAAGTGGAGGTGGTTGAGGAGTATAAATACCTCGGAGTTCACCTTGACAACAGACTGGACTGGAGGCGCAACAGTGAAGCCGTCTACAAAAAGGGACCGAGCAGACTGGACTTCTTGAGGAAGCTTAGGTCCTTCAAGGTTTGCAGCAAGATGCTGCAGATCTTCTACAAGTCTGTTGTGGAGAGTGTAATCTCTTCAGCCATCATCTGTTGGGGTAGCAGCATCAGAGCCAGGGACTTAAAAAGGCTAAACAACCTGATAAAGAAGGCTGGTTCTGTTCTTGGGACAACTGTGGAACATCTGGAGATGATAATGCAAAGAAGGATTCTTCATAAAATCAAAAAAAGTATGGACAACCCTGAGCATCCTCTTCATGAGACAGTCATACAACAACAGAGCGTCTTCAGTCAGAGGCTTCTTCAATTTGGCTGCAATACAGACCGCTACAGGAAATCCTTCCTGCCTACAGCCATCATGATCTATTACAACCCCTAAAAGAATTAATTATATGAGCTCCAACAACACTTAATTTCCCTCTGGGATCAATAAAGTATTTTTGAATTGAGTTGAATTGAATAAAGAAGGCTGGCTCCGTTCTGGGGCTGACTATGAAACCAGTGGAGATGATGGGGCAAACAAGGATTCTTCATTTAATCAAGAACATTATGTACAACCCTAAGCATCCTCTTCATGAGACTGCTTTATGACAAAAGTATCTTCAGTCGGAGGCATCTTAGGACCTGCTGTAATACAAACCAATACAGGAGGTCCTTCCTGCTCACAGCCATCAGCACCTACAAAAACTATTTGAAGAAAACTGGGTATTATGAGCTACAATGTTTAATTTCCCTTTAGTATCAACGTATTATTGAATTGAATAGTCACAGACGATGGCTAAGATTCCTTAGATTTCCCCACTTAAGCCTAGTTTATACTTCTCTGTCTGCGGAGGGGCAGCACTATTACCCGTCGAGCAAGGGCTCTCCGACAGGCACGCAAGCACGGACGGAGTAGAGCCCAATTTCTTTAAACTATCCATCAAACGCAACAGAGAGCACACGTCTCTGATTGGTCAGCCCAAGATCATTACACCAGAACGGTGCTCTATAGTCGATGTAATTCGTAGTCAATGCAGTTTTTGGGCACTAGATGATTTATATTGCAAGGCCAGTTGATCTAATATGTTTTTTTTGGCAATTTTGAACACCAGGATGTGTAGATAACAACACAAGAGACTGCTGTGTTTGTTTACATGCATTTTTAGAGTATTCATTATGTGTCATTTCTAGTAAAAAGCTTTTCAGCTCAATCAAAACTTGCTCCCTGTCAGCCATTGCTCCTTGAGTTGATGTGTGTTTACAAGCTGAAGTAAATAAACTGTCATCGAGCAGACACATCACTGCAATGGTAGGCAGACCCACCAGAAAAGGTGAAAAGGTCTACACCCCCTGCTGTCCTGGTGGAGAATTGCTTTGCAACACTTACCAACGAAGTATCAGAGGAAAACGTCTCTGTCAATATGTGTGCGTTTGGGTGCAAACTTACTGATGGAGAAGTATAAACTAGGCTTCAGAGTGGTGTAGCCTGATGAGGCTTTGTGGCTATGCAGGCGAGTGTTGGACAGCATCCAAGATCTGTTGAATGAAACAATTTTCAAAGTAGTTATGACAGGTTATTTGTTCTTGGCAGAATTTTCTAGAGAGTTCTCTATGAGAAAGGTGAGGTAGATCCCAGCGAGGTTTGTCTAGGGAAACGGGAGACATTGAGGAAGTGCATGGAAACCTTAAATGAGCTAACTGCTTTAGTAAGGACATTACCACAAACATCACATGATGACAGGGTTCAAGTCAGTCTTCCAGTGCTGTGACTTTTGATTCCATTTTGATCAGATCTGGTGTGTAAGCTGTGATACTCTTAGGAAGATTAGTGATGTCGTTCTGCTGATAATCAGTTATTCAACTACATCTAATTAGCAGCACATGGTTGCTACTTCCCCTCTTAAAGCTTATGGAAGTGGCAAGGCTGGGATCTTTTTTCCACACAAAGCATCTCCATTGTTGCCTTAGGCCTGCTCTACAAGGAGACAAAATGGGTAAAGTTTCAAAAACAGTCTGTAAAAAGGACACCACAATAATTCAAACACTTCTCCACATGAATTCATACAAACCAGCTTAGAATGCTGCAGTACATACACCTGGCCCACTGGTGGCGCTGTGACACTGTCAGAGAAACACAGAAAAGAACACAGCATGCAGTGAACGGGAAACACAACAAGCATATGGTGTCTGTGGTTCTCCGAATCCATTTATTGCTGCTGGTGATAAAGGAGGGAAGGTAAATCTTATTCTAGGAATCATAATGAGGTCAGTATTTGCTTTATTAGAACTGTAACACTGTACGGCACATTATTGTTTACTTTATCACAGAGTTGCAGATGCATGTTACATATAGGAATGGTGGGATGTCATCCACTCAGAATAAATGCCAGAGAGCTCACTGTTCTGGGAAGGCTTCTCAGCAGGGTTCAGTTCAGGAGTGTGATTATGGGAACTGTACCATTCTTTCAGAAGCCCATTTGTGAGATAACACACTGATGTTGGACAAGAAGGTCTGGCTCACAGGCTCCATTGTAATTCATCACAAGTTGTATCTGGTTGAGGTCAGGGTTCTTTGAAGGCCATTCAAGTTCTTCCACATCAACCTTTTTCATTCACGTCTTCATGGACCTAGCTGTGTAACCACATTTCTCCATTAGATGGCAAGACGTCACATGATTCATCACTTCGGAAAACATGCGCTTGGCTGCAGGTTCTCCACCATGGAAGCCAGTTCCACGAAGCTCTCTAGCCGCTGTGTTTTTGTTCTTTTGAAGCTGACCTCCAACACAGCAAAGGTTGAAGGGTCTGTAACTATTGTCTCAGAAAGCTGTCGACCTGTACTACGCCCTTAAACATCTGCTGAACCCACTCCTTTTGCGCAAGTGGCAGCCTATGATGGTACTACACTGGAATTCACTGAATGCTTAGACCGACCAATTTTATTTTTTATTTTTGCCAAAATGGGCTGGTTTTATATATCTGCTGGCATGAAAGTGATCTGGAGACCTGACCTGATCGAGACTGTAAGGAAGGAAGGATGGATAGATAGATAGATAGATAGATAGATAGATACTTTATCCCCAAAAAGGGGAAATTCACATTGTTCAGTGCTCACATATTTAGAAATATAAATTAGATTAAAATAAAACAATAACAAATACATTATTTAATGAATTACTTATTTATATTATTATTGTATTAAATATTAGTTAATGTATGAATTATTATTATTAAATACTATTTGTAAATTGTCTTATTTATTTATATCATTATTTATTTAATTAATTACTTATTATTCAAATTCAAATTCAAAATTCAAAATCACTTTATTAATCCCAAAGGGAAATTAAATGTTGTTGTAACTCATTATACAAGTTCCTTCAAAGATTTGTTGTAGATGCTGATGGCTGTGGGTAGGGATGATCTCTTGTAGCGCTCTGCAGATCTGAAGAAGCCTCTGACTGAAGACGCTCTGTAGTTGTATGACAGTCTGATGTAGAGGATGCTCTGGATCTATGGCGTCTTCCTTTCAACTCATCAGGGTTTTGTGGCTGTAGTTGAGGTCTTATTTGAGCTTTTGTGATGTTAATCAGCTGCTGCCAGTTGTAAATCACCTTGTTGCCATGGTTATGCATCATAACAAATGTCCAAAAATATGAAGTATCAGCAAAAATCCTTCCAGTTGCACAGCATTCACAACCACAGAGAACAGTTGTCCACAAAAACAATGTTTCTACCAGAAATGGAAGAATTTAAGTTTTAAAAAAGAAAAAAAATATGAACCAAAGTAACAGAGCTACTCCAACATGCTGCCACCTTGAGCGGCGCAATTCCGGAAATTATATTACATATTAGTAAATCATGTTTATGTCGTTTGTTATTTATATAATGATTACTTATTTAACGAATGACTTATTATAATTATTATATTAAATATTATTTGTAAATCATGTTTATCTTATTTATCTATATCATTATTATTATTACTTATTTATAGAATATTTATAGAGGGCCTCTAGCTAACTCTTAAGGATTTTCGTATACCTCTTTGATTATTATAAATGCAGTATTACAGCCTATTATTATAAATGCAGTATTACAGCCTATAGCATCACTTTATAGCCTAGAACTGCCTGGTAAGATCATTGAAAATCACTTGACTAAATCCACAGAGCAGCTGATTGCATTCTAAGCACGCAGGCTGTGTTGTCATTGCGCCGTTGTTGCCATAGCAGCCACGTGACGCCGTGCCGCTTTGCAGTGATTTCCCTGGGCTTTCTCTCGACCCGAAAGCGGCGCGATGAAAACGAGGACAGAACCCGAACGTCCGCCGCAAAACGGGTTACCGGCCGACGTGCGGTCCGTCCTCGAGCTCTCGGTCGGCACCGCGTCCCGCCAAACCACCGCCGCTGTCACACGCGAGCGTGAAAACTGACGTGAGGCTCGTGCCACCGTCCCATTCAGCCGCTCGTCGGGACCCTCCCTTCAGACAGTCGTGCGTATGAGCTGGTAGCGAGACAACCGCCTCCTCCTCCTTCTCCTCCTCCTCCTCCTCCTGAGCTGTGGTTCAGCACCAGCGGCCGGTTATAGAAAGGAAATCAATAGGAAACGCGACCTGGATTGATTCCCTACGGCAATGCGAAGATGGCGGGAGTCCTGAACAACTTGCTGTTATTTCTAATCAGACTTGCGCTGAAAATCCGAGTTTGGGGCTACTGGTCGTTAGTCTACGGTTATTGTGCTCTCTGCACCACCGCAGCCCTGCTGAAACTTTGCTGGAGCATCGTGCTGAGGCCGAAAGCAACCTTCCAATGGGGGCTCCGCGAAACTCCCCCGGCTTGTCTGAACGACACGTCCTTGGGAACTCATTGTTACGTTAGGATCAAGGTAAGACACGCACGCACACGCGCGCGCGCGAGTCTCTAGTCGCGGGGCTGGAACTCATTGTGTTTGAGTCTCTCGCGCGTGTGTTCACGTGTGCTCCCACACCTCTCCTCTCCTCTCCTCCTCACGCCGCGTCGCGTCGTGACGAGCCGGACAGGGCCTGGTTCTGTTGAGCCGAACCATGAAGCGTCTCTGTGGTGGTGGTGGTTGTTGTTGTTGATGTGGCGGAGCTCAGGTGGTGGTGCTGAAAGGACAGCTCCTCCGCCTCACTTCCCCGCTCTGCAGCCCGCCTCCAACCACCACCAACCTACGGGACGCGTTAAACGATTATGTAATTGAGTATGTTGGTCACTAAATCCTCCCTCAAAAAAAAACATACAGTGAGTAGGAGAGTTTTCACTCCCCCCCCCCCCCTTATAATCTGCCACAAGTACAGGGGGAACCCGGGATTCAGCTGCAGTCTGTGTTTACTGAAGCTATACGTGTGCTGACATGCTGATGAGGGACTTTGGTTGGTGATCCGTTGTTTGGTTTCACCCAAACAAGTGCTTCATGGTTCATCATGTCTTTGATGTTTTATATCTGTAGTGAAAATGCATAAGGCAGAAAGCAGTACAAATTAAACTTCTCGTTATCTGCCAAAAGTGCATTGAGGTGATGCTCCAGTTTGATGTTAAAGACATTGCTTTGACCCATAAACACTTAAGGTGAACATGGTTCGTCCAATCATTAGTGTACCGTGGCCGGTGTTAGTTTAGCTGTTTTTCATTAAAAAACAGCTAAACGCAGAGATCATTGTCCGGAGGTTTGTTTTTGGCTGCTGCAGAGACTATGCTGTGCCTCTCTGTTCGCAAATAGTTCACTCTGAATGTTCATGGGCTGTGAAAGTATTCATACCTCTCAAATTACTTTGTTTTCTCACCTTACGACCGCATATGTCACCAGGTGACTTTGAACCCATCCAAGCCCTAAATAAATGCATCGAGCAAATCAATGGATGAATGTGCCATAACTTTCTCCAGCTGAACAGAAACAAAAGTGAAGTAATTACTTTTGGACCTAAAGAGGAACGATCAAGAGTCAGCACACAGCTTCAGTTGAAACAGCTAGAAACTACTGATCAGGCCGGAAATCTAGGTGTAGTGATGGACTCAGACCTGAACCTCCAGGGTCACATAAAGACAATAACAAGGTCAGCCTTCTATCACCTGAAGAACATCTCTAGGACTAAACGACTGATGTTGCAACAGGACCTAGAAAAACTCATCAATGCGTTTATCTTTAGTCGGGTTAATTACTGCAACAGCGACTTCACAGGTCTGCCTAAAAAGTCAATCAGACAGCTGCAGCTGATCCAGAACGCTGCTGCTCGTGTTCCTCACTAGAACCAGGAAAGTAGAGCACATCACCCCAGTTCTAAAGTCCTTACACTGACCCCATGTAGAAATACTTTTACTAGTTTATAAATCATTACATGGCTTGGCACCAAAATATGTTGAAGACCTGTTGTCACTGTACCAACCACCCAGAACACTCAGATCCTCCAACTCTAGCCTACTAAACATCCCTAGACTCAGAACCAAACATGGAGAAGCAGCTTTCAGTTTATCCATCCATCCATCCATCCATCCATTTTCTTCCGCTTATCCGGGGTCGGGTCGCTGGGGCAGCAGCCTAAGCAAAGAGACCCAGACTTCCCTCTCCCCAGCCACTTGTTCCAGCTCCTCGGGAGGAACCCCAAGGCGCTCCCAGGCCAGCCGAGAAACATAGTCCCTCCAGCGTGTCCTGGGCCTTCCCCTGGGCCTCCTCCCGGTGAGACGTGCCTGAAACACCTCACCAGGGAGGCGTCCAGGAGGCATCCTGACCAGATGCCCGAGCCACCTCAACTGACTCCTCTCGATGTGGAGAAGCAGCCGCTCTACTCTGAGCCCCCTCCGGATAACTGAGCTTCTCACCCTATCTCTAAGGGAGAGCCCAGACACTCTGCGGAGGAAACTCATTTCAGCCGCTTGTATCCGTGATCTCGTTCTTTCGGTCACCACCCAGAGTTCGTGACCATAGATGAGGGTAGGAACGTAGAGCAACCGGTAAACCGAGAGCTTCGCCTTTCGGCTCAGCTCTCTCTTCAGCTCCTCTCTCTTTCAGTTTATATGCTCCTCTAATCTGGAACAGACTTCCTGACGACTGCAGAGCTGCTGAAACATTGAGTTCTTTTAAATCGCAACTAAAAACGTACCTGTTTAGAACTGCCTTTGAGTAAACGATTAATGTCTTATGTATCATATGTGTTCATGCCTTATTGCTGTTTTTCATGCTTCATTCTGTATTATGTGTTGTGTGTGTTTAAAGCTTTAATTTTAGCTGATTCTTTTTTTTCTTCTCTTTTTTTTTACACGAGTTATTGTAAATCATGAATGCACCAACGCTGAGTGTGTATTTTGTGGCAGGTGATAAAGTTTTCAGTCTTTATTTTTGTGTCTTTGCTTTCCGCAGGAGTCTGGCCTTCGGTTCCACTACGTCGCTGCTGGGGAGAGAGGAAAGCCCCTCATGCTGTTTTTGCACGGCTTCCCCGAGTTCTGGTGGGTAACGGGGGGGGGGCAACAGTGAGAGCACCACTCTGGGCTCAGCTGTAAACGAGCCAGTAAGGTTATATATATATGCGGTCGCTCTGTGTTTTCCGTGGCAGTCCCCCCCTCTACAACATCCCTCAACTCTCTAATATTTCTTCACTGTGTGGCTGCTGCAGCACTGTTAAATATCTGCATTCTGATTTCAGTAGAAATCCATGCCACCCTTATTCACGGACATTTATATTTGGCATGGACTGGGAGAGTCCAAAGCATTCAACATTTCCTTATCCTGAAGTTATATATATATAAAAGAAAAGAAAGACGTTGAGCCTTGTGCCCTGGGCTGGGGCCAAAGAGCTATAAGCCTGTCCATATCTGTACGATGTTATGTAGGCTGAGAGCTGGCAAGGGATTAATTGAACAGTGGACAGGAGTCGTTTCTGCGTCACTCTCCATTTCCCTGATTGGAATGATGAACTAAGCCGAAGGTGGTCAGAAAGATGTACGCCTTCCTTTTTGAAATCTGTTCGTTTACTTTTAGAGAAACAGAGCAGTATATACAGTACCTTACAGAAGTATTTATAACCCTTAAAAATTGTCACATTTTTCTCACATTGCTACTGTAAACTTCATTACATTTTGATGGGATGTTATGAGATAGACTAACACAAAGAAGTGCACAATATGGAGTGGGGGAAAAAAGGGATTAAAAATTAAGAAATGTCCCTTACACTTGTAGTCAGCCCTCCTGAGTCAATCTGTTCCTATTCACTATAAGTCTGAACTTTGAATGGACCTGTGCTTAGCTCTCTCTATCTTCACATCAGCTTTTCAATTCAATTCAAAAATACTTTCTTTATCCCAGAGGGAAATTAAATGTTGTTGTAGCTCATATTACCTTAGCATTTTCAGCAAACCTTTGTGGATGATGATGCTGTGGGCAAGAAGAATCTCAGGTAGCAGTCAGTCTTGCAACAAATCTGAAGAGGCCTTTGACTGAAGGCTGTTGCTGTATGACAGACTCATGACTGTCATGACATGCTAACAGCTCAGTATCATTGCAGAAGAGACGATATTCCATGGTAACGTGTCCTGGATGACACCATCGGTTGTTGACTAGCACTGCTAATCCACCTCATTTGCTTTTGCTGCTAATCTTTTAACACTGTCTGGCCGTATGGTTAATAAGCCGGAGGGATAGGATCGTTATTCCGGTGGTGTATGGGCTGTTGAGATGACAATCTGCTGCTCCCAGTTGTAAAAATGATACCTTGTTGCATTGGTTACGCTGAAACCGAAACTAAAAAAGTAAAAACAGACTTCCAGCTGCGCAGCATCCAAACCCAGAGGGAACAATTGTCCAAACATGCAACGTCTCGACCCAAGAAAAAGGACGAAGAAAAATCTAGAAAATGAACAAATCAGAACTGACTTAACAGAGCTACTCCAACACGCTGCCACCATGAGTGGTGCACTTCTAGAACCTGTCCCCACAGCATATTGCAGCCACCACCATGTTATACAGTGAAAATTGTGTCTTCAGGGTGTTAGTTTGTAGTTTGACTGATTTCCTCCTTTCTGAGCTGAGAGCAGGCAGTGTATGGATTTGCCATAAGATAGTCTTCACCTGAGAACGAGCAAAGCTACCAGTGGGATCTCTAAACTGTATGGCAAACCTTTTTTGTTACTGATTTGAAATATTATGCATTGTGACTCTTGAGGAATCCATTATTTTAATCGTTTGGACCGTATAGAGACCCCGGCCTAATCAAAATGTTGTTGCTGACTGAACATCTGCGTTCCTCAGGTTCTCCTGGCGTTACCAGCTGCGGGAGTTCAAGAGTGAGTTCCGTGTGGTGGCCGTCGACATGCGTGGCTACGGTGAATCTGACCTGCCGCTCTCTGCTGAGAGCTACCACCTTGATTACCTGGTCACCGACGTGAAAGACATCGTGGAGTACCTGGGTAAGGAGTGCGTCCGTGTAATCTTTAAATGACCCAGAGGGCTGGAGGAGCGTGTTGTGACTGCGTCTCGGGTCAAAAATAAACTTGTTTATCAGTCCTAATCTTTGGACCGCCCTCAGGCCCGCAGCACAGCATGACAGACTTCCTGTGAGTCAGACAGAAGCCCGGCGGCCTGCTGACTCCATCCTAACACTAGCAGGGAGCAAGCTTGAGGCTGTCCTCGCACACCGGCATCATCTGACAATTATCTGACCAGAACAACAGTTTTAACGCCTTTACTCCTCAAACTAATGCAGTTTTCCTATTCTAGCTCCATTTTGTTTTTTAAAGGTTCTATTTGTATCCAGCATTGAAGCGTCGTCGAAGATTCAGGTTCACAGCTGTCACTGCAGAACCAAATGTGTTAAAGGGCCTGCTTTTGCAGGGGGGCTACAAGAGCACTGATCTAATTCGAATGGTCACCTTATGATTTCCCTGCAGTTGCCTTGACTTGTTCATCAGCACGGAGATTCTCTGTATTTGAAAAGGAGACAAAGCCAGGGGTGCTTTTCAGCACATTAGATGTCACTTCTTGTGGTTTCTCTTGTTTTATATCAAAGCAAGTAACCAGTTATAGCAACTATTTAAACGGTTAAAGACCGTTTAAATAGTTGCTATACGGTTATCTGTACATCAACGTTCAGTCCCGACATGCTGTTTCATTTTAAACGCGCCTTTATAGGACTCATTAGCAAGCACACAGCTTTGCCTGGGCTTTCAGAAGGATTCTCCCAGTTTGTCCACCCTCTTTAAGGCTAATGGGCTTTTAGGTTGCAGGAAGTAAATTGAAGCTTTCTCCTTCAAATCAGTCACAGGCAGCTGAAAATAAAGCTGATTACAAAGGCTGATGGCCACAATGGTTAAAGGGCGACAACAAGATTGTGCTGATATGTTTCTTTATTGATTGTTTGATGTAGTTCATGCTTGCAGCAATGATTAATTTTTAATATACAGAGTAGGCCTATAGAGCAGCTTTAAATGAGAAACCAATTATTTAAAGTTGGAGCGCAGCAGCTGTGTGGATGTATTCTAATTCTGATTAGTCCGTGGTTAATAACCAGTAACATTCAGTCTGAGAAGAATTATAAAGCCTCTCATTCTATAGTGAGGAGGATGATGCAAAGTGGAGAACATTTTAGACCAGCTGCAAATCCTCCCATCAGATGGAGGTCACAGCGAATCACAGAAACTCCTGATTTACTTCTGAAAGCTTTGGTGAGGCGTTAAGAAAGCAGCACATACCTCAATATTCCACTGCAATATGAGAGCCTGATAAAGTTACACAGAAAATACTTACTTCAAGTTATCACTGCTCAAATGTTCCCATTTTGGCTTCATCTTTATTTATTAAATGACGATTTGGAAAAGGTTACTGTAAGTGCTGTTGTACACTTAAAGTTGGATTTCATTAATCAGGTCAGGTTCAGAATGAGCTGTTGAGCGGGCTCTGTCACTTTTATGCAAATTAGCAGTTGCAGACCATGCCCACCCATCTTGTTGCTAGGGGGCGGGTTTGCCACACTTGAGAATGGCATGGAATTGGAATTAGTGGGCGGGGTTTGTTAGGTGAGGGGCAGTCAGATGTGAATTCCACTTATTGTGAGGCAAGTTTTTGATTGGCTTGTAGAGACAAAAACAGCAAAAATGTACAAAATAAAATGGATGAATGTTTTTTTTATTTATGCATAGTATGTCCCGTTTAATATATCCTGATACGAAAAAAACACCCACAGAATTGAAAGAGGGTGTACTTTGTTTTTGTTATGAACGTAGCTCTCAGCGCTGCCTCCTCCTCTGTTTTGGAGAAAGGCTCATTCATAAGTGATGTGTCCTCTCTGCCTGTCAGTTGGCTGCTACCTTACCGCAGCATTTCTCTGATAGTGTCAAAGGGGAAAAAAACAAAGAAGTTGAGTTTATATCACTGAAAGCTAACAGCTCTCCTAACCCTCAGAGAGCCACAAGGAACTCAATGTAGCAAAAGCAGGAGGTAAACATCAGCCTCTGCTACTGGTTGGTACTGATTGGTTGGTATTCTATTTGCAGATAGGCCAGAGGCAGTCAAGAAGCCGAATATGGGCCAATACTACTATCAGCCTAATGTATCGTTCCCAATCTGAGCCCAGTTAACAGTTCAGCCCTTGGTGATATACTCCAGCAGCTTCGGAGTGCGTTTCTTGTAAAACATTAAAGAAAGCACTGTTTTTGTAAAGCCAGTGATGGCTGCTGGGTAGCTTCCTGCATTGTTCTTACTGTCACTGTCAGTTACTTCACAGGCTGTCAGGAGCCAAGCACTCAATAATTCATCCTGCTGTGCAAATCATGCTCGATGGTCACTTAAGCGTACAAAAACTTGCTCTGATTGTACAATACCTGCTGTACTCTGCTCAGCAACTAGACCACACAAAGCTTTACGTACACATGACCCACGCCTCAGTCCACACCCACCGTGACAAATCCATACTTCTTTTAACATCAGGGATTTGCAAAAGTATTCATACCACTTGAACTTTTTGTTTACATTCTTTCACATTAGAAAGGCAATGTATTTTCTTTAGATGTTATCTGATGGATCAACACAAATGATTCAATTCAATTTCAATTCAGTTTATTTATATAGCGCCAATTCACAACAGATGTCATCTCAAGGCACTTAACAAGAAGTCATTTCAATACATTTATACAAACATTCCAGTCAGTTAAAAAGTTTCCTATTTTAGGAATCCCAGCAGATTGCGTCAGTCATTGGCGTGAGGTTGGGCCCCGTTGATGCAGACTTTCCAACCACAGCAATCCTTCAGCAATCCCTCATACTGAGCAAGCATGTAGCGACGGTGGAGAGGAAAAACTCCCCTTTAACAGGAAGAAACCTCCAACAGAACCAGGCTCAGTAGGAGCGGCCATCTGCCACGACCGTCTGGGGGTTTGAGAAGACAGAGCAGAAACACAGAAGGAACAGAAGATCTGATATAAGAGAACTTTCTATGTTACAGAAAGTAAAAAGTTAATAACAGGACACAGTGGATGTTCAGTTGCTGGGAGCATCATCTCAGTCGATGCCCCCATCCAACAGGGCATTGCAGCCAAGCAGGATACCAGACCAGGTATATCTTCTATGGAGAGAAAAACACTGAGAGAAAACAAAGTTAACAGTCGAGATAACAGAATGTACTGTAATACAACTGGAGAGTCGTAGTAGAAAAGGAAGTAGCAGAGTGAAGAAAATTGGTAAGTCTGTCCTCCAGCAGTCTAAGCCTATAGCAGCATAACTACAGAGATAGCTCAGGATGACCTAAGCCACTCTAACTATAAGCTTTATCAAAAAGGAAAGTTTTAAGCCTGGCCTTAAAAGTAAACAGAGTGTCTGCCTCACGGACTAAAGCTGGGAGCTGGTTCCACAGGAGAGGAGCCTGATAACTAAAAGATCTGCCTCCCATTCTACTTTTAGAAATCCTAGGAACTACAAGTAAACCTGCAGTCTGAGAGCGAAGGGCTCTGTTAGGAACATAAGGAACAATTAGATCTCTGATGTATGATGAAGCTGATTATTAAGGGCTTTGTATGTAAGAAGAAGGATCTTAAATTCTATTCTGGATTTAACAGGGAGCCAATGAAGGGAAGCTAAAACAGGAGAAATGTGATCTCTCTTTTTAATATTCATCAGAACTCTTGCTGCCGCATTTTGGATCAACTGAAGGCTTTTAATGGCATTTTGTGGACTACCTGATAGTAAAGAATTACAGTAGTCCAGCCTTGAGGTAACAAATGCATGGACTAGTTTCTCAGCATCACTCCTGGACAGGATGTTTCTAATTTTAGCAATATTCCGGAGGTGAAAGAAAGAAATCCTAGAAACCTGTTTAATATGGGATTTAAATGTCAAGTCTCGGTCAAAAATAACGCCGAGGTTCTTTACGTTATTACTGGGGGCCAATTTAATGCCATCCAGATGAAGTGATTGACTAATCAGTTTCTTTATTAGAACTTCTGGTCCAAAGACAGCAACTTCTGTTTTGTCAGAATTTAAAAGCAAAAAGTTTAGGGTCATCCATGTTTTTATGTCTTCCAGACATGCCTGTAATCTACCTAACTGACTGGGTTCATCAGGATTTATGGATAAATATAGTTGTGTATCATCGGCATAGCTGTGGAAATTTATCCCATGCAGTCTAATGATTCTACCAATTGGGAGCATATATATGGTGAACAGAATTGGTCCAAGCACAGAACCCTGTGGAACTCCACAAGTAACCCTTGAGAGTGAAGAAGATTTATCATTTAGATGAACAAACTGGAATCTATCAGACAAATATGATTTAAACCAGCCTAGTGCTGTTCCTTTGATCCCTGCAACATGTTCAAGCCTTTCTAAGATAATATTATGATCGACTGTGTCAAAAGCAGCACTGAGATCTAACACAACCAGAACAGACACAAGTCCATTATCTGAGGCCATGAGAATATCATTAGTAACCTTCACCAGTGCTGTTTCAGTGCTATGATGAGCTCTAAAACCTGACTGAAACTCTTCAAACAGCTCGTTATTGTTTAAATGCTCACAGAATTGATTAGCAACGATTTTCTCAAGGACTTTGGATAAGAAAGGAAGGTTAGATATAGGTCTGTAATTCACTAAATCATCTTGATCAAGGGAAGGTTTCTTGAGTAAAGGTTTAATTACAGCTATTTTAAATTCCTGTGGTACGTATCCGTTTACTAAGGATAGATTCATCATATCCAAAATGGGGCCAGAAACCAAATGGAACACTTCTTTAAATAATTTGGTTGGAATTGGGTCCAACATACAAGTTGAAGGTTTAGATGAGGCTAATATTTTTGATAATTCCAAAAGCTCGACTGAATCAAAACAGCCTAAGCACAACTGAGGATCTACAGTTCTTTCCGATACTGCCTCATTTACTGAGGAAGAAGTAATCATGTTGGGAAGATGCCAATGATTTTATTTTTAATAGAATTAATTTTATTTATGAAGAATCCCATAAAATCATCACTGCTAAGAGCTGGGGGAATAGTTGGCTCAACAGAGCTATTACTATGTGTAAGTTTGGCAACTGTACTAAAAAGAAACCTAGGATTGTTTTTATTCGCTTCTATTAATGATGAAAAATATGCTGTTCTAGCTTGTCGAAGGGTCTTTTTATACAGCAATAGACTGTTATTCCAGGTTAAATAGGAATCCTCTAGGTGTGTAGAGCGCCATTTTCTCTCCAACTTCCTAGTATTCTGCTTTAAAGTACGCAACTCTGCGTTGAATCAAGGAGTCTGCCTCCAATGGCTAGCCACTTTCTTTTTTAAGGGGGCTACACTATCTAATGCCAAACGCAATGAGGAAGTAACGCTGTGAAACAGATCATCAATTTCTGAAGGGTTAGAGATAGAATTGCTGCCATCCACTGTGTTACTCTGAGACACTAAGGAAAGTAAGAATGGAACAGATTCTTTAAAAATTGTTACAGCATTGTCTGATAAAGCTCTACTATAATGAAATTTTCTTTCAGATTTAAAATGGTCAGTTAAAGTAAATTCAAAAGTTATTAAGAAGTGGTCAGACAGGACCGGGTTATGTGGGTGGACTGTTATTTCCTCACACTCAATACCGTATGTCAGTACAAGGTCCAAAGTGTGTTTGCCCGAGTGGGTCGATCCCTGTACTTTTTGAGTAAAGCCAATTGGGTCTAAAATAGCACTATATGCTGCATTTAGGCTATCACTTTCAGTATCCACATGAATATTGAAGTCCTCCACTATAATAACCCTATCAGTATTTAATACTAAATCAGATAAAAAATGTGAGATCTGATCCAAGAATTGAGAGTAAGGGCCTGGTGGACGATACAAAACCACAAACAAAAATGGTCTTAATGTTTTGGAACTTGGATGAGGAAAATTAAGGGTTAGATGTTCAAAAGAACTGTAGCTATCAATTGGTCTGGGACTAATTAGTAAATCAGAATGAAAAATGGTTGCAACTCCTCCTCCTTGCCCAGTATTTCTAGGAATGTGAAAATTTAAATGACTGGAAGGAGTTGACTCATTTATACTGACATAATCCTCCTGCTGCAACCAGGTTTCTGTGGGACAAAGGAAATCAATGTGATTATCACAAATCAAGTCATTTACTAACAAAGTCTTTGAAGAGAGAGATCTTATGTTTAATAAACCACATTTAATAGATTTATTTTTCTGTTCAGTCAAAGTTGTATTTATTTTTATGAGATTTACATAATTTGCTTTTGTTGGCTTAACTTTTAATCCATTTAATTTTGGCCGTGGGCAAGACACTGTTTCTATAGGGTAATGGGGGGGGTAACAGTACAGAAGCAGCAGAGAGGTGGGTTAAACTACGACTCTGCTTCCTGGTCTGGACCCTGGGTTGTCAGCGTTTTGGAGGACTAATAAATTCGGCCATATTCCTAGAAAGAAGAGCTGCTCCATCCAAAGTGGGATGGATGCCGTCTCTCCGGATCAGACCAGGTTTTCCCCAAAATGTTCTCTAGCTATCAATGTAGCCCACATCGTTTGCAGGACACCACCCAGACAACCATTGATGGAATGACAGCATGCGGCTAAACATGTCGTCACTGGTCCGATCAGGCAGGGGACCAGAAAAGATTACCGAGTCTGACATTGTTTTGGCAAACTTACACACCGAAGCAACACTAATTTTAGTGACCTCCGATTGGCGTAACCGGGTGTCATTACCGCCAGCGTGAATAACAATCTCACTGTATTTACGCTTATCTTTAGCCAGCAGTTTCAGGTAGGATTTGATGTCGCCCGTTCTGGCCCCTGGCAAGCATTTGACTATGGTCAATGATGTCTCTAATGCCACGTTTCTGACTATGGAGCTGCCAATTACCAGGGTTGGCTTCTCAGCGGGTGTGTCGCTGAGCGGGGAAAATCTGTTAGAAACGTGGACCGGTTGGTGGTGGCCCGTGGGCTGGGTCCTAGAACTATGCTTCCTACGTACAGTCACCCAACCAGCCTGAGGTCCCGGCTGCGCGGGCTCTACCGGAGGACGGCTAGGGGGTTCTATCCTTGTTGGCTCCGCGCTGGCTAATGGGCTTCGGCTATCTGCTGGTTTTTCAACAGCGCGGAGCCGTGCTTCTAATTCTGATACCCTCGCCTCCAAAGCTACAAAAATATTACATTTATTACAGTTACCATTATCACTAAAGGAGGCAGGGAAGTAACTAAACATCTGACAGAGAGAGCAAGAGAGAAGAGAAGAGTTAGAGACAGGAGAGAGAAGAGTAGCCATAGCCGCAATGAAGCTAAGCTAACTGAGCTAGCGAGACCTTACCACCCCAAGAAAAGCTGTGTGAAACACAAGGAGTTCCCAAAACGTAAAGTACACCACCACAAAACGTGTGTTTTAGTGTGCTTGTGTGTTAAAATAACTTAGAAAGGCCTCAGCACAGAGGAAATAAGATCAATTCAAAGAGTCCTAACACCAAACAGTTTACAGGGAGCGCAACAGTGACAACAGGAAATGACGCAATACGGCTTACCCCCGTCGAATATTCCACAGCTTCGATGAGCACATAAAGGTAAAGTGGAGGGAAAATGATACATGGTTTTCAAACAAGAAGTTTTCAAATCTTTCCACAGATTCTCTGTGGGATCTTGATTTTTACCCGCAGCTTTCTGACACAGTATTATGCTTTGATTTAAATCATCCCATCATTGCTATGGCTGTATGTTAAGGGTCATTGTCCTGCTAGAAGGTGAACCCTTCTTTAAAGACTGGCCTGTATTTAACACTGACCAGCTTCCCTGTCCCTGCTAAAGTACAGTATGATGCTTTCACCACTGTGATTTACCATGGTGTGTTCAGGATGACGTGTAGCATTGACACGCATAGAGGATCCTGTCCCACATTTTTGCTGTGTCTCTAAGGGTGTAACGGTACATGTATTCATATTTGGATCTTTCGGTACGGTCCTGTTGGTCCGGAACACACGTTTACCGAACAAATATATCTGTTTTCTATCTGAACACATGCAGAATGTTTATGTGCAGAACTCAGAGCGTAGTGTAACGTTGTGCAGCGCACAACTTAAAAAAATTACACAAAAACTAAACAGAAAGGACTCCCAGCTTTCACTAAACTCTGCTATTTGGAAACATTAACGGTCAGCACAAACTCCTTATTTTGTATAAAACACAGGTCGGCGGAATCCCTTTTGATGAGAAGAGATTTTTCCAACAGCTGCCCTTCCTGCATTCAAGTTCAGCTGGGAGACTAGGCTGTAGATGTATGAAAACAACTCCAAAGTGATTCAAGTGTGTTTTATTCTAAAATATGGGTAAAGTATTATTTAAACATTTCTAAAAATGAACTGTTTTATATGTGGTTATATTGTTTCTCTGGCTATGTCTGCTTATACTATTTTTTTTAATCAAATCAAATCCCCAGTCATTTCTATTCTTTCAATGTTTTAAAGTTATAGACCATAATAAATCAATTGTTATCATAATAAAATAAAATCAGTTTAAGGAATTGAAAGGAAGGAATTCAGGAAAAAAGGTTATTTGTTTAATGCTGATCAAAGTAAAAAAGAAAGTGATATGCACATGAATTTTGTGTTCCGCTACACCCTTATGTGTCTCCTACATGATTTGCAGTTTTCCTGTACTCTTTTCCTCTTCAGGTGATAAACACAACCCTGAGATGCTTTCAGTTTTTCCACAACTTCCTCCCCAAACGGTCTGGAGTTTATTTTGGGGTGTCGAGCTAATTGGTGCTGAATGCAAAATCACACACATTTCTTTGTGTAGAACTCAATGTATTGTTTTCCTTCTACTTAATTGTTATTGACAACTTTGTGTTGGTCTGCAGTGGGGCAAAAAAGTATTTGGCAGCCACCGATTTTACAAGTTGTCCCACTTAAAAAGATGAGAGAGGTCTGTAATGTTCATCATAGGTATACTTCAACTGTGAGAGACAGAATGTAAACAAAATGCAGAAAGTCACATTGTATAATAAAAAAAAATTATGTATTGTATAATGGTGCAGAAAATAAGTATTTGGCCAATAACAAAAGTTCATTTCAATTCTTTGTAAAGTAACCTTGGTTGGCAATGACAGAGGTCAAATGTTTCCTGTAGGTCACCAATTGGTGGCTGCCAAATACTTTTTCGCCTCACTGTATCTTATAAAATCCCAAGGAAATCCATTGAGCTCTGTGTTTGTAATGTGACAGAAGGTGATAGTCGAAGCAGTAGGCTGCTGCCCTCGTCTCTCTCCATGAAATGGGACTGAGCAGGTGGGGATTCGTCTAAAGCAGCGTTGAGACTATGCTACATTGCTGTGAAGCATGTGTCAGCTCAGTGTTGATGGGTGGTTAAATCATATAAACAGGTGAAAATGGGTCAAACACAGGTTGCACCCTGGCATTACTCTGTAAGGATTTGAACAATAATTTGATCACACTGATCCTTTCACCATGGTCCGTTTAGGCTGTCGGTCCTTAAGCACATTAATTAGAGGACAGCAAAGGTTATTTTAGGGTAGAAGATTGACCTTCTCTTTCAAATGCTGTTCTGTGAAAATGTATTTGGCCAATCATAAATTTCTGCTTTTTTTTTTTTAAACTACAGTTGAAACCAGAAGTTTACATAGATCACATAAAAAGACATACGTCTTTTTTCTCGCTGTCAGAAGTTAAATCAGACCTAAAATCTCTGGTTTTTGGTCAGTTAGAAATACCATAACTATCTCTATTTGCTAAATGTCTGAATAATGAAGGCTTATGTCGGAGATTTATTAATGTCTTCAAAATCAGAAGTTTACATACAGAATGGTTACTGTCTCTTTAAATAATGAAGGGAAACCCTGGATGATGATGTCATGGCTTCGGAAACCTCTGATAGGTTAACTGACATGTTTGAATTAATTAGAAGCACGCCTCCGGATTTATTTTAAGACCACACCTAGAACAAGCTGCTTGTTTTATCCGATATGGAAAGTCAAAAGAAATCTGCCAATATATCAGGAAGGGAAAAGTGGAGCTGCACCAGTCTGGTTCATCCTTGGGAACAGTTTCCAGTTGTTCCTACACTAGTAGGAATGATGGGAATGTCCAACCATCATTCGGGTTCTGTGTCTCAGAGATGAATGGGTTTTGGTCTGAAATGTCCAGATGGACAAAGTCCTTGTGAAGATGCTGCTGAAGCTGGTAAGACAGTCATTATCCACAGTGAAACGTGTCTTGTAGTGACATGAGCTGAAAGGCCACTCAGCGAGGAGGAAGCCATTACTCCAAAAGCATTTGTAGTTCGCAAATGCACTCTACATTTCTGGAGACATGTCCTGTGGTCTGATGAAACTAAAGTTCGACCATAATGACCATTGACACATCTGGAGGAGGAAGGGGAACACTTGTAAGCCTCAGAACACCATCCCAACTGTGTAGCATGGAGGTGGCGGCATCATGTTGTGGGGCTGTTTTGCTGCAGGAAGACCTGGTGCATTTTCTAAAATAGAAGGAATATTGAAGAAAGAACATTATTTGGAAATATTGAAGCAACATCTGAAGTCATCAGCCAGGAAGTTAACGGTCAGGCACACATTGGTTTTCCAGAGGTACGTTGAGCCTCAGCTTACAGCTAAAGTGGTTACAAAGTGGCTTAAGGACAACAAAGCCAATGTTTGGTGTGGTCAACACAAAGCTCTAATCTCAGTCCTAGAGAGAATTTGTGAACAGATCTGAAAAGGCGTGTAAAAAAGGCGGTTTACAAACCTGACTGACTCAGTTCCACCACTTGACGAATGGATCAGAACTCCAGCACACTATTGTGAGAGGCTTTAGGAAGGAAACCCAAAACGTTTGAGCCAAGACATCCAGTTCCATAGCAATGCTCCCAAATACTGAGAAAATGTTTGTACATTCCTGAGTTTGAAGCCATTAATGAATAAATCTCGGACATATTCTTTATTCATTTATTCATGGCACCATATGTATATGGTTTAGTTTTAATGAAAAAAATGTTCTGTGTATGTTTGCGTTCCTTTTAAGGGTACAACAGGTGTTGCCTCGTAGGCCACGACTGGGGTGGAACGATAGCGTGGCTGTTTGCCATACACTACCCTGAGATGGTGACAAAGCTGATTGTCCTAAACTGCCCCCACCCTTCTGTGTTCACAGGTATGATCTCACCACAAGCACATCTTCATACACACCCATCTTTATGTTTTAAGGGAAAACTAATTTTCCTCACGCTAATTAGAGAAGCTGTCGTTAGGCTCGTAGAATATTACGGGAATTATCATAATTAATTAGGAGGTCTTATTACTTCAGTTGCGTGTCTACATCCAGCTGGCAAATCTTCTTCTTGGCCTTTGGGGCAGGATGACGAGGAGCTAATTGCAGGGCGGCGTGCACAAGGCCAGAACAGCAGGTTTAACTGCAGGGGACACGGGGGGCAAAGTCGAATCGCATCCACGACCTTGCGGTGTGTGCAGACTTTCTGTTAATTAATACCAAAACCGAAATGTGTCTCTCTCGTCCCCCTCCTGTCTCTTTCTTTCTTTTTCTCCAGACTACGCTGTGCGTCACCCCAGCCAGCTGCTGAAATCCAGCCATTTCTTTTTCTTCCAGCTGCCCCGCTTCCCAGAGCTGATGCTCTCCATCAACGATTTCAAGGTAGGCTCACATGCTCTTCAAGGTCAACCTTGTGTGCGTTGCACGTCGGAGAGTGGGTGTACAATTGTGCGTATATGTATGTGTTTGTGTGTGTAATGACACACAGTGTTTTTTTTATGCTTCCTTCAGTGTCATTAGTAAACACACCCTCCTGTGAACAATCTACAAATACCAATCACATACGATACAATCGGTCCCTCATTCAATCGGGCTGAAACCTTTTTCTCTGATTTATAAATGATCAGAGATCATTTTAGGTTTGTCAACAGTTTGGATTGTAATCATTTTGCACAAATAGAGCATGTTATTGTTTAGGCTGAAGCTGCATGGGCTTCTTTTCTGGGTAGCATTATGAGAGGAAGATGTTGCTCTGCTATCTCTGTATTAAACACGGTGCTGCAATAAAGTGTTCAATTCATATTATTTATTTAGCGCCAATTCACAACACATGTCATCTCAAGGCACTTTACAAGTCATTTCAGTTCAATCGTACAAAAATTCCAATCAGCTTTAAAGTGTTCTATCAAAGGCGACACAGCAGATTGCATCGAGTCATTGACTTGCAGCATTCGCTGAACAAATGTGTAGTTACAGTAGATAGTTGCCTGTGTTGTGTCATTGACTTCACAGCAATCCCTCACACTGAGCAAGCATGTAGAGACAGTGGAGAGGAAAAAAAACTCCCAATTGACAAGAAAAAACCTCCAGCAGAACCTGGCTCTGTACGAGCTGCCATCTGCCACGACTGACTGGGTGTTCGAGAAGACCAAGCAGAAACACAAAAAGGGCAAAAGAACTGATGTAAGAGTACTTTCTATGTTAAAGAAAGTAAAACGTTAACAGGGGAGGGTGAATGTTTCGTTTACTGGGAGCATCGTCCCATCCGCTGCCCCACTCCAACAAGGCATCACAGCCGAGAAGAACACCAGACCAGGTGTAGCTTCTATGGAGAGAAAAACACTGAGAGAACAGTTGAAATAACAGCAAACTAGAAAAGCACCCCTAGACGGTGACATTGCAAACATTTCCTGAAAATGTCATTAAAATCCGCCTGTAACTTATTGAGTTATGTCGCTAAGAGACAGACAAACAAAGCCTGGCGAAAACATAACCTCCTTGGCGGAGGTAATAATGCAGTTGGAGAGTAGTAGACTCTTACTGTGGTTCGCTGGAATTTCATAGATTTAGAAATGATTTTGTAACCCTACTAGATGTCAATGACTTTGTTTTACGTCTGTCATTGACGTATTTAAGATCAGGACCAATCCTGGTCCTCGAGGCGCACTGCCCTGCATGTTTTAGGTGTTTCCCTGCTTCAGCACATCTGATTTTGATTGAGGGCTGGTTATCAGGCTTTTACTGAACTGCACTCCTCTGAATCAGGTGTGTTAAAGCAGGTTCAACTAAAGCATTTTAAAAATGTGATTTTATTTGATAAAATATGGAAAAAAATGAGATTCTCTGTTCTGCACATGATGTTTCAGTTTTTTTTAAATGAGAGAAATGCTTGAACCACAGTACTTTTAAAATTGTGAAGATATTTGTGAATAATGGAAAATGTAGGTCTCTTTTTCATTTGTTAAATTGTTGTCATTCACTCCATAATGACACACTTTTGGGCTAATAAATATGGTCATAATGGTAAAAGTTAAAAAGAAGAAAAATAAACATTGAAAAAGTAAAGCTTTGACAAAAATAAAACAGAACTTGAAAAAAATGAAATGGATTTAATAGGGCACAAGAGAAGTTTGCGACAGTGAAAAATAAAACGATTGAAGTGATGGAAGCAAAGTTAGATCATTTTTTAAAAAAGGAATACGCTGATGAAGCTGACAAATAAACGATGTTTACAGTTTAAAAACGTTTTGAATGTAACTGTTTATTCTAAAAATCCACATCCCAGTGAATCATTTGTATCTTTTTTGACTTCTGAGAAAGACTGAGCAGTCTTGATTAAATGATAGACATTGAGTTAATAAGCTGAACATGGAAATTATTTTAAGACTTAAAACAACAAAATGAGCTGCAACAACTAAAGACTCAGGTTGTTGCAGCTTATGTTATTAATTAGTTTTGATAATCGGGAGATTGTATGCAGAATCCTGGTGCCAGTGGTTTTTACAGATGGATAATTCAATATTTTCAGGGTCTCAATAATATTTCAATTCAGGGGGGCGTGAAAAAATGTATGTTCTATGGGAGGAATGCTTTTAAATTAAACAAAACCATAGGTAATAAAGTGAGTCTTTATGAAGACACTGTGGTGTATCTTTGTTTATTTTAACTTTGAAGAATTATAGTTGTTTTGTTGACTGTTTTGCTAATCAGCTGTAAGAGAGATGCCATTCCTTTTCTCTGAGTTTTTAGATTTAGAAGCTCAAGCCAGCAGTAAGTCAGACTGTCCGAACTGCAGCTGAAGGTCATCAGAGCTGATTTCACCTGCTAAGTAGCATCTCTGACTCATGTTACAGGAACGTTGGTTGTCCTTCTGTAAAATATTCTGTTGATCAAACTGCTCCAGTGTTAGACTCATCCAGCCGTCTGCTGCCGTCTCTCCTGCAGGCTCTGAAAGCTTTGTTCACCAGTCGAAGCACGGGGATTGGGAGAAAAGGCCGGTGGCTCACTGCAGAGGACTTGGAAGCCTATTTGTATGCACTCTCACAGCCGGGAGCTCTAACAGGAGCCCTCAACTACTACAGGAATGTCTTCAGGTGGGAGACTGACTCATATCAATACACTGTAGATATGTTCTGTGTTTGAGGCCTGTAAAATATTTCGTTTTTAAAAAGAGATAGAATTGGACAATTTTGGGCTAAAATTGAAGAAATCATTTTTATGCCATTAAATTACGCTGTTTCAAACAGATAATATAAAACATTATACTAAAATAGGCCGACTTCTGTGGGTCTGAAAGCATCTGGGGTAATTCACTGGCCTTCAAACGGTCCTGACCTGTCCCACATACACAATGGGAGGAGGGTTTTTCAAGTGAAAATACAGCCACCATGACCCGGTTCTGTTGTCAAAATGTCACCTAAAGGTTTACTGCTTCACATAACCAATCTAACAAGTCTTTTAAAGGGGACATACTATGGCTCTTTTGTTAAACAAGTTAGAATAGGTCTATGGTCTGTACAAAACATTTTAATTAAGTTCTGTGCACAAAATCTCTCTCACATAAAGCAATCTCACCATCTGAACTCTTGACAATTTCAGTCCCTTTCAGAATGAGCCGTTTAGAGGGCTCTGTCACTTTATGCAAATTAATGGTTGCAGACCATGCCCACCCATCTGGTTACTAGGCTGCGGGTTTGCCACACATGAGAATGGCATGGAATTGGTGGGCGGGGTTTGACAGGTGAGGGGCGATTATGTGCAAATTGCCCTCATTGTGACGTAAAAAACACTAAGTAGTGCATGATTGTGGGGCAAGAGAGAAACTGGTTTTCATATTTTTCTTCATTCTAAAATACCTCAAGCTCAATCAGATTGGATGGAAAGCATCTGTGAACATTTATTTTCCGGTCTGGCAACAGATTCCCAATTGGATTTACCTCTTGACTTTAACTGCACCATTCTACCATAAGAATGTGCTTTATTCTAAACGATTGTGCCTGTGGATGGCTGTATTGGGTCACTGTCGTGCAGGAAGATGAACCTTCAGCTGTCATTATTTGCTGATTTTGAGGAGAACCCAAAGTGCAACCCAACGGAACGAAGGCACACGTAAGATGAAGGTGATTTATCCTGACAGTCCAAAATCACTTACGGCAAACTCAGGAGAAAACTAAAGGGCAGAGCAGGGCCTGACACAAAGATCCAGCAGAGAACAATGACACAGATGAGAATGTTGTGACACAATAGGTTTGTTTTGGCTATGAACAATTATGAACAATTGCTTTGGGCAATTATTAATTAGATTAATAACTTTATGTCAATTTCAATTCAATTCAGTTTATTTATATAGCGCCAATTCACAACAGATGTCATCTCAAGGCACTTAACAAGAAGTCATTTCAATACATTTATACAAACATTCCAATCAGTTAAAAAGTTTCCTATTTAAGGAATCCCAGCAGATTGCGTCAGTCATTGGCGTGAGGTTGGGCCCCGTTGATGCAAACCTTCCAACCACAGCAATCCTTCAGCAATCCCTCATACTGAGCAAGCATGTAGCGACGGTGGAGAGGAAAAACTCCCCTTTAACAGGAAGAAACCTCCAACAGAACCAGGCTCAGTAGGAGCGGCCATCTGCCACGACCGTCTGGGGGTTTGAGAAGACAGAGCAGAAACACAGAAGGAACAGAAGATCTGATATAAGAGAACTTTCTATGTTACAGAAAGTAAAAAGTTAATAACAGGACACAGTGGATGTTCAGTTACTGGGGGATCATCCCAGGCGATGCCCCCCCCGTCCAACAGGGCATTGCAGCCAAGCAGGATAACAGACCAGGTATATCTGCTATGGAGAGAAAATCACTGAGAGAAAACAAAGTTAACAGTCGAAATAACAGAATGTACTGTAATACAACTGGAGAGTAGTAGGAGAAAAGGAAGTAGCAGAGTGAAGAAAATTGGTAAGTCTGTCCTCCAGCAGTCTAAGCCTATAGCAGCATAACTACAGAGATAGCTCAGGATGACCTAAGTCATTCTAACTATAAGCTTTATCAAAAAGTAAAGTTTTAAGCCTGGCCTTAAAAGTAAACAGAGTGTCTGCCTCACGGACTAAAGCTGGGAGCTGGTTCCACAGGAGAGGAGCCTGATAACTAAAAGATCTGCCTCCCATTCTACTTTTAGAAATCCTAGGAACTACAAGTAAACCTGCAGTCTGAGAGCGAAGGGCTCTTTTAGGAACATATGGAACAATTAGATCTCTGATGTATGATGAAGCTGATTATTAAGGGCTTTGTATGTAAGAAGAAGGATCTTAAATTCTATTCTGGATTTAACAGGGAGCCAATGAAGGGAAGCTAAAACAGGAGAAATGTGATCTCTCTTTTTAATATTCATCAGAACTCTTGCTGCCGCATTTTGGATCAACTGAAGGCTTTTAATGGCATTTTGTGGACTACCTGATAGTAAAGAATTACAGTAGTCCAGCCTTGAGGTAACAAATGCATGGACTAGTTTCTCAGCATCACTCCTGGACAGGATGTTTCTAATTTTAGCAATATTCCGGAGGTGAAAGAAAGAAATCCTAGAAACCTGTTTAATATGGGATTTAAATGTCAAGTCTCGGTCAAAAATAACGCCGAGGTTCTTTACGTTATTACTGGGGGCCAATTTAATGCCATCCAGATGAAGTGATTGACTAATCAGTTTCTTTATTAGAACTTCTGGTCCAAAGACAGCAACTTCTGTCTTGTCAGAATTTAAAAGCAAAAAGTTTAGGGTCATCCATGCTTTTATGTCTTCCAGACATGCCTATAATCTACCTAACTGACTGGGTTCATCAGGATTTATGGATAAATATAGTTGTGTATCACCTGCATAGCTGTGGAAATTTATCCCATGCAGTCTAATGATTCTACCAATTGGGAGCATATATATGGTGAACAGAATTGGTCCAAGCCGAGTTGAGTTGCCCCCCCGATGATTTGTGCTGAACTCTTCCAGCTTTCTTTTAGCAATAGCTTTCTTCTTGCCCCCCTTCTGTACGGGACAGATCTATGGAGTGCCTAACTTCTATATGTCCTGTGGACCGTTTCTTCTACCTGAATTAGGGGTCTCTGCCGCTCTTCCAGAGTAACCAAGAGGCCTCTGGCTGCTGTCAGTTTAGGTGGACTACCATTTTTCGTTAAAGTAGGTTTGCCCTACTTTACCCATACTCTGTTTTCAAATACTTGTGTTTTTAACATCACAAAATGTGCAAAAGTTCGAGGGGAAAAAGACCTATAAAAGTACAGGTATGTCCATTTTGGAAGAAGCAGTAGTGCAGTCATTCCTTAAGTAGGTTCTACAAGTGGAGGTGTGTCTTCTCCTTTAAATACTATTCACTGTAGAATTAGCATTAAACCTATTGAATATTTGGATCGTTGTTTGGGTTTTGCTAATAAAGATATACACAATTTGTTGAAAGTTAGCAGGACAACTGAAACTCCCCGGTGTCTTAAAATATTAACATCATAGACACAGTTCCACCATATAGCTGTATTTTCCTACAGCTATTCTGTAATAAACTCTGCACTTCTGTTGGTAGAAAGGAGGAACAGGGAAGAATATTGAAGGGCATTTACTGTATTTTATACATGTGAACTCTGCATGCATGACTGGGCAGGCCATCTGCTCCCTTCTCAAGCAATGGGCTTCCTAAGAATAGCTTTCATCTGCTACAGATATGTGTATATGTAAACATATATTCATCCATCCATTCTATATGTATTAATTAGGCCTGTAAAGATGCATCTGAAAACACATTGTTTGTAGTTTGGGGTTTCACAATCATTGTGGTGCAGATCTGGCCTATGAGGAAACCAGATGATTTAAACAAGTGACCGGGATGGAGCAGAAGCCTGTTCCGGCTGTGGCTCTGAAACTGATCCTGTTCAGTGGATGAGGCACTCCACCACCCTCACCATCTTCTGCAGAACCCTCCTTGTCTGCCATGTTGCAGCTGGATTATCACTGTGGGTTGCAGGACTTCAGCCCGCTCTCAACTACTGCTAGGTAGAATGTTGTGAGGTGAGCTGGGAGGGAATGATGAATCTGTACGACAAAAGCACAGTATTTCCTGGGCTTGTTTCAGGTTAGGCCATTGGAGATCCAAACTCGAAGGGATTCCAATGGAATCAAACCTTTCTTTTGCACATTTACTGGTGCTGTGTGACCTCCAGAAGTCGATGGTCATCTCCTTTGTTTTTCTCATTGTTGAGCACCAGGTTGTTGTTTCTGTGATAAACTCTCCAGCGGTTTGCCACATGCCATGTAGGGAACACAGCAAAGATGTGGAATAGGGTGCTCTGGTCAGATCAGACCAAGATTGAAATTTTTGGCCTACATGGAAAACATTACATGTGGCAAGAAATTAGCACTCCTCATCATCCTAAAGACACAATCTAGAGGGTTTCATGATGGTGGCAGCATTATGATGTGGGATGATTTTCTTGAGCAGGGATAGGGATGTTGGTGAGAGTTGACTGGCAGATGGATGGAGTGAAAAAAAAACAATACTGGAAGGAAACCTGTAAGAGGCTAACAAAGACTTCAGACCGGGCAGCGTTTCACCTTCCACCTGGATAATGACTGGTCAGAATGGCCTAGTTAAAATTCTGACCAACATAAACTGAGAATCCAGCATGAGGTGACTCTACAAATTTTTAACTTGGGGGGGCTTAATATAAAAGCATCTTACACTCTTTTTGATTTTTATTGTGAAAACAATTTTGAAAAACATGTAGCCTGTATTTGCCCTCCTCTTCACAACTACACACTAGGGGAGAGCAGGGTTGGTTGTCACATTGCTTATTACAACCCCACTAGAGGGCACTATGGTTTGATTCTGATATCAAATATTTGGCTTATTAACCTGGTCACGTAGCACTATTCATCTTTTAGTTTGTAGTGTTTATGGGTCAGAGTAATCTTTCATGTTGGTGTTATTTTTGTAATGTATTAGCTTTTAAAATGACAAGAAGCGAGCAAAAAGTTCAAGATGAGAGCTTTGATTTGAGCTAACATTTATTAAGCTAGCCAAAGCCATGTGCTAGCTAGCTAAATATATTTATGTCAAGAGGTCACATGGAGCTGGTTGTCTAACTGCTCCATGCACATGTGACTTTTGGCTTTTTGTACTTTGACATAGAACTAAATAGTTGAAATAATATTTCAGAAAATAGACTGGGGAAACATTTTATAGACTCAATACATTTGCATGCATTTTGAACATTAAAAACAATGTTGGGTTAAATATGTTGTGTTTATATTAAATTGCTTTGTTCAAGGCTATACCTTCAGCACTATACCTTCCTTCTCTTTCCACTCACCAGAATAATATATTACTTTGCTAAATTTTAGGGGTTTAACACAATAAATTGTAAAAACGAAAGGTGAGTTAAATTCAAGCCAAGATCCTATGCTTTCATTTAATCCACAAATATCTTTTGAAATATGCTTGGATGATGAGCAATACTAGAGCAAAAAGTGAGGCAACCAGCCCTGGTCTGCCCTACAGTGTTTTTGTCTGTTACCTAATATTTCAACAAAAGAACTGGAAGTTTGCAGGTTTAATAGGAGAAAATATATTTTTTTAAAGGTTCAAAGAGTATGAATACTTTTGCAAGGTCATTTCTAGGGTGTACCTCCTCCTTTCAAATCCCAGCTAAAATGTGACGTATGTCCCTTTGTCGGCAGCGCCCTCCCCCTGAACCACAAACACGTCAGGTCTCCGGTGTTGCTGCTGTGGGGGGAACGGGATGCGTTCCTGGAGCAGGAGATGGCCGAGGCCTGCCGCCTCTACATCAGGAATCACTTCCGTCTCAACATCATCTCCGGGGCCAGCCACTGGCTGCAGCAGGATCAGCCCGACATCGTCAACACCCTCATATGGACCTTCCTGAAGGAGGGAGAGGGGCGCAAAAGCTACAGGAACTAAACCCACAGCGAAAGCCCCCACCAAGCACCGTCCTCTCTCTCCCGGAAGCCTTGAATATGCCTGTGATACCAAGCAAACATAGTGATGATGCAATCATTCTTTACACACACCCCCCCCACACACATTTTTAAAAAAAGAATTCAGCGATGAAAGGAGAGAATCAAAGCACACCTCAGCGGAGAGGACACGTTTAAGATATTTTTTGCACATCACAGTGACATCCGCCTTAAAGTTTGTCGGTTACAGCATTACAAATGTGTGGCGAAGTCTTCTTCTTTGTGACCTGTGTTGTGTGGTGCCTTTTCACTTTCACTTTCGAGCTGTCGCTTTGCGAAGACATCCTGAGGCGTTGGGACGTGCCGTTGTCCGCTCTACTCGTGCCGCTCAGCTGTATTTTGGGCCCAGTTCTCTGGGAGTCGCAGCTCCCAGGAGCCCGTTTATCAGGTAGTGTTTGTCAAAGTGGACCTTTTTTTTTTTGTAATTCTTTTTGTTGTTTTTTTTTCTCAAAAATTCGCTCAAATATGGAGAATGTTAACTTGATCTTCCTGTATAGAAATGTTCGTGATGGTTGCCTATTGTACTATTTTGTATCTCTTCCTACACTCTGCATTTTGAAACTCACTGAGCCAGGTCGATACTGTTTGGTTTTCTAAATAAACTGAATAAATGTCTGTGGGAGACTACAATGCTTTCTTCACGTGTTCAGCCTATTTTCGGGTGGCTATTATTGTCGGGTGTTTTGAAGCTATAAACAGAATCTCGTGCTCTGTTTGGTTTTTTTTTCTGCTTGTAGCTGTCTCACCAGCAGTCACTGTAACCCTTTCACACCGAGGAGATGAAAAACAGCCGAAATAGCAGAGGACGCTTTGCTAAATTTATCGAGCGACGCAGCAGTTTGAAGCTTTTCTGCAGAACAAACGCCTGGATAGTTGATATTTATAACTTTGCTCTGTGCCAAAGAGAAATGCTGATGTGGAGTCATAATGATTATTTTTTTCTTTCAGGCGTCTAGTTTCACATGAACATCTTTCAAAGGGGTGTCAGCGCAGTCACACACACACTGTTGTTCCACCTAAAGATATAGATTGGACCAGTTTTAGTCAAGAGAACTAAACTGGCTAGATGTTTTTTTATTATTATTTAGCATCATTGAATTATGCACCTGCACTATTGTTTTAAATAAAATGTTTTCCCTTTGAACAACTTGTTTTGTCATTGTGAATTCATATTAAACCCCCGGATCCTTTTGCTCTGAGCAACGACAACGAACAATCCAGATGTTTAGATCGCTTGTGTTAATTTACACGTTTAAAGTTGCGTTGACAACCTAGGACGAGAGCAACATTTGCAGGAACAGACGATGACGTCATCGGCATGCTAGGGACCCTTCAGGGACAGTCGGGAGAATTTGAAATAGAACAGAAGGATTTTTGTTTTGTTTTGTAGTAAGCTTTTTTTTCTACAAAGAAAATAACATATTCAAATTGATATAAGCAAATATAACAATCCTTTATTTGTAACTTTCCGGAGTATATTGCCAGGGAACTGGAAACACACAAGATACACATTTTTGAAAACAACGTTAATAAATAAAAACAATATACAGCTGTAAAGAAAACGGTAATTATTTCCTATTTAATTTTTCAGAAACTGTAAAATCTTGATGAAATGATGCCCAATCCAAACATCCATGCTATTTTTCTTCTTCTCTTTTTTTTGCTTAAAAAGAAACATAGCTGGAATTTCTGTTATTCTGTATTCAATTAAAAAAATACTTTATTGGTCCCAGAGGGAAATTAAATAAGCCACTCCAACATGCACCAGCCAAGAGCAGCGCAATTCTAGAATAATTTTGTAATCTTAGTGCCATTTTAATGTTTACTCATATTTGCATGCAGATGCCTGCACAAATACTTTTATGAAGCCTACGTTTATGCATGCAAATGTATGTAGCCTATACATATACAAACATTTCCCTTTTCAAAACTACAGTGCGTGTATACAGCGGGTAGAATCAAATAATACACATCATCCTATTATGAGAGATATAAAGTATGAACGCAACAAACGCGCTATTTATGATTGAGAATAATGTTAAGGACGGATGAAGACGACATTCTGAAAGCATGGCAAGCCATGCGCTTGCACTGCGCATGTCAGAAAGCTTCCTGACTCGTCCGCCCCTTGGATAAACGGCAAACCGTGTGCCCTGGGCGGAGAGCAGCGTGCAGCAGTGATGTCAACAACATCGGTCAGTGGGTCAGCACCCCTGTAATGGCGATACGTGAATATATACAAATGCTGCAACACGAAAAAGAAAAAAAAATGACAAAAGATTATATATGCGTGTCTGTTTTTCGTCACGCGCCACTCGGAGTTCACGTTTAAGCACGTAATCAGTTAACGGTAGCTAGTGGTAGGGAGCTAGCGCTAGCATGCTAGCTTGGGAAGGAAGATGAGAGATGTTGAGTGTTTCTGGTGAAGCACAGACGGAAGCTAACGGAGACAGAACTGGGACACTCTGACACTTCAGGTATGTTCATGTGGTCTGGTTGCTTTTAATGCGGACCGGATCCTAAAAAATATAATAGAACTTTTGCTTAAATAATTGATTGGCGAGTTGTGTTTTTCTTATAAGCGGTTCTTGTTTTCAAGTAGTTTACGCTATTAGTGTGGAGCTTAGGATTTTTGTTGTTGTAATCGTTGTAATATAAATGGGATTGTTGTAGCCGCTACATTTTCTTTCCTTACCTGAGAAACAGCGCCACCCCTTGTCATGTCGGCGAAAAATGGTACTGCTATCTGGAAAGTAGAACAATCAGCTGAAATATAAGCGTTAAAGTACATGTATACAGGTAAATTGAATTACAGTTGCACTCAGTACTTAATAAGATAATATAGCTCGACTGTTTTTTAAAATGTTCAGATTATTTGTACCAATTATTTGCAGCCTGGGTCCTCTTCTCAAATGACAAAGCAAGCGGTCTTATCTTATCTATGTTTTAGAGAATTTCTTAAGCCATGATCAACACTGACGCTGCAAGAGAATTCCAGACCAAAGATCGCAAATACAAAGAGCAGCTGAGGAGATGTTTATCATCTGCTTTGTCTGCAGACCTCAACAGGTAACCTGCATTTCAGATTCCACTGTAACTGCACAGATCTGGGAAAATCACGTGTCGTTGTTATAACACCACTTTGTGTCGGTCGATCACATGAAACCCCCCAATGAAATGCACAGAAATCGGTGGTTCTAATATGAGAAAATGTGAAAAGGTTTAAGGGGCATGAATACTTTTATAGACGCCTGCTACGAACCTGCCTGTTAAAGTGAAGCAATATAAAGGAGATAATAACAGATCTAGCTCGCAGTGAGTTTCTTCTATAACTGGGGCTTTTTTAGGCTACATAATTTATTAGTTTCAACCTTCAAATACCTAACATTTAGAAATTAGTTTGTTTCATTCTGGATATTAATTATTTGGATTGTTTTGTTAAAACTCACCTAAAAAAGTTGAGACAAAGTGTAAAATGAAAAGTGTGTGGATTATTAAGATTATTGCAGAAAGTAACCCTTTAGTTAGTTACCCATGAGAGTGTCAGGATAAGGTATGAAGGCATAGTTAACAGATGTGCTTTACAAAGTTCTTTCTTCATGTTTCTCAGCTTCCCAGAGGGCATTGCAAGAACGAAAGGTCATATAGATGCAGGCGTTTCTGGGATGTGAATCCTCTTTTTACACGAGTGGCCTGTCCATTTTTTGATTTCTTTGTCTTCACGTTGATTTAGGTTGCACAACAAACGTGACAGTAGTGTTTGAACTTTGAATGCACACTTGGCCTCACACCCGACTGTTTTCTGGGTCACCCAGATCAGTCACTGAGGCGGGATGAGACATGACGATGGTAAGGAAGAAGTGGACCGCCTCGGGACTGCTCAGCCCTAAAGTGGAAAAACAGGCCATCAGAGCTATGCTTAAAGCTCTGGGGTCTCATTTATAGAGCTTGCTTACCCACAAAACGAGGTCTGAAAACTGCGTGAGTCACTTTCTACGTCAAGTTTGAGATTTATAAAAAAAAAAAAAAAAAAGTGATGGAGAAATGTGCGCAACTTTAAGCACACTAGGGACCTTGCTTACATACATTTTGGACGCGGAGGACACTGGCAGCTCAGCCGGTGAGATGGTAGAATGGTGAATTTAAGCCACATTTTCAGACCACACATGAAATATTTAAAAACACCTGCATAATGCTCCACAATGGATGCGCTGGCGCTCATTAAAGATCACGCCACTAGCAGCACCAGGACATTCTGGCTGTGACATGCTGTCTCTCTCTTTGCCTCCACCTTCTTTTTTATGTCAGGCCCGCTCCTGCATCAACACTGTGTCACTCGCAGCTCTTCCGTTTATTTGTGACCCCCAAATAGTATATTGCACAGATGATGCTTTTTAAAGGTAGGCTTAAAACACCCCTTTTCTGTCAGGCTTTACATATCTAGGAACTATGTTCTGCTGTGATTTAGTTTTCTTAGTTTAAATTTGCTTTCGTTCCAATCTTATTGTTGCTACAATCAGTAATCATATAATTCAAACTTTTGTTTTATTGTTCTTATTTGTTTTATTGCTTGTGCTGCCGCTTTTATTTTTTATTTAAATCTCTGTACTCTTGTTATCTGGTTACACATTTTCTTATTGCTAACTATATTTTTGGTGTTCTTTTGGCTGAGTAAAGCTCTATATAGATAAACGTTGATGGATAGAAATAAAATGGTTTTCCGTGCCTCCTTCAGTCTTTGTGGAATTGCCCTTTCTCCGCCTCTCGGTTGCTCTGGTTACCCGTGAGCTGCCCCATATCAGTCGTCTTAAGTCTATACAGAATATTCACTAGGCACTTTGCATTGACCATTTATCACAGAAAGCAGGTGTGTAGGAGGCGGGATATGGTCCAAAATCACCTGAGCACATTTCTAGGGAGAGTGGGATTTACAAAGCGGAAATTCTGTTCAGCTGTGTGTACTCCAAGTTTATAGATCTGAAACTTACCTGGCCTCAGTAAAAACATTTTTGCTGAGATTAAGTACGGTTTTAGTTAGGATTCTACACAAAGTTTCATAAATGAGACACAAGGGCAGGACTTTATCAGAGTTATGATGCGCTCTTGAAAAGTATTTGATTGAAGTATTTTCCAGGTCTGGATGAGTAGAGAGTAAAAAAAATTGAGTATGGAAAAATATTTTTCATTTTATCATTATTTCTTATTCCTTCCATTCACCCATTTTTTGGAGTTCGTATGTTTAAACCCAGACCTTAGGGATTTCACAGGGAAGGTTTGTATTTAGATTTTAAATGGGTTAAAAAGACTGACCTTTCTGGATATTTGTGTCTTGCAAAGAATAGAGTTCTCAAAAAATGTACCGGAGCCCTGTTATCTTTATACTTATTATTGGCTGTAAAATATGCATATTTGGTGCTATGATTTAGAAATTTGAGGGATGTGCCTGAACAACAATTGTTCCGTGTTTCTCCAGGTTGCAGCAGGAGGAACTCGAGGCAGATGTTTCCCTGTTTGCAGGTTCGGGTTCAGTCCGGGCTCACAGAGCCGTGCTGTTGGCCAGAGCTCCTCATATCCTACAGGGACAGACGGCTAAAGATCCCATCATCATCCATCTGCCAGGTTATGATCTGCCTACACTGAAGGATTTTCTCAGGTAAACTCTAAAGTCTGTTCTAATTTTTGGTTTAGTCAAGTTTAGGAAGGAAGGGAGGAAGGATGGAAGGCTCTTGTTTACAAGAACAATTTTGCACATTTCCACTGCACATTTCAGCAACAAGGCAACTTAACACAATAAACAAACAAAAAGGGAAACCATACAATGCGGTGGGAAAGTAAAGAGAAGTAGTGAAAAACTTCAATCTAGACTAGAATTAATCAATGTTCCCGTCATGGTTTTTAGACTTGATTTAAAGGAACTCAGGGTTTCAGCAGCTTTAGAGTTTTCTGGAAGTTTGTTCCAAATAAGAGGAACATAAAAAGGTAGACTTGATCCAGAGGTACTTATTGATCTGGAAGGTTGATAGAACGACAACAGATCTTAAATGTATTTTGGTGCTAAGCAATTCAATAATTTGTAAACCAACAAACGTGTTTTGAAGTCTATTCTCGGAACCCAGTGTAAGGACTTTAAATTCAATTTTTTCAATTAAGTTTATTTATATAGCGCCAATTCACAACAGATGTCAACTCAAGGCACTTAACAAGAAGTCATTTCAATACATTTATACAAACATTCCAATCAGTTAAAAAGTTTCCTATTTAAGGAATCCCAGCAGATTGCGTCAGTCATTGGCGTGAGGTTTAGAACTAGGGGGATTTGGAAGTTCTAGTGAGGAACACGAGCAGCAGTGTTCTGGATCAGCTGCAGCTGTCTGATTGACTTTTAAGGCAGACCTGTGAAGACGCTGTTGCATTAATCAATCTGATCAAAGATAAATGCATTAATAAGTTTTTCTAGATCTTGCTGGGACATCAATCCTTTATCCTAGAAATGTTCTTCAGGTGCTAAAAAGCCTGACTTTGTAATTGTCTTTATGTGTTTCTGGAGGTTCAGGTCTGAGTCCATTATTACACCCAGATTTCGAGCCTGGTCAGTAGTTTCCAGCTGTATTAACTGAAGCTGTTTGCTGACTCTTGATCGTTCCTCTTTTGGTCCAAAAATAATTACTTCTCTTTTGTTTATGTTCAGCTGGAGAAAGTTATGGCTCGTCCTCACATTGATTTGTTTTACCAAGCCCATCTCCTCCCCCTCCAATAACGCAAATAGAAAAAAAAACCTCTGTTGGTAATATTGGCCAATTTTTACCTATTTGAGCGATACCAATATGTTGAATGACTAACATCAGACACTCTCGATGTTGATGCCAATAGGTCAGTCATCCCTAGTCATTTTCATGGTGGAGTGATGCTATGACAGACAACTTCAATGAATATGAAAGCTAGAAATTAACTTTAATGGGAAGCACACGTTTGAATGGGATGTGCGTTTTCTTTAATCTGCACAGGCTCAAATATATACATATACACACTCTCGATAATATGTCAGTAAATGTCCCTTAGCAAGTTGCACCTTGGCCACACCCTTTTTTATAGCCATCAACAAGCTTCTGTTATAATTCTGGCTGAAGATTTGACCACTCCTCTAATCAGAAATGGTAGAGCTCATTGAGATTGGTTGGTTTCATGGCACAGAGCTGGCTAATATGGACAGTCCATTTCATTTCATATGAGTTGCGGTTGGGGCAATTCCCAGTCAGAATGTTCAAGAACAACATAAGAACCACCAAGGTCCAACTCTGTCAAACTTGAAGGAGCAGGCACAGCAGAGTCCTTGTCAACAGTATAGCCACTTTTAACATCAACATGGACTAAGAGGGCGCCAACTAAAAGAACTTTATTCTCCAAAATCCAAAACCCTGAGTATGCTTGGAGGAGTCAGGGTGAGCCTTTCAAACTTGACAATACATTACTGTCAAGCATTGTTTAGGTATAACCCTGGAAAACTGTTTAAATGCCAGTGGTACTGCTGGATTGTACAAAGAGGACTAAATCTAAGGTCGTTTTTACACCTGATAGTCCAGTAGACTCTGTTCCATTGCTGACCAAAATTACAACATTGTTGCTTTTTTTTGTTTTTTGTGTCAAACGAACCAAAGATTTTTAAGCAGCATGTTTACCTCCCCACCTGTGGTGGCGCTGCACCAAGAAGACCTGAACACAGGGACACTTGTTGTTCTGTGAAATGTAAACTGTCATGGACGGGCACCAGATTTTAGCGGTTTTAGGATTGCTCTGTTGTCTTTGACAAATGTGCCAGACAAAAACGTTGCAGCAATGGGCTTAGCACGAGCAGAAAACAAGGCAGAGCTGTTGTTGTGCGGTCGTTTTGGTTTTATTTAACTGGAATGCCCTGCGCTTCAATCCGTCTTCTGCTTTTCGTTCATTTCAACCAAGCTGAGACCTAGGTTATTTGGCAGACCAGAGTTTGCTTTTTTTGTCCAGACCAGCATTTGATTGCACATTCACACCTCCCCAAACGAACCGGATTTTCTGGTCAATCGAACTAGGGTCGGATTAAGACGGACTAAACAGGGCTCGTCTGAATGCATCCCTAAATTATTTACTTCACCTCAACTCTGCTGCTAGATGATTTAAACTTACAGAGGAATTTTCCAACAGGATCCCGAACACATCTTAAATCTAGTTTTGGAACAGATAAAGTAGGCCAGCATTAAGCATCACTAACCATCTGCAATGAAGATGTTGTTGAAGATTTATAAAACATGCTTCAAAGTTAAATTAATTGTACTCTATCATTAGTAATGAAAAGAATGGATAAATATCCAGCTTTGTAAAATCTGTCCAGTGAGTCACAGGTCTTCCCGGAGGCCTGAAAACATTTGAACCTGATCTCCAACCCACATCAACTGACTTCTCCTGACACAGAGGAGCAACAACTCATATCTGAGGTGTAAGACTTGGTTTACTCCACCTGGGGCAGTAACTCATTCCCAACCTCAAGGTGGCAGGCAACTCTTTTCTGGCTGAGGAGCTACGTTCCTCCCTGTGCTGAAAGAGGACTGTACCTTTTGTTACCAGTTAAATGCAGTTTATAAAATAGATGTTAGCCATTTAGAGAAATGAATACAACACTTCTCTTCCACTCCAATGTGAACAAGGTAGTTTAAGATGTTTACTGGCAGAATAAACATGTTTTTCGGGAAGCTTATGTCTCTGATGCAGATAAACGTCTCTGGCGAGTGGCGGCGAGCAGAAGATACTGCCCAGTTGTGCGGTGACAGAAGTCGCAATGTGTCAGATGAAACTGTAGCTGGGAAAAGCACAAAAGGTTCCGTTTTAAATAATTTTCAGAGTCTTACCCACAGGCAAGTGTACACAGTGGAGCAGGGCATGCGAAGAACCGAAACAAGCTGGGATGCAGAGAGCAGTGCTACAAACCCAACAGATCCTCCCAGTTCCACTGACTCAGGTAAACAGACCAACACGAGGAGGGTTTATTCTGGGTTATGTGGCCGCTAAGCTGCCCACCTCTATCCACTTTCCTCACATTATGTTTTCTTAGTCATAATCTACTTAAGAGCTAATCCCATTTGGGCCTTTGCTGCTGTTCCTGCTAATTACAGCAAGTTCCTGCTTTAGATGAATTCAGGTTTAGCTCTCATTATTTCTTCATTTCATTGGTCACATACACTCACTGGCCACTTTATTAGGCACACCTGTCCAACGGCTCGTTAACGCAAGTTTCTAGTCAGCCAATCACATGGCGGCCACTGAATGCATTTAGGTATGTAGACATGGTCAAGACAATCTGCTGCAGTTCAAACCGAGCATCAGAATGGGGAAGAAAGGTGATTTAAGTGTCTTTGAATGTGGCATGGTTGTTGGTGCCAGACGGGCTGGTCTGAGTATTTCAGAAACTGCTGATCTACTGGGATTTTCCCCCACAACCATCCCTAGAGTTTACAGAGAATGGTCCGAAAAAGGGAAAATATCCAGTGAGCGGCAGTTCTGTGGGCAAAAATGCCTTGTTGATGTCAGAGGTCAGAGGAGAATGGCCAGACTGGTTTGAGCTGATAGAAAGGCAACAGTAACACAAATAACCACTCGTTACAACCAATGTATGCAGAAGAGCATCTCTGAATGCACAACATGTCGAACCTTGAGGCAGATGGGCTACAGCAGCAGAAGACCACACCGGGTGCCACTCCTGTCAGCTAAGAACAGGAAACTGAGGCTACATTTCGCACAGGCTCACCAAAATTGGACAATAAAAGATTGGAAAAATGTTGCCTGGTCTGATGAGTCTCGATTTCTGCTGTGACATTCGGATGGTAGGGTCAGAATTTGGCGTCAACAACATGAAAGCATGGATCCATCCTGCCTTGTATCAACGAATCAGGCTGGTGGTGGTGGTGGTGTAATGGCGTGGAGGACATTTTCTTGGCACACTTTGGGCCCCTTAGAACCAATTGAGCACTGTTGCAACTCCACAGCCTACCTGAGTATTGTTGCTGACCATGTCCATCCCATTATGACCACAGTGTACCCATCTTCTGATGGCTACCTCCAACAGGATAATGTGCCATGTCATAAAGCTCGAATCATCTCAGACTGGTTTCTTGAACATGACAATGAGTTCACGGTACTCAATTGGCCTCCACAGTCACCAGATCTCAAAACAAAGAGCACCTTCGGGATGTGGTGAAACAGGAGATTGGCATCATGGATGTGCAGCCGACAAATCAGCAGCAACTTCGTGATGCTATCATGTCAATATGGACCAAAATCTCTGAGGAATGTTTCCAGTACCTTCTTGAATCTATGCCATTAAGGATTAAGGCAGTTCTGAAGGCAAAAGGGGGTTCAACCCGGTACTAGCAAGGTGTACCTAATAAAGTGGCCAGTGAGTGTATGTATATATTGCAGACCGAAGCTCACCTAAAGTGTTTTGGTCCGTCCTCGTTATCAATGTCGACGTCCGTCCAGGTGCCGTGGTTCTTGAACCAGCCTCGGGGCTCGGTGCCGACCTGCTCCATCTGTACAAAAGGGGAGAACAGTGCGACATCACCATCCAAGTGGCTGAGCAGGTCTTCTCCTGCCACAGGTACAGCTGCTTGTGGTAACCATCCACTCACCTACAGTTCCTTGGAAAAGTGTTCATACCCCCTGAGCCTTCTTTTATTGATGGGCAGTCGTATGGCTCGGCTGACTAAATTAAACATACAGTACATAAAGCAATTAATATTCATAAATTTTGATGGTATTTTAAGCATTAAAAGAGGCTATTTTGAAAAGTCTAAAACTTTCTAACTTTCTAAGGTTACCAGTGGAGGTTGTTTGATAAAAGTTTTAACATTTGATGCTTTCTGCCTTTGATTTGATGGAAAGGCGTGTGTGTGGCTGTGTGAACCAGCCTTAAGTATGACTTTAAACAAAAAGAAAACTCCAGATGATTCCATGCATAAATTCCAAATAAAAAATAGGTCAATTTTTATTGATTTAAAACAAAAAGGTTTCCTCTGATTTTAAGTTTGACAGTAAAGAAAAAAGTATTTTGTAGGTTTGTTTTCTGAAGTGCATGTAAATATCTGATTTCAACTGTAAATAGCTCAGAATCACAGAAGAAACAATTACTGTATGTTGAAAAGGTTTTGCAAACTTTTATAATCTGGTGTTACCTAAAATTTCACTTGGCCGCAGTTGCAGCCTGATGTTGACTGTGTCTTGCTTATATTATGTAACATGCTCAACACTGTAGAGGTTCAGCATGTGCAGTGGGTGGTCATTCAGTGATTCAAAGGTAGAAGTCGCAACTAGTAACCATGGAGACGGGTTTCTCTGGGCTCCTGTGCAGGCAAAGGGGCAGAAACTCAGAGAGAAGCCAGGCTATGCTCTGATTGCTCTGCAGCTGGGATCTCCATGGCAGCAGAGTGTGACCTCAAGACTGGGATGAGCTAAAGTTCCCACTAGAGTTTATTCATATAGTTACATCTCAATAGATATTTTAGCCCCTTACTAAACGAGCGTAAGGGTGATGGGACGGTGTACACATCCAAACAGTTTAAAACTCCATCCTGTTGGGGTTGGACTCTTGTTCATTTTGAACATATGTAAACAAAATGAATTATGGAACAGAAAGAAACCATTCTGAGCTTCTTGGGGATTTTTCCTGTAGATTTCCACAGCAATGATAGAAGAGTAAGGGAGGCCTCACTCTAAAATGATGAAATTTCAGACAATCTAAGCAGATGTTGTCATGCGGCTTCCTGCTTTGTTGGGTTTCTAGGGCAATCCTGTGTGCACGATCTCAGTACTTCCGTGCTATGCTCAGTGGGAGCTGGATGGAGAGCTCCAGACAGTGCATCACTCTGCACGGGTAAGACATCTCCTCACCTCGAAACACTCAAACACAAGTATCTTCCACTACCGCGGTGGTTCTCAACTATTTTCTGTCATGCCCTCCCTAGGGAAACCCCCCCCCCTCCGAATTGAAAGACTACTCAGACCCTGATAATATTTAATTATTGAAACAGATGAATAAAATGAGCTGCAACAACTTCAATTTCAAGTTGTTTCAGCTCATTTTATTGTTTTAAGTCTTAACACTATTTCCAAGTTCAGTTTATGAACTCAAACGGTAACATTTGATCAAGGCTGCTCAGTCTGTGATTCTCAGACGAGAAAAGGTACAAATGATTCCCTGGGATGTGCCATTTTAGACCAAACGGTAACATTCAAAACTTTTTTTCAAACTGTAAACATTGCTTACTTGTCAGCTTCATCAGCTTATTCCTTTAAAAAAAATTTAGCCTATATATTATTTATCATTAGTATTAAATCCTTTTAATTATTTTCCCAATTTCTTTTTTATTTTTTCCAAAATTCCAGTTCTTCAATTTTTAATTTTTTTAATTCCACTTTTTCCATTCTGACTATTTTTACTAACCAGAAAGTGTAGAATTATGTAGTAAATGAAAAGTAATTTAAGAAATCAATAGCCAGAGACCCACGTTTACTGTTATTCACAAATATTTTATAAGTATTATAAGTATATATAAGTATTTCCCTGTCATTTTTAAAGGACTAAAACATTATGTGCAAAACAAAGAATCTAATCTTTTTCCCATTTTAAAAAAGACAATCTCCCTTTAAAAATGCTTTAGTTGAACTCTGCATTAAATCATGTCTCATAAAGAGAGCTGGAAACGGTAAATTCTCGTGCTCACTTCCACAATGATCAGGACCTTTGTTCATTAGGTGAGATCCTCTTACCTTCTTCTGGTTGCTTCCGTACATTTTTTGAACTTCCTCTACTTCTGCATACTTTGTGCTATTTTAACCATTCAACTTTTCAATTATTCTGCTTATTCTGCTCCTTCCGGCTATATCTTTTGGTATTCATAACCTTTATACTTTTTATAATATTCAACTTTTTATGCTTTTTTTGCTCCCATTGAAATAAATGGGAAAACCTCAAAAATTCCGCTAAATCTCGCCTGTTTTGCAAAACTAACTACTTCCACATACTTCCACTTAGAAACACCATTCAAATCTTAAAATGTAGTCATACACTTCAGCTATTACTGTATGTCTCGGCTTCTTCCTAACTTGTACAGTTTTCATACAATCGTTCCTCAAGTTTCTGGTCCCGAAATGATCAGATTTCTGAAAATACATGGATGTCTATGGGCGTATGGCAGTTAAGCTAGAGTGGCCCACTCTAGCAGAATTACACTTTTCCACTTTCCTGATTTTCCACGAACAACTTCCGCTCACTAGCTCATATTTCACTCTTTCTGCAGATATTATATATCAAAACGTAGGTTTTCAATTTTTCCTTCAGGAAATGTCACCAAAATTTATGTGACAGTTACAGTTTTTTGGCAAATCGACCCGAAGCAAAGTGGCCGCACCCAGGAGGGACCATTGGAATGCATTGGGACTGAGCAAAAATACAGAGGACAGCTGGATTCTGACTGATATTCGTAAAGTCATATCTCATAAACGATGCGACGTAGAAACATGAGCCATGTGCCAATATAACTTCAGACCATCCTGACGCTCATGATTCAACCTTTTTTTTTATACCTGTTACTGTTTCTCCATAAGTTTTGTTTGTTCGAGTGTAACGAATCTGCTCTTTGCTAAAACGGCTCAGATTGAAAAATGCCAAAATCATGCTCATATTTACAAAATCACTGCTCCTAGACAGATTGAGGTACACACATGAAACGAACCATGATTCTTCATCAAAGCCTGCTGATACTCACAGTGAAAGAATAATTTCGATAGGCCTTATATTCTCAGAGTAAGAGGATGTAGTTCAGGACCAAGGAAGGACAGATGAATGTTTCCATCAAATTTATCAACATATTTGACATAATTTTACGGCTGTAATATTATATTTTCAACAAATTGAGTGGTTTGAGAGCGTTCCCCTATCCGTTCCGATAAAAACGGTACATTGGTGACGTCGATACGCCTTACGGTCCTTAAGTTATTAAGAGTAGTTCGGAAGCTGCGTTACCTGTTAAAACGGCTGAGAAATTAGGAGACATAAGTAAGGTGCTGCACTTAGACTGTCTCCAACAGTCACAGCCTGCGTGTGATTGGTCGAAAAATGGCAGGCCTTTTCATGGCTTTAGGTGGAGCTCCCTCTTGCGGTTGAAAAGAGAATAACTATACATTATGGCCACTGTAAAACTGAGGTTTCAGGGTTATTGTAAGACATCTCAAACAACTTGTTAGATTTAATACAAATCAGTTCACCAGGACTTTTGATTACTCTGTAAAATATGATGATCAATACAGTCTCATAGGTACTAGGCAGGCAACAGCGGCCATTTTATGGTTCCAACACCTGGAAAACAGTGATTACTTTTTAAGGGCAATTACACAGACTTGTATGTATAGGCGATTGTAGGCATTATAAATGGAGTAAGATATTGTTAGCTAACTTGCTATTGTTATCCATTATACTAACACTAGCATTTAAGCTAACATTAGCATTTTAGCTAATTTTGACTTAATAGATAAAGTTAACATACAGAATGGATTGAGATACAGTTAACCAACATGTTAGTGTTTGCGAACATGCTATCTGTGGCATTTAAGCTAACATTAGCATTTAAGCTAACATTAACATTAGCATTTTAGCTAATTTTAGCTATCATTTGGTTTTTGGGTTGATTGTAACATACTGAATGGTTTGAATTATTGTTAACCAATATGTCCATGTTTGCCAACATGCTACCAATAGCTTTTTTACTAACCATTGCAATGTAGCTCATTTAAGCTAACAATAACATTTTAGCTAATTTTGACTTAACTGCTCAAATTAACATAATGGATGGATTGAGTTACTGTTAACTAACATGTTTGTGTTTACCAACATGCTATCTCTAGCATTTAAGCTAACATGAGCATTTTAGCTAATGTTCACTAATATTAGTATTTTAGGAAGATTTTAACATACTAAAAGGATTAAGTTTATGGTAACGGACATGTTAGTGTTTGCCAACATGCTATCCGTGGCATTTTAGCCAACATTAGCATTTTAGCTAACATTAGCTCTTATTTGGTTTTTGGGTTGATTTGAACAAACTGAATGAGTTAAGTTATTGTTAACCAATGTATACATGGTTGACAACATACTACAAATAGCTTTTTTGCTAACCATAGCAATTTAGCTCATTCAAGCTAGCAATGGGATTTTAGATAATCATTTAATTATTTAGAATATTTTAACACACTGAAAGGATTAAGTTTATGTTAACGAACATGATACTGTTTGCCAACATGCTACCACTAGCATTTAAGCTAACACTAGTATATCAGTTAGTATCAAAATGTAAGCTAATTCAGCTAATTTTAGCTAACACTTCCCTTTAAGCATATTTTTATTATACTGAATGGATTAAATTATTGTTAACCAACATGTTTGTGTTTGTCAACATGCTACCACTCGCATTTTAGCTAACATTAGCATGTTAGCTAATTTTCAATAATATTGGTGTTATAGCTTGTTGTCCATTTACTGAATATAATAAGTCTCCTTTTAACCAACATAGTTGTCTTTCCCAACATGCTAATACTAGCGTTTTGGGTAATAATTGGAATTTAGCTGATTTTAGGTAACACTGACATTTTAGCTAATTGTGAGTTTTTCTATGCGGTAGGGTTGGTAGACTACTTTTCTTTTTTCTGCTGATTTTGTGCATTACACTTCAGCAAGTCTTCTACAGTTGACTTCAAATACTTCAGACACTAGGCAGGCAACAGTGGCCATTTTACTGTTCCAACACCTGGAAAACAGTGATTACTTTTAAATGGCAGTTACACAGACTTGTGTGTTTAGGCAATCTTAGGCATTATAAATGAAGTAGGATATTGTTAGCTAACTTACTATTGTTATCCATTATACTAACACTAGCATTTAAGCTAACATTAGCATTTTAGCTAATTTTGACTTAATAGCTAAAATTAACCTACTGAATGGATTGAGATACAGTTAACCAACATGTTAGTGTTTGACAACATGCTATCTGTGGCATGTTAGCTAATATTAGCATTTTAGCTAACATTAGCGTTTTAGGTAATTTTGACTTAATAGCTAAAGTTAACAAACTGAATGGATTAAGATAAAGTTAACCAACATGTTAGTGTTTGCCAACAAGATATCTGTGGCCTTTTAGCCAACATCAGCATTCTAGCTAATTTTAGCTATCATTTGGTTTTTGGGTTGATTTTAACAAACGGAATGGGTTGTTATTGTTAACCAATATGTTCATGTATGCCAACATGCTAGCAATAGATTTTTTACTAACCATAGCAATTTTAGTCTTTCAAGCTAATAATGGAATTTTAGCTAATTTTGACTTAACCAAAATTAACATAATGAATGGATTGAGTTAATGTTAACCAACATGTTGGTACTTACCAACATGCTATCTCTAGCATTTAAGCTAAAAATAACATTGGCGGGTTGGACCGGCCCTGGCCCTCGTTGGATGCCTGGTCTCGGCGCCCTGCGTTGTGCGGGATCAGGACCCGGGAGCTGGTACAACTTGGCGTCCAGATGCTGACTGAGCCCGGCCTGGGGATGCTGTCCGTCCCCTGCGGCTATTGGTGGGGCGCTGGGATGTTGGCGCTGGGATGTTGGCGGTGGGGATTGGCCTAGGGGGGAGGCGTTGCGTGGCGGCCGGTGGCCGGCCGCGGCCCCTGCAGTGCCGGGGGCCCCTCGTCGGCCGGTCCCTTGTCGGGTCCCTGCTGGGCGGTGGGGTGCCCCTGGGCCCTGGCTCCCCCGGTCTGTTGACCAGCCCGCCCCGGCGCGGCCGGTTGCCGGCGGAGCCCGTGGGCTCGTCACTGCTGCCCCCCGGGCCCCTGCATAGTGGCCGCTGGATGTTCCCCTGGGGTTCTCCTTTTCTCCTCTCTTGAGGGATGCGGTCGGCCCCGCCCGGGTCCGCCTGGGGCTCTGGCGGTCCTTTGGACGTCTTTGCTCCGATCTCCTTCATGTCTGGATCGATTCCTGGGAGACGGATTGATGCCTGCTCACACCAACTATCGAACACTCTTATGGAGAAACCTTATATGCACCAGCATGCTAACACACACACATTGATGTGGGGTCTCTGGTGTTTAAGGATATATTCTTGGGCTGAGGTTATCATTACTAGAGCTTGATTAATCGGTACCATGAGTTTCTCTGTGACATTGTTGTTGTATTTTTATATCTATTTTTGTGTGATGTGGTTGTGTAATTCTTAGTTCACAATGTTTGGTTGGTTTTGTCGATGTTCCTTTTTCGTGTTTTGTTTTTCCCCCCCTCTCTGCCGTCCTGTGGGTATGGAGGCAGACTTCAATGTTTTCCTGTGTTTTCTTTGTTCCCCTTCCTCTCTTGTATTTTCAACTCACCCTCTCTCATGGCATTTTGTTTCCTACCTCTCTTCTTCATCTTCCTTCTTTCTTCTCCTTAATTTTCCGTCTCCGTGTCCATAACATCAGGAAATAAAAACCCCAACAATTCATAATAAAGATTTTTCACACATAAATCAAGTGGAGTACTATAGCAAAAGCTGTACTGCTCCGCTTGTGAAAGTAAATCTTTTGGGCTTCTACTTGGTACTCAGACACCAATTCTAAGCTCCACACTGCCAAACAGGACACGTTTAAAAAAAAACAAAAAACAAAAAACATTTAAGCTAACATTAGAATTTCAGCTAATGTTAGCTAATATTTGTATTTGAGGAAGATGTCATCATACTGAAAGGATTAAGTTCATGGTAACGATTATGTTAGTGTTTGCCAACATGCTTTCTGTGGCATTTAAGCTAACATTAGCATTTTTGCTAAGATTAGAAATTTAGCTAATATTAGCTAGCATTTGGTTTTTGGGTTGATTTTAACATACTGAATGGGTTGAGTTATTGTTAACCTATATGTTCATGTTTGCTACCATGCTGCGAATCGTTTTTTTTATTTACTAACCATAGCAATTAAGCTCATTCAAGCTAACAACGGAATTTTAGCTCATTTTGACTTAAAAGCTAGAAGTAACATAATGAATGGATTGAGTTACTGTTAACCAACATGTTGGTGTTCACCAACAAGCTATCTCTAGCATTTAAGGTAAAATCAACATTTAAGCTAACATTAGTATTTTAGCTTATGTTCGCCAAGATTTGCATTTTGGGGAGATGTTAACATACTGAAAGGATTAAGTTAGGTAACGAACATGATACTGTTTGCCAACATACAACCACTAGTATTTAAGCTAACACTAGTATTATAGTTAGTATCAAAATTTAAGCTAATTTTGACTTAACAGCTATGGTTGCCTTGCTAAATAGATTTTGTTAATGTTTAGCACCATGTTAGTGTTTGCCAACTTACTACCACTAGCATTTTGGCTAACATTTGCATTTCAGCTAATTTTAGCTAACACTTCCCTTTAAGCTCATTTTTATTATACTGAATGGAATGAATTATTGTTAACCAACATGTTTGTGTTTGGCAACATGCTACCATACGCTTCCATACATTTTTTGAACTTCAACTACTTCTGCATACTTTGTGCTATTTTAACCATTCAACTTTTCAACTATTCTGCTCATTCTGCTTTTTCCGGGTATATCTTTTGGTATTCATAACCTTTATACTTTTCATTATATTCAACTTTTTTTTTTAGCTAATTGTGACAGTTTTTCTTTGTGTTAGGGTTGGCACACCCCTTTTCTTTTTTCTGCTGTTTCTGTTTATTACACTTCAGCAAGTCTTTTACAGTTGACTTCAAATACTTCAGCCATTTTCTGCAAGTAAAATTCAGCTTACAGCATTCACACTGCATTTTCGCAGGAAATGCAACTTTTTCTAGTTTTTTATAATAATAATAATAATGAATTTTATTTATAATGCAACAAACATTCGACATCAAATCTCAAAGTGCTACAAAAATTGAACAGATAAAAATGGGTAAAAACAAATTCACAGACGCTTAAAAATATGCTTTTCTGAAAAGGAGGGTTTTCAGTTCTCTTGTAAAAACATCCGTGGTCTTGGGGGCTCTAAGTTGTTCTGGGAGGGCGTTCCACAGACGAGGAACGGATGCTTTAAAAGCCCTGTCGCCCATGGTCTTTAGTCGTGTCCTTGGCGCGACCAGGAGGTGCCGTTGGCCAGCTCTGGTCTTAGTGGAGGTGTGTGGGGTAGGGATGGGCATTCGATTAAATTGTCTTCATCGATCATCAGGAGAATTAACGATCGATTTTTCGATTAATCATTGATATTTTTATATTAAAATTCAGTGTTCATAGGGCTATATTAAAATGCAGAGAGAAAAGCAAAATAGCGTGTTTTCTCATTGAGATCTTCATTACAAGTGGGAGACCTCTTGTGGAAGTTAAACGGAATTAATTCATGGTAGTTGCACAAAAAAAATATGCGCTATAAGCAGCGGAGCTGACAGCTAAAAGACGGTACTCATTAACACAACTGACGCTCATATTTTTTTTCTTCTCCAAAAAAGTAAAAAAAAAAAAAAAAAGTCATGTTAAACAATAACTTAATAAAAAAAATATATATATAGGTCTTATAGTTTTGTGTTACATTTGGCAAAAAGAGTTGAGAAAGAGGATGAGAGAGATCAGCGTACCTAACAATAAGTTAGGCTCATTAACAGAGTAAAAAAAGACACACACAAAATGAAACCGTAACTTATATAAAACTTTAGCACCAATCTACTGTTTTTGTTGAGAAAGATGAGCATAACATGCGCTGGGGTCAGAAGCGAAAGCAGCCTGGTGAGCAGACTGCTGTCGCGTCTGACCTGCAGCGCTGAGATCACCTGCTGTGAGGGGAGAGACGTCGCTGTGATTCACATACCTCCGTGCTAACTTGGCAAGCCTCTGGAATCTAGTTTCATTCATTTTCCACCAGTCTGTAGGGGTGCAATCCAGGGGTGGCGGAGCCTCCCTCAGAAAGTAATCGGTGAGTAAGTTTCTCTGCTCGTTGTGTATCTCGGCTCCTCCGTGCTAACACCGACTTGATGCTAGGTTGAGACCAAGAGCAGGATGCTCCGCTTCTAACCAGTGTTGGAAGTGCGTTCAAGTACTTATACACAGCTTTGCAGTTTTGGCAGTGAACCGAGACCTTTTTGTTTTTTTGTGTTTTTAGTCAAAGTGGTCCCACGCCACACTTTGCTGCGACCTCTTCATGACAATGCTACTTTTGAAATACAGAAACTGGCAAGAACGGAGTCGGCCTGTGGGTTTTATTTTCAGTCATCGCCCTCGTGTGAGAGACAAAGGCATGGACGAGCTTCTCTGCAGCCGAAAGGGAAAGAGAGGGACGAAGTTTAGAAATGTTACGGAGGTGGAAAAAAGAGGTTTTGCAGATTGAGGTGACATGATTGTCAAAGGAAAGGTAGGGGTCAAACTTTACCCCAAGGTTAGTAACGGATGGAGAGAGGGAAATAGTATTGCCAAAGAATGAAACAGATGTAACGGGAGAAGAGCAAAGTTGGTGGGGGGTTTCAATTTGGATGACTTCTGTTTTAAAGCCATTCAGCTGCAGAAAGTTTTGGTTCATCCACGCCCCGATCTCCTCCAGGAAGGAGGTGAGGCAGGAGATGGTGGTAGAGGGGGACCTTTATTTCCTAACTCTGTCCCAGACTCCACGGAAATACATGACATGTCTGTTTTTGTGTTTAGCTCTCATGTTCCTGCAGACCTTGCAGCCCGTGAGCTGACAGAACTTATAGAAGGATTGTTCTCCCGATTCATAAACATTGCTAGCTCTGACCCTTGCGCTAAGCTGCGAGTTTTTTTTACTATAATTTGGAGGATGTAGGTGTTTCAGGGAGTTTTTCGCCTTGGCTGGCGGGTTTATTCTGTCTGTGTAGAGAGGAGGCTGACCCAACCCCTGCCTAACCTGGTAGCAACAGGTACAGGAGTTGCAGCTGCCAAAACACTACAGAAACAGCGTTTAATTGTGTTTTCCACTTTGTTTGTTAAATTCCGCGATTCCATCTGCCTTTCCCACATTGCGAACTTCATAGAGCCCTGCTACTCCGTCAGTCTGTACACCGTTATGTCTCTGCAGACTATTTCTGCTGGGTTGAACAAGCAGCCTGTTGATTAGTTTAAGCACTGCTGCCACCTAGTGACTGGGGGCTTTTTATCGTTCAAGCATGAATAAAGACAAAAGTCCTCCTGGCTGTCGTGCCCCACTATTTGAGAAAACCCTGCACTAGTGAAACCTGAGATGGAGTTTGGATTTCCACCAACGAAGGTTGCGACGTTCCTCTTTTGAGATGCACAAATGACTGATCAAGTGTGATCCGTCCGTGCATTGCTGATCTGAGGGTAACAGAGGAAGACTCGGCTGTCAGATTGGAGAGTGGTTGCGTTGAAGCGAAGGGGAAGCCTTGGTGTTCACCCTCAGGCTGTAGTCACATGCATTGAGTGCTAGATAATATATGATTGTATTTACAGGAGTCAGAGCTACATTTAAGCAGCTCTTAACTGAGGTTTTTCTGATGTAAAATGAAAAGTTTTTCCACATATAACCTGTCTTTTTCTGATTTATTCAACTGAAAAACAAACAAATCTGTTATTGGAAATAAAAAGATGGTGCAACAACTGGTTGCAGAAGTGCACGCCCCTTAACAAGGTGTTGTTGAAGCATCTTTTGATTCAGTTTCAGCATGCAGATTGCTTCTGTCAGAGTCTGACTTGTACAATAATACATACACACACACACACACACACACACATATATATATATATATATATATATATAAATAAATTAAAAAAAATTTTCACTTTGCCTTCAAAAAGTTCTGTAAATCTGTCAGACTATGAAGGCATCTCTCATCCACAGCACTGTTTGGGTAACCCCCCCACCCCAGATTGCTGTCAGGTTCAGTTCTGAACTCTAGCTCCACCTTTTCAAAGCTTTATTTTCATCTTTTGAAGTCATTCACATTAATTAAAAACCCCTGTTCCATCTGAAGAGAGTTTACCCTGTACCATGATGCTGCCACCACCACGCTGTACTGTGAGCATGGCTTTCTTGGGGAGATAATCAGTGTTTTGTGCAGATAAACGGGAAGGTGAAGTGCCTGCAGAGAACCCACACATGTTGACCATGTAAACTTCATGCAGAAAGACCCCAGACCGGGATCCAAACCCAAGACTTTTTTGCTGCAAGGCCACAGTTCTACCACATGTACCACCGAGGAGCCTCTTTTTGGAATTGGGGCTTAAAAGTTCCGTTTTCATCAGGACACAATGCATTCTCCTACAAGGTGTTGGGAGGTTTTATCCAGGCGGCTGTCTGTCAAGCCTGCTGCTTAACCAAAACATATGGAGAATACAGTAAAGGGTTGCCATATAAACACAAACAGTCCTTGTTGGAATTCCTGTATCTCCTTCTGTGTTTCTGGTGCTTTCTTTCCAGCTTCCCTGACCAACTTCTATCATGTCTGCAATAATTTTGAAGAACCATCCAGTTTTTTAAAACAGTGGTTCCATATTTTGGGGAATTATTCATGGCTGTTTTTATTTTGCTATCGTGCATAAAAAAAATGCTGAGGAACATTTTGTCTCCTCCTGACTGATACATTTGTACATGAGATTCTTTTGGTCCTTTGTATACAAATATATAAACTATTAATGTAAAATCTAATTAGGATAGCTGAACTTTATTTCCTAAATTAAATTAAAATGGTAGGCGTGAGCTATAAAAGACATAATGTTACATTTGAATCAAAACATAGTAGTGTTGGGGTTTCTCAGCTTTTTAAAATTTGTATTCACGTTAACCTTTTCAGCTTGGGGCCAGATGAGATGGAAATCTTGCTTCAGTTTATGTATGGAGCCATCGTGGATTTGCCCAATGGAGCCAACGCCAGGTACTGTGTGTTTGAATACGAGGTTCAAAAATCCCTGCAGACTCTGAAAAAGCGGGCTAACCTGAATGTAATCTCTCCACCACACAGTCAGGTGACCATAGCTGCAGACATGTTGGGTCTGGAGGGGCTCAAAGACTTGGTGGAGATGATTTTTACCCGGGACTACTGCCGCTTCTTCCCCAAGGTTAGCTTCCCCAGATAAGCATCTGTGTGACAGTCTAATAACATTTTTGTTTGCAAATGTCAAATTACAAAAATAGTGTTGAATATTGCCATCAACTATGATTGACCCACCTTTTTCTTTCTGGCGCCACACTGACCGTTTTAGTCAGAAAATTTATGTTTTAAATGAGATGCGCTAAAATGCCAAAAATAATGACTACACATGTAGACGGCACTATTAGACACTCATTTATACAATTTATCAGCAAAAAAAAGAAAGAGTTCATTTGGGGGTGAGTTGCTCTTTAATAAATATGTTGGTTTGAGGCAGAAAATGTGACACATTCACTGCTGTGAAAAAAAGGTTGTCCTTGTCGATTTTTTTCTGTTTAAGCTTTTTTGACATACTTGAGAGTTTAGGTTATCATATAAACTTGGTCAGGTAAAGATAACCCGAGTAAATACAAAATAAGGATTTCATTCATTAAAGAAAAAGAACAAGCTAAACCCCCCTGTCCCCGTATTAAAAAATAATATAAATTCCTACAGATTACTTTTTGTAAATGCCACATTTGGGGACAACGGCTGCAATCAAGCGTTGTGGTAGATGGCAAGAAATTGTTTTAAATCGTTGTCGAGGAAGTTTGGATCACTCTTGTAGCAGAGTTCTTTGAGTTTAACCACATTGGAGAGTTCCAAGCATAAACTTTGACTAGGCCACTTCAAAACCTTCTTTTTTTTTAGGAGTTGACTTTAAGACCAAGCAGGCTTAAGGTTAAAATAATGAAATTCTATCCAAACATTCCCTTTGAGGATTTCTCTGTGGAGACTAAAAATTGTTCTATTAATTTCGGCAGTAGTTTTGATTGGCATCCACTCCTGAGAAACTTCATTATTGTTCCATGGTTTCTCTATGTGTGGACAATGGCTCTTCCTGTGTTTTGTTGACCCCCTAAAACCTTAGAAATGGTGCTGTAACCCTTTCCTCACTGATAGGTACTGGTGTTGGTCAGACGGGCCGATGGCGCGATATGGCAGCCTGGCTTCTGTCAGTCTGCCCCAGGGCAGCTGTGGCTATTATCATAGCTTGCTTCCACCAGTGTATGAATGTGAAAGGTGAATGAATAATGGAGTAGTAAAGTGCTTTGAGAGTCTTGAAAAGCGCTATATAAATGCAAGCCATTATCATTATAGGTGTCCATGATGTTGTTTCTCATCTTTAGATCGGGAGATGATGTGCTGCACTTTCAGATCTTTCTGATCGGGGCCTACTTCATGTTCCCAGACATGTTCTGTTTATGCCTGAGTGGGATTAGAGAAGCGGAACCTTAGATTATAGTTAATCATAGGTAAATTATAATTTGACAAGTAGGACAATTATATTTTCACAGATTTACTTGTTTCTCAATAAATAAAATAATCATTTTAAAATTGCTTTTGGTGTTCTTTTTCAGATAATGCATTTAGTTGCGATGCACCGATATCAAAAATTTGCACAGATATCTGATATTAATACAGCTTTTATGGCTGATAACTGATATTTACCTACATATATTTCCCTACACTTTCAACATTGTAAATAAAGACCACACCACCTACATTGCTTCCTCCTTCAGTCAAAGACCCCCACAATCCTGCGTTGTATCACTGTCACATGACCGAATAAATACCACATGACCAACTCCCTCTCCCTCCTGAAACACAAACGGCAACAAGATGGAATATAAACATCGGTTGTCAATATTGGCTCAGTTTTTACTTATCGGGCCGATAACCATACGTTAAAAAATAACTAACATCAGCAGATACCGATGTTGACGCCGATATTTCATGCATCCCTAAAAAAACTAGGTTGATTTTTGAGATATATCCAAGTGTGTTTAAAACAAGAAAACTGAATAAAATCTGTATAGGGGAAAAATACTTTTTTGCAGCAGTGATTGCTGAAAAACATCCAAGGCATTAATAAATATTGGTCAAATTAATCTTATTTGACCCTTTTAAAGGTATTTAACCCAGATGTTTCATTGCTTTTGGCCACTTTAAACCTCAGTTTTGTTAAATGAAAGGATCACTTTATATTTTTCTCCATTTTTCAGCAGCCAGTTGACGGGGTTCAGAGAACGGTTCTTGAGTGCTTGTCGCTCACACACGCCTTAGGACTCCGAAACCTCCACACACTCTGTAGGAGGTAAGTTTGCATTCAGCACCAAGTAGGCAGTCAGGTTTCTCTACAGCAGCTGGTAATTAGAAACACCAGCAGATGCCACACATTGAATGCTAATATTCCCGCATGATTGTGTGTTCATATGGAGACGTTTAGAAAAATTACAGCCATTTATTACTGGACATGGACTGAAAAAATAATAATAATAATCACAACCTGTTACCATTCTTGCCAGTCCTAGTTACAGCTGATTGACTTCTTAGACCTTTTACGTCACTGTCTTGTTGCCAGGTAACCAGGCTTTGGGTTATTAAGCGACCAAGAGACGAGGTTCTGGGGCGATCTGCTTTAATGAGAACCGCAGCTTGTCTAAATTTATTTGCCCTATATTTGAATAGATTTATTTATTTATTTTTCTGAATCTGGCTTTAGAATTCTAACAGACTTCTAATGTCATCTGCCTTATAATCTCTGTATATGATTTTATGTTTTACAACGTTGCAAGGCTAATTTACTTCCCTTTGAATCCACCTTATTACAGTGCCTTCCCTCATTTTGTTATACTGCTTTAACTTTTTCCTTCTTTCACACTACAGCCACAAACATCAGTGCATATTATTATCTTATTATTAGTGATAGACCAACTCAAAGTAGTGCATAGTTATAAAGCAAAAAAAATTGCAATCAGAAATTAAAGCACATCACTATAACCCCATGCTCGGCTAACAGTGCCTAACCTACATCTGCTGCCCAGTCAGTTACTCACACTTTGCTTCAGGAATACTATTTATTTCCTTAACTCAGAAAAGTCCACTGTACTCTGTGCCTTTTCAGGTGGGTAGCTGAGCATTTTGTAAAAGCCTGGTGTGAGAGGAACTTCTCCCTCCTTTGCCCGGAGCTTCAGCGAGCCTGTATAACTGCTGTAACAGACACAATGGTGAGTGGATTCCTCCCACAGTCGTCTGCTGTGCTCTTTTCAAGCCCAAATATCGCCAAACAGAACAGTTGTGTATTTCAGCAGGAAGGAAATAGCAACGTGATCTAATCAGAGATGAGCTTTATTCAATTCTCTGTTATTAACATCTGGTTAATTTAGGACTTGGATGTGTAATGCGGACAAATGGAGATTGATCCATGCTTGAAATTGGTAGCAGAGTCTTGAGTCGGTGAATAAAGACTGATCCAGTGTGGTTCGGCCTTGGCAAGTGCTGACATTCAAAGCAGGATTAGAAATCCAGCACTATGAAGGGATTCCCTTCTCTGATCAGCAGGAATTTGGCAGGAATAAACATTTTTGGTTTAATCTGATGGTGTTCATTTCACCTTTCTTTTTTGTTCTTAGAGAGTTTTTCTTTAGCTGATAGATGTTTTCCCCCAGACTGTGCGGAACGCTGTGACGTTGCTCTGTGGCACCGAGCAGCTGATTGGTAGCCTGCCGGAGGTGAAGTGGGCTCAGCATGTGAGGTCAATCGCCATAGAGCTCCAGGAAGAGAGCCTGCGCTTCATTGTCCAGCACCTCCCCAGGGTGATCCACACTCAGGCCTTCCAGGACCTCCGTAGGGTAACGTCTTCATGTGCTTTGGCTCTTGTGTTCACCTTGCCAATAAATGTATATCTGTTAAATGTTTTAACATCTCGTCAAGGTACATCCACAGCTTTCAATCCATTTAAATTACATTTTATATCCCATAGAAGCACAACAGCAAAATAAATTTCAAGTGGAATAAAAAAAAAAAAAAAGTGATGCATGGTTTTCAAATGTTTTTACTTGTCTTTGAGAAACCCATCCTCTTTGTGGGTGCTTTGTACAACCCACCCCAGTTAAAACTGGGTTTGGGGTTGTTTCTACCAGCTTTGAGCATCTAGAGACAGACAGGTTCCTTTACAAAATGGCTCAAGGTCAGTGAGATTAGATGAAAACAATCACCACCACATGACCCGCCCCCTCCCCTCCCCGTCCAGAAACACAAACAGCAAGATGGAAATAAACATTGGCCGGTAATGTCGGCCCAGTTTTACTTGTCAGACCGATTGTCTGACAAGTGCTAAATATATTATAAGTCATAAATAAGTCGTTTTTTATACCAAAGGTACCAAATTTGTAAATATAACATTTTAATGTTCCTGTTTTAAATGGACAGTTATAGCCCCCATATTCTTATATCCCATATACCTTTATTGTAGTAAGTGGTTAAGGAATTCATGGCATTCACTTTCTCAAACCAAACTGGTGTTTTTAAAATATGCTGTAAAAAATATTTTTCCCTATCTAAAGGGTCTAAAATGTATGTATATTAGGAATAATTTTCTTTTTGAATTTATATTAAGAACGAATCATTCTTACACAAGCTTTTCACTCAGTACGTTTACATGCATATCTAAATCAAACTTTGGGCAAAAATCAAGCTAATAGCCTAACCAGAATGGGAGCCTTTATCCCAGTGTATATATCATTCAGAAAATTTAATTATTGAACGAAGTGTGTTTGACACCATGATGCTAGGTGGCGACATGCGCCCTTTCGCGTTGGCGGTCTTCCGGTTGGCCTATAGTGTCACACAGATAGTAAACAAATGCTGGCAGCAGGGTAGCAGACGGAGTAAAAGCAGCATATACACAATGAAAGAAGAAATGGACGACAACAACGCTGCAGCACGGTACATTTAGTAAGTACGGTATTGTTTGACTGTGTTACAGTAGTTGCTGCTGTGTTGTTGTTGTAACAGCAGTATTATTCTCGCTTCTGCTGTCTCGTCACTTCCTGAAAGCGGAGTCCCCAGGCTGATAATAATTCGGCTAAGCTGGGATGTCGTTTACATGCGGTGAAACTCTGTTTTCTAACTGCATTACCTGGGTGGGTTATTCCGATGAAGAGAAAGCCGGTTCGGTTCGACTTCAGACGGACTAAGGTACATTGAGGCATTTCAAAAGTCCGAATTCAGTCTGACTAAGGCAATAATTCAGTTTTTGTCTTACTGCATGTAAACGCACTGAGTGAACCAAAGCTGCATTACATGTTCACATTGTCTTTAAATTAAAACCCTTATACAACTACTGGACTTTACTAAAATGAAGTGCAAACAATTACTAAACATGCAAAACTATGAATGAAGCTGTAATGTCTCCAAACCTCCCGGTTGCATCCCAGTAAACATGTTGCTCTCAAGCTAAAGAGAGAGGATGTCACAGGTGAATTTTCTCTCCACCCCTATGGGGATTCACAATAGTTGACGGATGTGGTTTGCGGGGAAAATGCTGTGCAGCCAAGTCATGTGACTTGCTCCTTCTATCAGCAGCAGAAAGAGTACGTCAACTGAACACTTTTCTTGTTTTTTGTTTTCACAATCTGTGCTCATGCAATGTTTGCCATATTCAAAAATACAATTGAAGAGGGTCCACAAACAGCAATTTTTAAGACTTGCCACCCTTTCTCAGTGAGATTTAGGTCTGGAGTTTGAAAAAAATAAATTCCTTTTTCCCCCTTATTTCTAAAAATGTCCTGTCTGGCAGTGTGGCGAGTGTCAAGGAGAAGCCCAACAGTTCACTTTCACAAGTGGAGCATTACAGCGTACACTATAAGGCTATCAAATGCTATGGACACGGAGACTGAGAAGAAAAGGAATAAAAAGGACTAAAAGGAAGAGTGGTGGGGCCAAAAGTTAAAAGGGAAAGGGGGAGTTAAGAATGGAAGAGAGAAAGAAGGATAAAACATCACAAGAAAACATCCTAGAAGTCTGCTTCACCACCTGGGCTATTCTAAAAGAGGAATATACTTTGATCTAAGCCATTCTATGGCAGCTCTGGCTGTATGTTTAGGGTCATTGTCTTGCTATAAAGTGAACCTACCACTACTACTTGTTGCATTTTATATGCTAGTTGAAAAGTTTAGTTTTGGTCTCATCTAACCAGAGCACCTTTGTCCACATGTTTGCTCTGTCTTCTATATGAGCACAGCAGAACTTATGTCTTCCATTCAGCAATGGGTTTCTGCTGGCAAATTGTCCTAAAAGAGCAATTCATCCCCCTTCCAGAGTCTTACTCCGCCCACATTTCCTGTTTGAAAAATGCGCCAAAAGGAGGTGATGCCTGGCAGATTGGTGAACGTGTGGGGGGAGAGGGCTGGGCGTGGTCTGCACCATGATTAAGTCACGCCCATCTGGTCCATGGGTCCCCCACTGTAAAAAAAAAAAGATTGAGAGTCAGTGGAGCTTTAAGTTATTTTCATATCCCGTTTGAGATGTTCCATGAATATAACATATGATGTCCATGAATTCTAAAGATACATTATGATGCTGAGAAAGCAGCAGTTTTTGATAGGCGGTAAATGTCCCTTTAGGTTTTGCGTGAAAACACGTAGTGGACTACAACTGAAACAGGAGAAGAAAAATGGCAGTGAGTTTAGCGAGCTTTGCACCCTTCTTCCAGGACGAAGGAAGGAAGGAGCATTAAACGTGGAGAAAATCACTATAAATCTGGCCATGTGCAACCTAGCAGCTATGATGGGGGAGAAATAGTCGATCCAGTGAGAGCCGGCATGTGGGACAAGCTCTACAAGGTCTCTGTGAGTATTTCAAGTGCTAGCTAGTGCTAGCTAATGTGACGTCATGTATGCGACTTCTGATTTGTAGTCATGTAGGTAATTCTGAATTTTTACAAGCAAATAAATCTGAAATCACATGACAAACACAGTCAAAACGCACATCATTAGTCCTCATTTAAATTTAGGGACAGCATATGTGTGATTCAGGTCGTAAGGCATAGCGGACCAGAAAATAACTTTTATTACTCCTTTGACTTTCATACATTTTTTTTCAGCCAGGGACCCATGGGCCGACCAGAGGGGGAGGAGACTTAGGCTCCCCATACCCCACAGCAGCAGGGTGGCTGACGTCCGCCCTCACCGCAGAGCGAATTCAATGCCCGATTCAGATTCAAGTGCAGTATAGAGTTTTAACCTGAAGAGGGCGGCACACTGATGGTTTTAGGCAGAAAGTTTACATTTTTACTAAAATGCGCTACACTACCAAAATAATGACCAGACATGTAGACAGCACTATTAGACACTCATTTATCAGCAAAACAAAGGTTGATTTGGGGGTGAGTTGCTCTTTAAAGGCCAGGTTTGTGTCGTACAAGACTCATGGTTGTCCAGCCAACATATTATCCCACCTGAGCTGTGGCTTTCTGCAGCGCCTTTAATATTACTCTGGGCTTCTTTTAGTTGCTTTTTTTCCCTAAACATGGCTATTTCTTGTTGGCTTACACTTGCACCATCATGCTCTATCCTGAAGGTATACATGGTGGTTTGAACTGTGCTGTGATGCTCAAAGTTTGAAACTTTGGAGTAATATTTTATAACCTAACTGCTTTAAACTCGTCAGCAACTTTATCCCTGACCTGTCTGCTCTGCTGGTTGATCCTCATGACGCTATTTCTTCACCAGATGCTCTCAGACCTAAAGTTTGTGGTTTTAACGAGACAAATCTCCACTTTGGAAGGCAATTTTTGTTTTTCTCGGTGTGTGTCGTCTGTTTACAGAGGGAGGAGTTCACCAGAGAGCCGACATTGTTTAAGAAGCTGTGCTTGGCTCTCAGGGAAGGTGTAACTGTGGACAACTGCTGTGATCTTTTCACTGCTGTCCACTCTCTTTGTGAGGATAACTTTGATGGGGATTTTCACCTGGAGCATCAAAATCTAGAGGAGGTAAACCAATCCACATTCTTAGTTGATTTGATATATTGCTGTTTAAAAAAAATACTGCATCCTCCTGAAGTTTTAAGTTTTTACTTAGCTATAAGTTTGTAAAATGAGCTAACCCTTGACCCCTCAAGAAACATTACATGAGATATTACATGGTTTCATAATTTAATTAAAACTAAGCCAAAATGCAGAAACTGTATCAGTTCTCTTCATGATTCTGTAGCTTTTACAGCAGTTTCAGCAGCATTAGTTAGAAGCACACGTGTGTGTGATCCTGCAGTGACTTTGAAAGTTTGATTGAGCTATCCTAACTTTAGTCAGGGATATCCAAAGTGTGGCCTGGGGTGGTATTTGTGACCCCTGGACAAATATTGTTCGGCCCCAGACCCCAATTCAAGAATAGTATGTTTTATTATTATTCATTATTCATTATTAAACCTGGCTAAATATAACAGACATAAAAAAAAAAGAGAGAGTGACGCAAATCTTGTTGCTGAAAATAAACAAATCTGGTTTTCTAGTCCAAGATAATAAAAATGTAGAAACTGCATTCCTTTCTTTTAATAAACCAAACCTACAAAAACCTCTTTAGGTTTTGAATGTACAATGATTTACAGATCCCTTTTCCACAAAAAACCCCCCAGAAAGATTTCTTTATTTATTTCTTTAAAATATTTCATGTTTGTTTTAGTGTGAAAATGTTTTTGAGTTTGCCATAACTAAACATTTTTGTGGGCCATGGGTGTTTTCGACTTGATTATTTTGGCCCATGTGGTAAAAAGTTGTACATGATGTGTATGAAGTGAGAACGCTGACATAATCTGAAACCGAAAGAAAAAGTTTTGAAACCTTGAAAATCAGTGGTGGAAAATTTAAAAACTGAAATAAAGTTTTGAAAGTCTGAAAATAAGTTTTGAATCATAATTTAGTACTAGAATTTTTATTTTTCAAAAATTCAACATTTAAAGTACAGAGTTTCAGCCTCACATTTTCAGAGATTCAAATCGCTTGTGGTCATTGATTGAATGTTAAAACGGCTTGCCATAGTTGTCCCTTCCGCCAGAGTGTTGAGGGTTTATTTCTTCAGAGTGTGAGTTTCAGAGTTTTAAATTGGAAAGCAGCAAGAGATCGCTGCCAAAAATCACGTGATGGCAACCTTGCAGCGGTGTGGACGAACGTACGAACGGCGGATGTTGCAAAGTTAAATTTTTTTCAGATCTCACATTACAAGGTTTCAAAAGTTTTTTGCAAACTTAACCTGGTGGGAAAACAATGCCATATTTGAAACTCTGAAAATGTATACTTGAAAAACAGCAAGGGTGAAACAAGCGATTTGAATCTCTGAAAATGTGAGGCTGAAACTCTACTTTACATGTTGAATTTATGAAAAATAAAAATGCTAGTACAAAATTATGACTACAGAGATTCAAAACTTATTTTCAGACTTTCAAAACTTTATTTCAGGTTTTAAATTTTCAGCCACTGATTTTCAAGGTTTCAAAACTCTTTCTTCCGGTTTCAGATTATGTCAGCGTTCTTGTTTCATAGATGTAAAATTTCCCATTTTGTTTGAGATCACAGGGCCGTTGCATGACCAGTTTCAGATTGATTGAATGACCCCAATTACACCCAGATCTCACTGTGTTCTCCTGGGGGACACCAGATTTCCATAACAACCATTAGGTCCCAACCAGTACGCTGGAGTTGATGTCAAGGAAAAGCCTTTTCTCTGTTACTATCACAAACTACAACTGAACTCTGATTGGCTTTAACCAGAAATGTGTACTTTGACCAGATGAGACGAAGATTGTGCTTTTCAGATACAAACAATGAGTAAGGGATGAATATATCGAAAAGCCCCTCATACTGACTGTTAGGTAAGGTGGTGGATCTATGATGGTGTGGGCCTGCTTCTTTTCCAAAGCTCTTAGAAACCACTCTATAGACTGTTTTAGATGGAATGAGATTTTGTGAATTTAGTTGTTTTATTTCAGTTTCAGTAACGTTCTTGAGCTGAACTCCACATTAGGAAGTTTGTTCTCGGGCGCTACAGCCCTAGTGCCACTAAGTGTGTGGGTGTCTGGTGCAGAAACAAGATGACAGATAAACCGTGTTGTTGACTGTAAGAAATCCAATAAATTCACAAAGCAACATTAGCCACTTGTATTGTACTGCCACACTAATCGGCAACAGTCCAATTGGTGTGGTAAAGTCTTCCAGCAGAAGCGACTATACACGATTTTAGTCAGTCTAAAAAGCATTGTTAAGATGAGAGCTGAGCTCGTGAGATGGCTCCCATGACAAAGTAACCTAGCTGCCCGAGTTGAAGCATATAACCCCCGTGAGCCCTGTACAGTAGAGCAGGATGGATTAGGGTGAGGGACGCTGTGACGTCCGCCAGCCGCCTCACTAATCTAGCCGTGTGTCTAATGTTGAAGGTAGCGTGTTGTTGGTAAGATGCGTGTCATCAGAGGTCAGTGTTAGCTCCTGTTCATCCCCCAGCTCCATCTTTATAACTAGGTGTGGAAACGGAAACATGGACTTCGGCTCCTGACACCAAATTCTGTTTAAGTAAATTCAGCCGCAGAGGGGGCGGTAAGGAGGGGCAGAGAGAGAGAGAGAGAGTGAGAGAGCGAGGTAGGGGGGAAAGGGAGGAGGCAAGGGTATTTGTTGCCATGGTGAAACATTCTTAAAGCAGCTGCTGATTCGCCCGCTCCGTAGCGCACCCCTTCCATTCTTCTGCCTGTCTCCTCTGTATTACCGCCAGCCGTTCAGGCAGGAGATCGGCACGCTGCGCGGGCGGCTCTGGACCTTCCTGCTTCAGACCTCTTATGCGGTTCGCCACACTCAGGGATGGGAGGCACTTTCACCCAAACACAAAGAGAGGATACTAGCAGGTAAAGACTGGAATTCTGTCTAAAATACTCTCTGTAGTGGCCAAAGAAGTGCTCTGTGTATGTAAGAAACATGCATGTTTTGTTTTTTCTGCTGTTCTTCTCATGCTGAAGCAAGTGGCTCCGCTTAATGTAAAAAATCTTCCAAAGCCCTCTCTAGTCCACTGCTGGCTGCTTTAACAGCGCTTAGCTTCTTACGTTACAGCAGCCTGCTCGCTGCTAACCCATTTAATATCCAGCCAGAGCTTTTATGAGACATGATGGCTGTGTGTCTGAAGCTCCCTGGCTCATGAATGCACACCAACATGGTAAATGCACCAGATGCGCCATGCTTGTTTTTAACAGGATGAAGCTTAGCTTGCTGTTGTTGTGGGTCTGCAGACATTGAAAAGCTTTCACAAATGCAATTACTAACCTGGCTCCCTAATGTTGATCTAATAATATTTAGAAATGGGCTGCATGAATAATTGATATGACTGGTATCGGTCTATGCCCGGTACTCCTACTATTAGATGTGTGTTTTAGATTCCAAGCCTGACACATCAGCATGAGAAAGGATTAGGATATAGAACATTTGTCTTTAACTAATAAATATGGGGCTTTGCTTATAACAGAATGTATCAGATGTAAATGGCAGATTATTAAGTTGATTTGTTTTCTTATGTACAATCAGTGAATCTAAATGAAATAATTTCATAATAGAATAAGTTGTTTTATGATTTTTTCCCCCTATTTCTTTTCCCCTGTTTCTAACAGAGGCTATTGATAAAGGAGACAGTCGAAGACTCGGCAAAAAGCCGGTATTCACTAGCTCACAGGTAACCTGTCATCCATCTGTTAGTTGGTCATCTTTGGATCAGAAGCAAGATACATTACATTCTGCTTTTTACTTAAACAGAAAATGTGTGTTTTGTTACAGTAAAATAAAACAAGAATTTTTCTCATAAACAACCCAAACCTCTCTGTATGACTCCAGAAAAATTTTCTGTATGTGTAGAAATTTTACCTAATTAAACAGAGTTAGAGCACATCTTATTTACTCCTATGCACACCAGCTTATTGCACACCTCAAAATATAGAGGTGGCATAAATAGCCATGAATTTTTCTCTAGATCCTTTTAGAATAATAGCTGCTGTTTTCCCCAATAATTTTACCAATAAATCGTTCATTAATTTATGCTTTTACTGTAACTATATAGGAGTCTTAAGCAGCCTTTCTGTGGTGAACAATCATTAATTATTTATATTCGGAACCAGAGGCCACATCACACTGTGTGTGTGAGGGAGCAGTTGGTGTTACACAGCTCTGCAGTAACAAATATTTCAAAAACAGGAGACAAGAGGTTTAGAGAGATGACATTTAGACCGTGTTTAGCAGCATATGTTAGCAATTAGCATTGTTAGGAATGTTAGCTGTAAATATCAGTTCGATCCTTCCATTAACGTTGAGATTTACAGCCCTGCCAGCATTTTGGATCGAACATGTTTCAAGGCCAGTAGAATTGGACTCTTTATAAGGACCAAAAAGAGCAACTTTGCTGAAACACATTCAGGTTGCTGTAATTTGCTGAAGCGTCAGCCCCTGTTTAAGAGTAGCAGCCTGACTGGTACTGAAAATACCTCATTGAGTCTACTTTCTCAATAACATCTTCCATACCGAAGAGTGTTGTTGTTAGTGAAACATGGTGGCACTGATGTGAGGTGCATCCACTAACTGTAAAAAAAAAAAAAAAAAAGGCATTATAAGTTTTCCATTAGCTGATCAGCGATCAGAGCAGGAAAACGTAGAATTGTCCGATTGCTGTCGCCAGCTGTTTTGCCGCTGCATCTTTTTTCACTGCAAGAATTTGGCCAAAGCTGATGAGGTAAACCTAAATATGCGGGTTTAGCTCAGGGCAATCAGTGGAAGTTGGCATCCGTACCAGTCAGTTCAGTTTCTCAGATGCTCCCACAGTGAAAGCTAGACAAACAAAACGAGCAACAGGCTGTCTCCTAACAGATTTATAGCATGTAACTAATGCGTTGTCCCTGAAAGAGTAGATATAAGTGGCTAAAAGCAGAGCATGTTCCTCAGTTCATGTAGAAAGTGGCTTCATGCTGTTAAGTTTAGTGTGCCAAAATGGAAAGCTGCATTTTGAGAGCAGAGTCGATCTCAGAGATCAAAGAAAGCATCGTCTAATTTTATCCACTATCTCTTTGTTGTTGCTTTTCCCTCCCCCCCTCCTGATTGACCTAGTACAGTAATACAGTTACATGACTCTTGTCTTTATTTTTATCCTGCAGTCAAAGGCTGTAAAATGCCCCACATCTCAGCCTGAGAGTTCTCAGATCCACAGGACAAACAGGGCGTCTCAAAACAGAAACCCAGACCCCCGCAGCGCTGCATCAGCCATGAAATCCGATGGTGTGAGTGCAGCGAACAAACCGGGAGAGAGCCAAAACTCTAAAGCGAAGAAGAAACCCGGAGACAGGAGTGTGGCAACAAAGGCAAAGGCAGCATCAGCTGGCACACCAGTTGTCAACGGCACAGCAGCTGCTGGGGCAAAGCGAGACGTGGCCAGTGCAAATGGGCCTAGAAACTCCCATGGGCCTAAAGGGCAAGAAAAGAAGCCAAACCCAGGTGCAAGGCCTAAAACCTCTCCCCCCAGCTGCACATCCACAACCCAGGCGGCAGAAACAAAGGGCCAGAAGAGCTCTGCAGGAAAGACCGACAAGTCCGCTGGCGCCGTCACTACCCAAGCACATCCCGGCGCGCCGTCCACATCAGCCGCTACCTCGCCAGAAAACTGTGCCAGCAGTCTGCACAATGACAGCCACTCCATTCCAGGTTTACACGCTTTCATTGACTTCTTTGCATTTCATCAGCATTCCTGACATTCATTATCCTCTAGCGGCACCACAGCAGCCAAGCTGAAGAATCACAGAGTCACCTCCAGAGATAAAACTGGAGCTGAAATTAGAAAGGAACAGCAGCTTAATTAGTGTAATCAATATTTCACTGTGGCTTGGAGGGAGCTTTGGAAGAAGGGGCTTATATCATGGATGAGCGTTGATTTATCAGGAAACAAAGCACACACACACGGCTCTCTTTGTCAGTCTGCTGGTGGCAGCAGAGGTTGCAGCCTTTCACAGCTGTTACACAGGGTGGCGTGTCAGACCTCTGAGCTTTTCTAACGAGTTAGCTGGAGCACCAACTGATACTCTGTCTGTCTGTCTGTCCTGTTCAGTCCTGCTGATACAAATATACAATCAGCACTGTGGAAGGATGTTCATTCAGCTGTTTCACTCAGTAAAAAAAAAAAACGCATATCCAACTCCAAACTGTTTGATCTTACAGCTGACCAGTCTGGCTTAGTGGATACATATGTTTCATAAAAAGTTAGAAACAAATTACTGTTATCATTGCAAATAGAAATCAAAACTGTTTTTTTTTTCTTTTTCTTGCATCAATACTTTGGTTCACATAATCCCAGAACACCACAATATCATAACCTGTAACCCTGATTATTTTTCTTTTTTTCCAATAAGGTTATTTGAGGCAAAATGCATTGATAACCATTGTCCATGTGTTTCATGTCCTACTTTCTAGGGGCAAAGCCCAAGCAACAGGCCAAAGCAGCGAACAAGCCCCCACTGACGAAACAACCTCAGCGGTCCGAGACGGCAAAAACCAGCAGGTGAGATTTATTGGCTTCAGCCCCCTTTCATTTCATACCTGGAAACAAACGACTGTCTGACCCATGTCTTCTAAGGTTTTCGGAGTGTTTTGATAAACAATCTCTAGAATTTATCAAGAGTTTATTTTACACTCTGTGTTTATTGACTGCAGTTCATATCCCTGTTTGGACCACTTGTATGTGATGAAATATGAGTTTTTATTGAACCAAAGTATCAGGTTCGTTATCGGTCGGCAAAAGAGTGGAATTAGATTTCAGAGTGTTCAGCTAGAGAGAAGTATGAAAAAAGAAAATATGAGTATAGAAATATTGTTGTGTTTCCAGATTTCTTGTCTAAATGTTATTTTTCTCTCTCTCTCTCTCTCTCTCTCTCTCTCTCTCTCTCTCTCTCTCTCTCTCTCTCTCTCTCTCTCTCTCTCTCTCTCTCTCTCTCTCTCTCTCTCTCTCTCTCTCTCTCTCTCTCTCTCTCTCTCTCTCTCTCTCTCTCTCTCTCTCTCAAGCCTGTAGACATATTTGGCATATATTTATGAAGAATTTTAGCATTTCATATTTCAAAATGAACATAATGGACTGAGAATCCTGGAAAGTTGATTCTGTAAGGTTTGAGGTTTTATATGAAAGATTTGTGGGATTCCTGAAAAGAACCAAAAGACCTCCTGCTGCAAGAATATTATTGTTACTAAACTACATTTTCTTGTTTGAGACTATAAGTAGATTGTAAAAAAAACTGTCAGTTGTCAAAGCCGATATGAAACATATTGGAGGCAGGTAGGAACTGACACATGGTCGGTACGAAACATGTTCTGACACAAGGCTCCTTTATGCACTGGGTAAGAACAGACCAGAGCTGGAAAGGTAAAAAATGACCCAAACTAAATTAGTGGTGAGTGTTTTTCTATGCATGTGTGGGTGTGTGTGTTCTTGTATTGCCATCCTATTTAGGACCTTTTCTGGCATATTCGCTAACCTTCTGAAGACCGATGGAGCTTGTAGGGACCAAAGCCTGGTCCTAATATGGTGGACCCCCTTTTTTGGGTTAGGGGTTAGGTTTAGAGGTCTGGTGTGAATAATGTTTTGGTAAGGGTTTGGGTTAGGCATAAATGTAGCTATTAAAATGAATGGAAGTCAATATAAAGTCCTAATATGGGTAGCAATACGGACTTGTGTGTGTGTTCAGATCCAGTTGTTCTCAGGAGGGTAAGGGCAACTGTGTAGTGTGTGATGACAAGCCTCTTGTCTCCTCTTCAAAGATGTTAAAAATATTCGTTTTGAAATGTAGCATCACTAGGCAGTCATTCAGAGAACGCTGATGGCTGAAAACCTGGATTCTCTTAAGAGCTAAAAGGAAACACTAGAAGATGCAGTTGTGGTTAAGAGTTAAGGGCACCATCTTTCAGGATTTTACATATCTGGGGTCTCATTTATAAAGCTTTCTTATGCTCAGAACGGGGTCTGAAAATCACTTTCTACACAAGCTTTGTGATTTGTTAAAAAAAGTGATGGAAAAATGTGCTCAATTTTAAGCACACTAAGGACCTTGCTTATGCACATTTTGGACACGGAGGACACTGGCGGCGCACCCAGTGAGATGGCAAAATTGTGATTTAAGCCACATTTTCAGACTTCGCACACACAACCAACAGTCAGCCCCCACCCCCGTCTCTGAACTAAGACTAATTATGAGAATCTGAATGAAAATATGTTGCATTTAAAAATTACATGACATTTATGTTCATATGCACGTCTTCAGATTATATAGCAATTGCACTTATTGGTGCATTAATTTTGTGAAGTAAAAATATAAATACTGAAGTGACGCTCCTGCATAATGCTGCACAAGAGATGCGCTGGCCTTCATTGAAGATCAGCCACTGGCCCATGATAATGACTGGCTGATCAGCCGATGTAGATTCCCCAAAGCAGTCTCATTAGATCTATGTGCTGAACTGGGCACAGTGTCAGATCTACTTACACACTGGAACCCCCCCCCCCCTGTGGGGGATGATGTGTTCAGGGTGAGATGCAGGGTTAGTTTTCTGCCACACAAAGTGTTTGGCATGAAAACCAAAAACTTTGGGCTGATTGATCGAATGGTCTGATCTGACCAGAGTACCTCCTTCCTCATGTTTGCCATGTAATAAGGCAAACAGAACTCCCTGTGGTGATAACTTCCAAAAGCAGTTAGCTGTGCTTGATTTCATTTAGGGGCATCAGAGTGAAGAGGGCTGAAATATTAATATTATACTATATTTATTTCATATTTTATTACATTTATTATTAGGAAAATGTTATTTGTAAAAATATAATGCTAAAAAAAACAGATGTCATTTTTCTTCCACTTCAATACCACACCTTAGTTTTTCTTAGTCAATTGTAAAATGCCTTAAAGTTTGTAGTTGTAATGCAAAAAATATGCAGAAAGAAAAAAATGCAGATGGATATAAATATTTTTGCAATCCAATGTACTTCCCCAACTTCCCCAAAAATAGTGTTTTGTTTTTATATCACGATATTAAAAAAATCACTATTTTTTTGTCGATAGTTGACGTTGCCTTGTACTATTTCAAAAGTTGAGCAGGTCATCTTAACAATATGCAACTGTTTAGGAATAATTTCAGGAAGTTAGAGCTGGTTGATATGGATTGAAAAATAAAATATTTTTATTTCAATCATCCCTTCTTGGAGTTTACCTGATTTCAAAGTCCAAATAAATACGCTGTAAAGCATGCTTGTAAAACAAGATGGAAGGTCACAGTTTTCCACCCACTGGTAATAAATATTAATTCCAAATTTACTTTCTGTCCAGCTGCTCTCATGAATAAAAAATAAGCTGGAGTGACAGTATTTTAATTTAAATCCAAAATGTTTTTTTTAAGTATACTGTTGTAAAATTACTCACATGGCTTCTTATCTATTTTTCCAGCCCAACCAATAAATCAAGTGTGAAAGATACAGCTAGAACCAAGACGGGTCCAGCAGAGAAGCCTGCTGCAGCGACAAAACCTGACACCAAGGGAAGAACCACAGCGGACCATCATGGTGAGTTGTTCAAGCTTGTTTATTTCGCTGTCTGTCAAAACAGTGAGAAAATGAATTCATGTTCTGGGTATATTTCCGTCCTTGGTTTAGTGTCCAAGCTTGGAAGCTCCACGAAGAAGCAAGCCTCTCCCAGGAAAGAAGATAGCAAGGATGGGCCCAAATCCTCAGGCACCAATAAAATCACCTGTGATACTAAAAGAAAGACCACAAAACCTGTATCAGCGAACGGAGTCTCTGCTAAATCCCACGTCAAAACAGCCAAAGTCTCCTCAGCTACTAAGTCTGGGTCAAAGCCAAAAAATGCCCCTGACTCATCCGCTGAAAGAGCTTCACCAAAAACCTGCAAAACATCCACTGTTGCTCCATCCAAAATATCAGAAAGTAAAAAAGCAGAAGCAGTGAATGGTAAAAAAGCAGACCATAAAACTGAGCTACGTCCACCTGAAGACTCCAGTGATGCTGTGAAGCATAAAGATTTTCTGCAACTTGTGTCTTCTGCAGCACGAAGTTTACACCCAGCAGGGTGTAGTGGAGGGGAATCCTTACCTTCAGAGGCAAGCTCTGATCACGTTCTGCAGAGGACTGAAACAGAGTCAGAAATCCATGCAAGTCCCCAGGATGAGACCAGCGTTACACCAACGCCCAACAACGTCCATCATGTCCACTTTGCTGAAGCAGATGCTCATGAACAGATGGACAAAAGTAAAATGAGGCCATTTCAAGGTGGCGTAATCACTACTAACATAAACGGTGGACAAGAGCATGGGTTTAGATCTCTGAATTCCCCAACAGACACCGAATGCCCAGCTGGCACCCCTGGCAGCATGGGAAGTACCAACACCCCCATTGAGGACTCCTGGAGTGGTATCAATCATCAAGTTAGCCCGGAATCTGAGAGCGGCAGCACACACACCACTTCGTCTGATGACATCAAGCCCCGCTCTGAGGACTACGATGCAGGAGGATCGCAGGATGACGACTGCTCCAACGACAGAGGGGTGTCCAAGTGCGGCACCATGCGCTGTCCCGACTTCTTGGGTCGCAGCAGCAGCGACACGAGCACCCCAGAAGAGTTGAAGCTGTGCGAAGGCGGGGCTGGCTTGAGGGTGGAGGTGCGTTTGCGTGGCAGAGAGGGGGAGACCACCAGCGAAGAGGAAGGAGTGAGACCACGTCCACGTTCTTGGTTGCATAGAGAGGAGGTTCCAGGAGAGCAGAAGCAAACGGAAGTCGGGCTTATTGAGTGTGTGAAAGGAGTGCCCAACTATTCTGAAGAAGAACAAGAAGAAGATGATAAAGAAGAAGAAGAGGAGGAGGAGGAAACAGAAGATGAGAGGTCAGAAGTCGAAGTGATTCCAGGTGATGGTTTGCTGCCAACAACAGAACCCTCCCCACACTTTCAGGGCATCATTAACCTTGCTTTCGACGATGACTGTCCAGACCAGGAGAACGACCAGCCTGACTACCAATCCAGCTCCAACTTCCGCCGGTCAGTGCTGCTCTCTGTTGACGAGTGTGAGGAGCTAGGTTCAGAGGAAGGAGGTGTCCAAACTCCACCTCAGCAAACGGGTGAAGCTTTGACTCCCTGCGACGTTTTCGACTATGACTCCACTACATGTCCTTCAAGTGTCAAAGAGGACAAGCTGCCGCTCTGTCTCGAAACCACAGACGCCAAGCTCAATACAGACAAAAAGAAGGATCGGGAAGAGAAACCTGTATTCCTCGCAGAACTCCAGGAACCAACCCAAGAAAAGAGCAATCATGTCATATTGGATAAAGTTCTGGACTCTGACACTAGGGACCTGCCACCCCAGGAGCGCCCATGCCACCTGGATCTGCGACACACTGAACAGTACAACGGAGGGAATAACAAGGGTCTCCCCAATCCCTCCGAGAGCAAGAAAGCAGATTTACATCTAGACTTAAATGAACCTCATCTGACAGGGGGCTCTGCTGTGCAAGCTGCACAATCTCCAGCAGGTAATGTATGATCCATGGCCCCATTTTAGACCCCAAAGCCAGACCATCGATTGTTTCCCCAATCACCAAATTTATCCTTACAAGATTCATTCCCCTTTGCTCTGATTCCCACAACTTTATTTTCACCATATTCCTTTTCTCATATTGAAAAGAAGGATATAAAGGAGCTCAATAGTGAAAGTAGCCACTTCGAACTCCAATTTATAACTGCACATCATATTTATATTGCTCAAATCTTGCCTTCATCCAAATCCATCCATTGTAGAACCACATCAAAATCCATATAAAGCTGGAAATTGGTGTCCATTAAAAGCAATCAACCAACTTGGTGCATTTAAATGCAGTTAAACTACGTCTGATGAAAAGCATTTAGGCCATAGTAAATGACTGAAACAACACTGGTAGATTTGCTTTGTTAAATAAATAAAAAAAGATGCTGCCTTGTTACAAGACCTGTGACATAGCTCAACCAATGCACTTTGATGTACATAAAGATAAAAATGTTGTTTCTGTCATTCCTGTTAAACAACAGAAGAGTCTGGCTTTTTAAGCCATGGATCGTTTGTCGCAGCTTATGGTGCTCCTTACAGCATTTTGGAATCAGTGTATCAACACTAATTGAGTTCATACTTTGTTTTTGTTTATGCCATTGTGACCTCATAAACTGCATTGGCTATAAACCAGTGTAACTACATTCCTCCTCTGACATTAGTTCATGAGATCAAACAGTCCAAAAGGGAACTTAGAAAGTAGCTATAATTTTCTAGCAGCCCTAAAACATGTGGAACTTCATCATTTATGTCTAAAGGATTAGAACTGTATTCAGTAAACATGCATCTTATCTCTCCCGAGGATCTATCAATGTGGAGAATATTGTTAGCTGGCTTTCTCTCTGTTTTGATATCACTTGTTGATAATACAATTCGTAAACATTACTATTTTTTTTTCCTGCAATTCCACTTTCCACATTTTCAGAAGAACTTGTTCACATGAACCAAGTACTGTGCTTTAAATCTCATATTTCTTACACCCTGTCAAAGTAATTGCTTGTCTGGCTTTTGTTTTTATGCCATAGGATGACCTGATGTCATAGGAAAAAATATGCTCTGAAATCACGTTACTCCACATTTGACAGTTTTATCACCACATTAACCAAGCTGTCACAAATTGTTTTGAAATATTGAAATATTCTGTAGCATCAACGCAACAGCTCTTGCGCAACGTGTGTACCGGACGTTGCATTTACACTACTGCTACTCAGATATTGCAGAAAAGACACAAAAATAACAATAGTTGATGTAATGCAACACTATGAAGATATATTTGTGCTGATGAAGATTGGTACCTTATCACTTGTTTATTCACCTTGGTATGTAGGGAGCTTTAAACGGAAAGTGTAACTGATTACTTGCTCGGCTTTTTTATCAATTTGGTTAATGCATATTTCTTTTTTCTATTCATAGCATTAAAATTTAATTTTTTGACATTCAGTTAATTTGTGAATGTGAAAAAACAACAACAAAAAAGTGTGTCATCGGAGCAAATGTAAAATACCCCATCCAGAACTGTGAAGTCCACACCCTTGATCCCAATACACATGCACTATGCTGAACAGGACGATAGTAAAAGTGACACACATACTTCAAAGATGCAACATGACCTGATGTTCTCTAAAATCCCTAATTTTCTCACATCTAGACCAGAATATCACGTTTTTTAATATTTCAGCTCTGTGGTTCATAGGGTGAAACTCTCAATGATGAAAATCTCGCTTTTTAGTATGAATTTTGTTTACAGTTTCTATCGCCACATACAAAAAGAACTAAACTTAGAATGTTATTTTGATTTTGAAATTCTGTATGTAGCACCTTTATAACTGTAAAGCGGATGTTTGTGAAATTGACCTCTAAACCTAAAAGTCCCATTGTCTAAAGAAGACGCCATATTGCCACTGCTTCTCAGAAAACGTTTTTTTTTTTTGGGAAACCTTTGCTTTGCATCTCTTTGTTGTCCCTTTTTCTGTTAAGGGAAATACCCATTCCTGATGTTTTTTGTTGCTTTTTAGTTGTTGTTTTATCATTTTGCATGGCACACACATGCATGATGTTTTTCACTTTGATTTGTAGTTCACTTGTGCCATCCTTTTTATATATGTTTTTCCTTTTTTTTGTACATTATCTCTAGTCATACCCAGTAGATGTGTGTAGAGACATAGATGTCTATTGTTTATGGAAACTGTTCTGCTGTTGAGTAGATTTTATTTTACGTGAGTAGCCAGTTTAAAGTATGTAATGTGTGTGTAGAGCAGCTGTTGTAGTTCTGCCTTGTCTCTTGTTTTGTTTTTTCACAACCATATTCTCAAAAAGAACTCCTGCTGCACCATTACACAGTTCTATCCCAATGCAAAAGTGAAAAATTGTTTTCCGCATCAGATAGTAAAATCATTTGCCATATTGTGAATGTTCAAAATAAGACATGTTTAAAAAAAAAAAAAAGAAGAAACACATGGCAGCATGACATTTTTGTGTCTTCAGCTTGCAGTTGCATTTTTGTGACAGTATTTGTTCTTTAACTCTGCCTGTTAAGAGACCTGTGCATAAACCTCAGAACATATCAGTGTCAACTCTCAGAAAAATGCAAAGTTCACTGGTGCTGGCAATGCATGACTTATTTTGCTTTACAAGTTGGATAAAGAGATGCACTCAGAAATACACACCTCTGTACATTACCTTTAAAGAGACTGTTCACCCTTTCACAGACCGATCTGAGTCAACTGGTACATTGTGGTTCACAGCAATAGGATTGCTTTTTATCTAGTCATACTGCTGCCACCACACTGAGCTCTCCCTATGTGACGTCATGTTTGAAAGGGAAACAGCTGCTTTAAGGGTCAAATCTGTTATCTGTGTTTCTCTTTAGCTTGCAGTAAGTCATCTGTGAAGTGTAAGAACTGTGTAAGAGTGTTTCAGTTTGTCATTTTGCAGTTATTTTCAATTGTTTTTAGGGGACAATGGTCTTGACAGACCGGATGATCAAACCTGCAAACATGACCACCGACCATCCAAAGTCCTCTCTCCCATTTATGAGATGGATGTGGGAGAAGCTTTTGAGCGCTGTTCGGATAAGGACAGAGAGGTTAAACAACAACAACAGGTGGACGGCGAGAAGCGGAAAGGGGACACAGAGAAAGGCAGCGACTTTGCCGAGCGAGACTGGAGCTTGCTCAGGCATCTCCTCTCGGAGCACGAGTCCAACCTGGGCGTAATAAACCCCGTGCCCGAGGAGCTCAACTTGGCTCAGTACCTCATTAAGCAGACGCTGTCCTTGTCCCGGGACTGCCTGGATGCGCAGGCTTTTCTGTCACCAGAGAAGGAGACTTTCAAGCGATGGGCGGAGCTCATCTCACCCATGGAGGACTCCTCCACCAGCATCACAGTGACCAGCTTCTCTCCAGAAGACGCCGCATCCCCACAGGGAGAGTGGACCATCGTGGAGCTGGAAACACATCACTGATTACACAGAGAGCCTGCTGGACAGTTGACCTCTCGTTTAAACTGATGTTTACCGTCTTTATTTATTCTATTTGTGATGTCATGTCTTTCTTCTGACATTTCCTGGACTGTGCAGATCTGTGGACTTTACAGCACTTTCATTCACATTTCTCGTTCCGCCGTTAAAAAGACTATTTGTTGACACAAGCAGGCTGGTATGCATGCAGATATTTTTGTAGATTGGGCTGTTCAGTTGGCGTCTCTTTGAAAACTGTAAAAGACAAAGACTCAAGACAGAAATGGTGTCTTTTCTTTAAGACATTTCTTTCTTTGTAGTCTCAAGATATGGTTTACTGACGTTTCTTAAAGAAAAATAATATTAGCCTTTTGGCTCCTGTTAAGTGTAAAATAAAGGTTTGTGTTTCTGGAAAAAATGGAGGAAGTGGTTATATGTGTGTTACTGGAACAGTATTTGAAAGGGACAGATGTGTGCTCTGGTTTCAGGTCAGCTTTATTTAGCTTTATCGTCCATTTGGGATTTATAGGTTTACCTTTTTAGAAAAAATGAGTGTGTAAAACATAATGATGTGACCCTAGTGGTACTAGCTTGTTAATTTAATTCATTCCAGCTGGGCTTGTCTCACCTGATAATTAGCTTTAAAAATCAAGATTACGGTTTAGCTCATCAAGCTATATAATAGCAGCTGTAAATATTTTGTTAAAATCTCTTAAATATTTAAACAATGGGATACTTTACGCAATTAAATTCAAGAGGGTTGACAAAAGGAGACAAAACGTAGAGGTAAGGCTTTACCTTACACGACCCCATAGCGGCATCCAGCGGTTATATGTTGGCACTACAAAACAAGCGCTTGAATCGTAACCAGATTTTGTTACCAGCAGGCTTTTAAATCTAAAATTAGACCTGTTACCAGTTCTTACTAAAGTATACATAAATGAAACAAGAGTTTCTCCTAATAACCTAGTTCGCTTTCAGAAATCTAGAATGTTTTTTATTGACAATAATGTATCTATGGATTAATGCAGCTATAAACCAATTACCATACAGTGTATACACACGAACAGGAAATGTGACGTCATTTGACCTAGAATTATGCGATTGTTGAAATGTTAGTTTTTTTTTATGTAAAGATTAGATAGTTCCGCTATTACACGTTAAAATTACAATTAAACTTTTTGGGGGGTTTGATAAACAGATTCTCACTAGTAGCTACTAATTCTTTATGCATGATTTGTACTAGTAGGATTATACTTTTTGATATGTTCAATTTCAAATTTTACTTTAAAAAAAAGGTTACTAGTGAGAATATTGTCACAAGGAGAAATGATTATGTATTCGTGACATCTCACAGTGGAGACAGACGTTTTGGATTAAATGTTTAATTGACCTGCCATACCATACATGGCTTTCCATTGCTTTTCAGTCCGTCGTTTCCTGACCCCCCCGTCATTAATCGAGCTTCATCAGAAATGGCGACACCCGATGAAACAACTCAGTGGAAGACGACAATTATAATTAGCTCATCCCTCCAGGTAGTGAGAGTAGTTAACCCGTTTCGTTTTTCTTTTTGAGATAATTTTTATCTGGAATTAACTAGCTCTGTAGCTAACCTAACGTTTAACGTCAAATTTCAGCTTTCGTACGCAAGTCAGTAAAGTACAGTGGTCTCAATGATTTCTTGCTAAATGTTTCGACAGAACCATGACACCTGCAGGACGCTCAGCGCACAGCAGCACAGAATCAAGTTTTCTGGCAGCGTTGGAGCAGGAGCCTTCATTTTCCCTCTTTCAGGTACAGTAGGCTACTCCTAACTCCATATGAACCCAGTTTCCACCATGTTTCTTTTTGAAACAAATGGTGTGCTTTCATAAATGACTTTAAATGAAATTTTAACCTCGCAGATACAGGCTCTTCCAAAACTCCCCCCCCCAACATTCAGCCAAATACTTCGTAGTTGAACATCAAGTAAGAAGGAAAGCGATGCATTATGTTGGCTTTTTTTCTTATTTTTGTCAATGATGTTGGGTGTATTCGTGTTTAGCCGCCGGCCCCTTTAGGCTACTATAATACTCGTAAATAAAATCCAGTTCAGCCAATGTCTTCAGAAGACACCTGTTATTTGTTCAATTTATAAACCTAGCCTTTTGATCCGATTGACAAGATTAAATCAAACTTGATCTATAAAGCGCTTTTCTTACAAAAATAGCATCTTAACGTGCTTTACAGATTAAAATGCCCCCCCAGAACATAAACATGACAGTTATTTAGTTGATAAAAACCTATTTTAGTAATATTTTTAATGTGAGGGATAAAAGTCAGCTCAGATTCAAAAATCACGCCCAGGTTCTTCACTTGTAAAGAAGGATAAAGAGACAGTGGTTGTAGTTTTGGTAAAAGTTTCTCCCTCTGAGCCTCGGGACAGATAACTAAAATTTCAGCTTTGTCCTGGTTGAGCTGGAGAACGTTTTCTGCCATTAGGATTTGATGTCTAAAATGCAGTTAAAAAGTGAATCCATTGGCCGTGTGTCAAGATAAAAGCTGTGTAAGGTTAGGAGCGTCCGAACGTTTTTGCACTAGCTCCTAAATCACCAGGTCAAAAGTTTTATCAGGCCAAAAACATTTTAATTTAATTAAATTTTTTTAAATAAAAAAATGTATCGAGATTTTTTTTTTATCTGTGTAACAAACTAAGCATGCAATATTTTATTTAAACAGTCAGACTTTTTTTATAGAAAAGGGACTCATAAATCATTGTAAATCCAAAACTTGAATTAGGTTTTGCACGTTTTCCTTATTATAAAAAAGAGATCCAATTCCAATTGGACTCAACTGAAAAAAAAAAGAAAAACGTCTATTCTCAGCATAAGAACAGTTTTTGGGTAACTCTTTGAGATCGCTCACAGTATTTAGCTAAATTGAATCTCTTAATTAAAAGCAAATGTGGGTGCACCAAAGCCTGCTTTTGAGTAATGGATCACTGGATAGATGTGGTCCTATTTACTTGTAAGTTATTTTAAGATTTAATTTGTAATAATTTTGCCCTAAATAGAATAAAAAGTCGTCATTTGCGTCAACCATCAAATATATATCATTCTTGAATGTCCAGGGGCCACTAATGGCTCCCAGGCCACACTTTGGACACCTCCATGTAGGGCATGCAGCAAACAAGAAGGTCATGTAGTAAAATTAGACCAAAACTGAACTATTTGGCAAAACGCTATGTGTGGAGGAGAAGCTAAATACAGTGCAAAATTGGAAGGAAACTTGTTAGAAGCTCCAAAAGACTTGAGACTGAGTCGAAGGACTTGACACAAACATGCCTCAACTTTCAAATGTTTATTTCCACGTCACTCTACTTTGTACTGGTTTTTATAGCATAAAATCCTGATAAGACACATTGGGGTCTGTGGTTTTAACGGGATGAAAAGCAAACAAGTTCATAGGGGTGTGAATACTTTTACAAGGTACTATTTAAACTACAGTGTCTGCGAAGCCTACATTTTTTTATATAAAATGTTCTTTTTTCTTTTTTCTCACTGTTTTATGGTTCTATACATGCCTTTCTTATTTATATGTATCAACAAACTTTTTGCTTAAATGAAAACGATTTTAAATCTAAATCTAACAGGGGTGTGAATACTTTTGGGCTTATCTATATGTTGCGGTCAAAAACTGCTAAATCTAAATAAAGATCTGCTGGGTTTCTTTAAATCCAATATGTAACCTGTGCTAACCTGTGACACTGCTTTAATACCTAGGTACTGCCTTTCTGCTGGTGGATCCTGACGACCTCCCAGAGCCTTTGGAAGAATCAGGATTAACTGAACGCATAGAAAAGTTTGTGCAAGTCCACAGGAACTGCTTTTTACTCCTCTACACTCCCTTTAATGGGAAAAAAGAACTGCAGGTTTTGACTCTGATCCAGCACAGGTATGTAGCATAAATGGCTGCCATCTTTACAAACGCATCAACTTTCCCCTTCCTTATAATCCCAGAATAACTTTAAGATAACTTTTCCTTAGATTTCCATTCAAATATGTCCGATGAGTAAAGCAAGAAACAAATCTGTCATTTTCAGATTTTTGGGCACCAATCTGAAGATCCTTCCTGTACGAAATGGTGCACAAATGGCTAAAGGAATGCTGACAATTGCCAAGGTAACTGGTTATTCAGGAAAACAAATGACTGACTTATGCTGTTCTTCACTCATTGCATTTGTAACAAAGACAAACAAAATTGTGTGCAGGCCACCAGCAAGCCGCATGTTGACAAAATCCGAGAGCGGATGTCTCTGGCCCGGGCTCACATCATCGAGACGAGTCCTGTGTGGGAAATGCTAAGAGATCATTTATAAAGCCCAGCAGGTGATCCAGTTTTCTTTATTCCACATAACTCAAGTTAATACACATTCTCTGCTGAACATACAAGCCTGTGTTAAGCATTTGTAGCACTGATGCAAACTGCTTTGTTTTTCATCTGTACTTGTGAAAATTATTTCAGCAAAGGTAAAATGCACACTTTGCCGCGTGCAGAAATAAGTTGCATAAAAACTTCCCAGTGCTGTAAAAGGCTGTCTCAGTGTGGTTTCCCCAGCGTTTCCTCTGTGATCTCATCTATTCGGACTATCAGACTTTCCATCAAGTCAAACGTCACCAATGCACTCTGCAGCACCTAAGACACAAGACAACCGTCAGTTTGTTTGCGGCGGATGCTCCAAAACGGTCATCAAACAGAAAGATAAAAATCTCTACCTGATACTGGACCTCTGGAGACATATGGGTGGCTTTGTCGTGCTTTACTGTTATGGTTTTTAGCAGTCTGCTCGACGTAGCGCGCTCTTTGGCTTCTGCAGGACAAACAGCATAAAAAGAAATGAAATATGAAGTCAAGCTGTTTCTTTCTGTGTTGTTTCACAGATTAGCAGCTAATTTGTACCTTTTGCTTTCAGCTTTTGATCCTCTTTCAGTGCTTTCATCTCAGCAGAGTAATATGCTCTCGACATGCCGATGCACACTCTCAGCATTTTCAGGTATTCATCTTTGATCCTGCACAGCTCCTCCCAAATATCTGCCTGAAAGTTGACGATGGTCAGCAGCTTTTTGGATTTACCAGATAGACCAGAAAAGGACATTTACTAAATTAAACTGACTTACGTTGCTTCTCAGTTTTTTGTCTCGCATAAGCAAAAAGCGCAGAAGATTCAGACACTCCATTATTCTGAATAAACAAAGACAGAATGTTCCAAATCCATAGAATGAATAGTTTAGCCTTACTTGCTTGAATATTTGGGTTTTGGTTTGGCCAAAAGGTTTCAGTGGGTTAAACATTTATAATATATCCTGCTGGACAGAATGGTCGGCATGCTTTTAGAAATACAAATAATCTTATAATGATAATCACCGGATTGTGTTTGGCTAAGACCAAAAACATAAGAAAGGAGAATATGACTCACTTGTCCATATTGGTGAGCAAATCTGTCTCTGCAGCTTGTGGTAAACTGAGGACCAGTTGAAGCAGTGGCAGAAACTCCGTTCCCAAGAACCACTTATTGGCGTTGCCCTGCAAAAGAGTTATCACAGCTTAATCTCTTTCATATAGAGTTATCAGATCAAAGCTGATATCTGTCATGAAGATGTTAGAAAAAGAAATGCGGTCATTAAAAAGATCAAGATCAAAGATTTCTTTAATTGTATTCAGTTTTACTTTACGGAGCAAATGAAACACTAATGGCAGTTTTTTTTTTGTGAAAGTACAGCTCTTAGCTAGGCCAGGGAACTTGCATATTAAACTCTAGAACAATGGGAAGGGTCGTGTAAATGGGAGTGATGGAATTATTGAATTGATGAAGTACTTTATTGGTTTGCCAGGCAGGAAATTAGTCTTTGGTTAGGAGAATGATGGATGACTTGACTGAACCATCATGTGAGGTCAGAGTTATGATCTGGGGTTGTTTCAGTCAGTCAGTTTTAGAATTTAGCAATATGCTATCTCTCTATAATTAGCTAAACAAGTGAATATACCGTATCTTCTGAGATTTTCTTCTTTCTACCCTGAGCCCATGGCTTATTATCAAGACCCATTTGTTATTTCTATAGACTTTTGTTCACAATGTTTTTGGTTGAGGCGTTGCATTCCCTCTGGTTTTTGATGCTGTGCAGCTAAAACTGTTATTTTTTAACTTTCGCACAGTTATGATGCATAACCATGGCAACAAGGCACTGCTTTTACTAATGGGAGCAACTGATTAGCATCTCAAAAGCTCAAATAATACCTGAACTACGACCCAAAATCCCAGAGGAGTTGAAAAGGAGGTTTCATGGAAGCAGAGTAGGACCGAAGAGCAGAGAGAGAAGGAGGAAGTTCAAACCATCTCTTCCATCCATCATAGCGGGCAACAATCATATCCGAGACTCCAACGTGTCTCTGATCAGCTTCCTAACCATACGGCCAGACAGAGATTTAAAGAGGAGCGGCAAAAACAAATGAGGTGGATTAGCAGTGCTTGCCAACAACTAAATGGTGTCATCCAGGACGTGTTACTGTGGAATATCATCTCTGCTGCCTGGATATCGAGCTGTTAGCGTGTCATCAGACAGTCATTGAGCAACATTCTCCAGTCAGAGGCCTCTTCCGATTACTTGCAACACTGACTGCTACTGGAGTTCCTTCCTGCCCACAGCATCACCGTCCACAATAAAACTTTGAAGATACTTGGATGATTTGGATGAGTTATGGCAACATTTAATTTCCCTCTGGGATAAATAAAGAGTATCTGAATTGAATTGAAAGCAATAGCATGGGGCCTGGGTGTGCTAATGAAAGCTAAGACTGGTGTATCTTTTATTTTTTTTTAGCAAGGCAATGTACATTAACAATGCAAGTCAGGGGGCACAACTTGATATATCTCCAGTTCAGACTGTTGGCAGTAAAATAAAAGTCCAAATAAATATCCGTTTTTCTATTATTTGCATTTTTGACATTTTTATTACAATAACAATGCAAGTTACAAAAAGCTACCTCATTCTCACCTTTATGGACAACTGTATTTGATTCCTGATGTTGTTCACTATATAACTTTCAACACCTGCATGGTGACTTGTTTTCAACATGCACCTGCAAAAGAGGGGATTATTAATAAATAAAGTTTATTAAGAATAAGCATTAGATGTGAAACAATAAACAGCATTCTGGGATTTTCATCAAAGATGTGCAATAAAATGTGATAATGTTGATATTTTTTCTTTTAAATGCTCACCTGAAGAATTTGTGCTTCGCTTCAGGCTCTAATTTGTTTATGAAAAGCTGGAACACCTTCAGTCCTGATTCTCTCTGGAGAAACAACAATGCCATAAAAAATCATTAGAACTTGGTTTTCACATTGTCCAAGATTAGAGATTTATTCTTTTATCACACATAATTTAGTACTTACCAAATGTTGAATGGGACAGTCAGTAAGAACTTGCCGCAGGTTCTGTGAATTTCAGAACAGATGATTTAGACTATTGAAACCTTTTTTTAGTAACATAGTCATGTAAGTAAATCTGTTTTCCCACTTCAATTTGGCAAACAAAAATAAAGTGATCATTATCTTGGCTCAAGTTTTTTTTTTTTTTTTTTTTTTACAACAGAACCAAAATCCTGAATCAGTGTGTAAAGAAAGAATGCCTTACTCATTAGGCCATCTCTGGGAGGCAAAGGAGGAGCAACAGCTCTTTGAAAGGTATTTGACCTGTTACATCTTCTGTTTTTACTTTTTTTATCACTAACATGTTTCAGGTAATCTAAAATATACTATCAGACCGAGATAACCAGAGTAAACACAAAATGTTCGGGTCTTTAGGTGTTTGTGTTTTGAGTTTCAGTTATTTCATTTCCTCACTCAGTTTTCCTCATCTTATTAATGTTAGGATCATTGGGTGTTTTTGAGTTGTTTCCTTCTACTTAGTTTTTTACGTTTTTCTTTCCTTCCACTATGTTTTCTCCTCCTTACCTGTTTTACCCTCAGGTGTTTGTATTTTGTTTTAGATTATTCCTTATTCATTTACTTAGGTTTTCTCTCAGTAACTCCTACGTTAGTCTTTCTTATCTATGTTAGGTTCTGTAAATACTTCTACTCTTATTTGTTGTTTTGATCTTTTATTAGTTAGTTCTTTATCTCATCATTTTGTTCCGTTAGCTTTGCTCTACTTTTCTCAGGATTATTCTCTGATGTAAGTTCCTTCCAAAGTTTATACTGGTGTCTGTTTCTGTGTTTCCTCCTCTTTTTCCTAATATATTTAGTGGTTTTACCTCAACTTTCTTTTAGGCTCCTCGATTCTTATTCTCTAAGATCTCTAAGCTCCGGTTTTCTTTGTTCTCCGCTGATTCCTCCGTCTGTATTCTCTGCCTGTGATCCCTGTGTCATTGCCCTTGTAAGTTTTGTTATACCCTGCAATTAAACACTTCTGATTTTACATCAGCAATCCTCTTTAAAAAGAAATCGCAGACATGACACAAAAGCTGTTTTTCCCCAGTGATTTAATTTATTAATAAATAAAGCTATCGAAACCAACCTGGCGCTAATCAAATAAAATATTTTCACCTAAACCTAAAAACTAGTTGTGACCCTCTTGGAATCAACAGCTGCCACAAAGCTTTTCTAATACCTGTCAGTTGGTTTGCATGCAGTAAGAGAAAAACCACATCATTGCCTTAATCAGACTAAATTCGGAATTTTTAAATGCATGTATACACCTTAGTCCAGCTGGAGTCAAGCCGAACTGGCTTACTTCTAATCGAGCTAAGACACCCAGATAATGTGGTTAGAAAACCGAATTCTGCTCCATGTAAACGACATCCCAGGTTAGTTGAACTATTACCAGCCTGGGTACTACCCCTTTGGAAGTGACAAGACCATGGACACGAGAATAATAACATCTGGACGACAACAACACAGCAGCAATGAGTTTAACACAATCGAACAGTACAGTGCTTACTAAATGTACTGTGCTGCAGCGTTATTGTCGTCCATTTCTTCCCTCATGCATATCCTGCTTTTACTCCGTCTGCTTAACTAGATGCTGCCAGCAGTTGTTTACTATCTGTGTGATGCTAGAGGCCAACTGAAAGAATGCCAACGTAAAAGGGCGAATGTTGCCACATAGCATCGTTGAGTCTTCTTTTAATAATTCAATTTTCTTATATATTTGTAAACTGGGATAAAGACTCCCATTGTGGTTTAGCTATTAGCTCAATTATTGCCAGAGCTCAATTTAGATGTGCATGTACACACACTTGAATGAATCGGTAGTCTGATCAGGTAAAATTTGGCCCACTCTTCTTTCTACACTTGCTTTTATTCAGCCACACAGAAAAGTTTTCGAACAGTTTAAGGTTATGCCACAGCAACTCAACTTGGCCATTGCTAAACCTTTTTTTTCCCTTCTTCAAGTCATTCAGAGAGGGACCTTTTGGTGTGTTCATTGGAAAACAACTTGGAAAAGTCTCTTAGCCGGTTGGATGGAAAATTAGCCCTGATTCAGCTGTTTGGAGAATTGAGACCGCTGAAAGACTCAAAGACTGATGCAACAAGCTCCAGTCTGAACCAAAACAATTGTTATCTGAATTGGCACCCGGCGTTGGCCTTGGAAGGCAAGACATTTCAAAACTCCGCTGGATGTTCATGTAGAAGGACGCTCTTCCCCCACCCCACCCCACCCCACCCCCGCCTTCACATGGGCCTGCGAATTTCTGGACTCAGCATATCTTGAGGACGTGTATTACATCTGGCGACAGACACTGGGATTGAACTGAAGAGGAGTTCATGGACTCGCTTACTGACGCACACACACGCCCGTTCAGGTCACAACCACAAACCTCCTGTAGGGGGCAGGGCAGAGATCCTTTTCTTTTTCTCCCCTCCTCCCGTCCCCCTCCTCTTGTCACCATTTCTGATCTGCATATGGAGCGCAGCAGAAGCTGGCTGCAGCCCACAGTATACCTGATCCTGTTATGTACATGCGTGTGTTGTTTGTATGTTCTTGGACGGGTTGTACCGGAAACTGAATTTCCCCATTGTGGGATTAATAAAGTATTCATTCATTCATTGTATTGCTTTTTTAATAGTCCTGTGGACAGCAATGCGGATTAAAACACATTAAGATTTACGATCAAATGTTTCACTCTCTAAGTTACTAAGAAGTAACAAATACTTTTTCTCAGCACAGTAGGTTTGGCAAATTGAATTAATTGCAGGACTGATTGTTTTGTGTCATAGGAAGCTTTTAAAAGCTGAAGTTGCCTCCCATTTGCCTGATGAGGGTAATAAATCCTATTCTCTAACAGCTTGAAGTCCTTTATTTCACAACTGGTTTTAATGAGTAAAAATAACACATTAAGGACAATCAACAAGCATCCAAAGAATGAAGGTCAGTTTAGAAGGTGGATGAATGTCATATCTTAGAGTGCACGACGGCATGTAAATAATTATCACAGTATGATTAGACAAACATGTACAAAGAATAGTTTTATAGCATTGCTAAAAGAAAAGATACAAAAAGCATAGCAGCCAGCTTAAGTTTGCAAAGAACCATGTAAACAAAGCAGAAGGTTTTTGGAAGGGATTTTGGGAGACAAGATAAACGAGATGTTTGACCATTATCCTCAGAATCATGTTAAGTGAAAACAAATCATGGAAGTAGGGGGCTGATGATTTGGGCTTGTTTTACAGCTGCATGTCCTAATGGTGACATGGTTCTGGGTTTTCTTCAAGAGTCCTGGCAAAACTAACAGTAGCACTAAAACGTATCGGAGCTACAAAGCTGGTCCTGATTTTTTTTTTTTTTTTTTTTTGTCAACCCAGGTTTTCCAACTCTGCAAAACAGCACAGTTATGAAGAACAGACAGTTGGACTCTGATTTTTCTTTTAAAGCAAGAAGTTGGTTGCAATGGAAAAAAGGAAGTTTGTCAATTTAAAAGCTGAATTATTAAACAAAAATAGATCGGACACTTCTCATTATACTTTTCTGTGAATTAGCATGTTACCTATGTTGTCTGTTATTAGGAATGGAGGCAAAGTTTAATTATTAATCTCAGAAATTCTTCCAGCCCTTTAAGTTCTTGGCCCTAATTAAAAGACAAACACATTTCTGATTTAGTCCAGCAGGGGGAGACATTGTAAATCGAAGTCCTGTCATTGCTTGGCATGTCAAAATAAATATATTACATCTGACCTGTGATTTCTAAATATCTTAAAAACATTTTAAGAGCAATGTGAAAATAAACATGTTCCTTTAAAGTTCAGACCTGCAGGTCATATGTATACATATTTTAACGCAGTTATCGAGTTCGGGTTTTGACTTTTCTGTTTAGTGCTTTGTGGTGTATCTCACCTGTGGTGCATTATAGAAGCTTTTCAGATCTAGTAGACCTACTGGAAGGCTGGTGTCTTCTACCTTCTCCAAGCTTTTAGCAAACAGTGCCTGGGACAAATTATATAAACAATTTTAGCATAATGCCTTCGTTCCCAGAGGATATTCTGTGATTTCGGAGTAGTCATACCAGTCCTTTAACCAAATGTGATTCCTTTTTGCTGTCAAAAACACAAAACACACAGACCTTAGGGCAACATCCTTATTTTGTTGTGTGTGTGTTTTTTTTAATGTATGTTTAATTTAATTGATAGCATACCTACTGAGTAGTTGATTGATGTGTTCCATGTTGCATTGAAGAATAAATACAGGACTAAAACAGATGGAAGAGTGCAAGTTATATAACAAATGTACTCTCTAAAAATGAATAAAAATACACAACAAGGATCAGTGACTTCTTCTCTCACCTGAACACCGCTGGGAACGTGTCCATGGTTAGGAGCTGGACAAAAAGCAGATAGGCCAAACATGCGATTGACTCCTTGGACACTCTGGTATCCATCATAGTGAATTTTCTCAAAGAACTGAAGAACAGAAGTCCTGAAAGAGACTCTTTAATTGCAGACAGAATGACCTGCAATGCACATAAAGAAATCTGTGCACATAAAAAGGAGATTTCCATTAATATAGATTTGAAAGGAGTCTTTGTTCTATTACCATTATCTCTGCTGCAAAGAACCACAGAGACAATTTTCTGTCTTGGTTCAGTTCAGCTTCAAGCAAAGGTTCTTTTAAGCTCCTCATGCAGCTATTTATAAAAACAAACACAGTCAAAAGTCATTTGTTTGAGTATCGTCAACTAAAAAAATAAGGTCTGTAATAAAAAGAGGTTAATTTTGAATGCCAAACTGCACTTTTTAGAAAATCATCACTGATAAAATTGTAACTATATATGTATGAAATGTCTGCTGTAAAATCTAAAAATCATCTACACAAGGCTCTCTCAGATGCATGTGTCACTCATGGAAGTTTTCAGTTTGCTGCTTAGGTGTGTGCACAAGAAAACACAGGAACAGAAACATACAACTTCAGAATCTCAGCCTTCAGCTCGTCATCTTCTGCGGTGGGATTACAGTTCTCATCTCTCTTCTTCACCCCCTCTATAAAAGGCTTAGTGAACAGAGCCAAGGCGATGCAGCAGCGACACAGACCGTGCTCGTCAGCCTCCTCCTGCTGCTGGGTGTAAGGTACAGGCAGTCGGGACAGCTGCTTTTGAAGAGCTGACAGAGCCAAGCCCACACAGGCTGCTTGGTTCTCATGCAGCTGAAGCAGAACTTTAAAAAACAAGAAAAACTAAGCTTTTTAAACAGAATTTCCTTTGACGTTGATCTTCACCTACTAACCTTGTGCTGTAGAGGGAGCTAAATACCATGTTTTGTAATATTTTGTCTTCTGCTTAGTAGTAGATTAGCCTTACATGCTTCCAAAAATTGCGTGCACATGGTTATTTTTACTTTATCAGAACTTCTTATGCTAAAGGCAGACTTAAAGGTGTGTTTTTTCACTGCTGTGCATTGGTGATTGTGATGTGTAAAGACTTTAACAAAGTATGTTTACATACCTGTTTGAAGATGAGGGAGAAGGGCTAGAATGGTTTCAGAAATGGCACGTGGATCTATGGTCTCAGTTAATTCAAGGAAGCTCTCCAGGAGGGTTCTGGAGCTGCAAGTCTAAAAAACAGAGCATGTGTGAAACCTTCAAAGAGTCCTTAATCGCAACAGAACCTAAGTTTGTCATTTCTTTTTTTTTTTCTTCTTCTTTATTTTCATTAACTGACACGGGTACAAAGGAAACAGTTGCTGGTTTCTTTATTGGTCAGCTCCACTGAGACGGACAGTTTCAGGTGAAGCAGACACCAGGGTCTAATGTAGAAGCCAAAGAAAAGGAAATACGGCGTAAAAGATGTTTTCAATAAAACGTGCAAAGGCCGGTATCTGGTGAACATTAGTTAGTTGCATATGAATAAGTTATACTAGCCTTGATACAAATAGGGTTTCTGCAGGGTTCTAAAAAAAAAAGCTTAGATTTAATCTTCTTAATTTTGTGCCTTAGAAAGTCATAAATATTTACAGATTTCCCATTATCGTTTAGGTCTCAAACTTCATTTGGCCACATTTTAAAATGTGAGTGGCCCTCTTTTCCTCTAGCAATTTTTTCTTTTGAGATATTGGTTGTCATTATTGTGTTCCACACAGAGGTGGGTAGTAACTAGTTACATTTACTCAGTTACATTTACTTGAGTAACTATTTGGGAAAGAATTACTTTCATAAGTGGTTTTATTACATCCCACTTTTACTTTTTGTAATATTAATATGAAGTATAACTGCTCTTGAGTAAAATTTCTGGATACTTTACCAAACACAGGTAACTTTAGTGAATGAAAAAAGCATATTTTAACCAAAAATGCACGAGAGAGACACATTTCTATCTGCCGAGTCTGTTGTGCCATTTGGAAATAGTCAATATACGGTAAACCCCATACATGTCAACAGAAGTATTTTATTCTGCTCTAAGTGTATATACATTATCTACCAAAAGTGTTAGTTTCATAAGTTTTTTGATGTAAAGAAATTGTTTAATTGCATGTTTTTTCAGTCTTGAATCTTTTTTTTTTTTTTTTATATTTGTATAATTTAGTATTTCAAATACCAGAATTTGCACATAATATTTTTGTCAAACTAATGACATCATTTTTAAATATTACATCAAATGTTATGATTAAATAGTTAATCAGTACTTAAGTAGCCTTTTAATCAACCTTTTTTACTCTTACTTGATTAATTTCTCAGACGGCTACTTTTTACTTTCACTTGAGTAAAAAAATGTTGAATTAATGCTACTCTTACTTGAGTCCAATTTTTGGCCACTCTACTCACCTCTGGTTCCACATTATGTTGTTCTGGATAAGAAATTAGCATAAATTACACTGTGATAAAACTACAAGGCTATGGATTAAAAGGAGAGCAAACAGTGCTGTGGGGAGGAATTCATTTCCGTACATCCAGCGTCTTTTTTTAAAGACCCCTGAAATAAATCTGCCTCAGCAACAGTCTTATCTTTTTATCCTGCCCACCGTCTGGACAGTTCGGAAGTGTAATAAAATGCAAAGATGAGACCTGACGTGGGCTGCAGCTGCATTGCTGGTACCTACCTTGGTCAGTTGTGTGATGGCAGCCTGGCAGTGGTCATGACTCTTCTCATTCCTAACTAGTTCATCTACAAGAGGTGCCAAGAGACCACAGCCCATGGACTTCACAATTCCCTGTGGGTGGGTGAAAAAGTACAAAGAGTGATCTTGTTGTAAAATGACACCTTTATTTACTATAGTGGTGTCCCTCAGATGCTAAAATGCGACTTGGTTTGGTATCTAGGTGAAGGAATTCATACATGAGTTTACCCTTCTTTTTTAAAAATCTGATAAGAGTGAGGTAGATTTATATTTAGCACCCCAAAGTCAATCATTTCTAGAGCAACTGTAATTGTATCTGCAAAAATATTTTTGGGTACTTTGTGTACCAGCTTTGTACATCTAGAGAGTTAAATTTTACCCATAATTCTTTACCTCAAACACAGCCAGACCAAATGGAGAATTTCTATGAATATTAGCTATCTAGTTTTGCCATAGCCTCTCAAGCACATTCTAACACATGACTTTGTTGAGATGTGAACCGTCCTGCTGCGGCCCTGGAAGTATGTTTAGGGTCATTGTGCTGCTGGAAGGTGAACCTCCACCCCAGGCTAAAGTCCTTCGTCGCTTCCAACAGGTTTGCTCTCTCTATTGCCCTGTATTTAACTCCATCCAGCTTCTCATCAACTCTGACTTGCTAAAGAAAATTATCCCCTCAGCATGATGCTACCACTATCATGTTCCACAGTGAGGAGGGATTACGTTTCAGATCCTTATTTGTAAAATAAGAGGAAAGAGTTTATATTTTTCAAAGCCAATGCTGAGCAACACAAGCCAGAAACAGCAATCTTCAAATTCTTTGACCCAATAGTGCCTTTATAATGCATACAAATTTGGTCGCATGTGTTGTGGGTCATATTTAATTAAACATGATTGGACCTCTGTAAGATCAGTTGTCTAATTCTTGTAACGCATGGCATGACTAACAGTATGTATGCCATAACTTACAGCAGCAATAAACAAAACTCAACAAGCACTGGATTCAGAAAAATATACGGATTATGCTGCTTTGTGTGGCCAAAACCTCACACTGCATCTCATGCGAGTACTGTCCGTAAACCTTCTCATTACATATTCAATAATTTCAGCTCTTCAGTACAAAGGAGGGGATAGTAGGACTTTTTTTCCCAAAGTAGGCTGCACACCACTGCATGAAGTGTGGAGAGTTGGAACAACCAAGGGCACTTAGAGGAGCACCATGTTGATGGGTGTTAGCAGTGGAGCGAAAAATCTGACTGAATATCTGCTTGTTTCCCCTCCACACCTTCAGGTCAAAAGGTCGGCAGGCACCAAGAAACTGCTGCATCTTAATGTTTAACATACGGAGCTGGATGGTGTGCAGTGCTGAGTGGATGTGCTTTTAGTGCTGTTTGACAGATTAACACAGTCAATCTGGCATCCCTTCATATCTGTAGGGCATGAATACAGTACCGGGACCCTCGCTCTGCCTCATACAGTAGCCTACTAGTGATGTTACCTGGTTTTTCTCATCCTGGACAAATTTCAGCAGTTGTTCGCTGTCACCCCCACTGAGACAGGCTGCTCCGATATCCTTGAACTGCTGGTAGTCCTCCGACTTCAAATCTTTTTCTGGGGTGTCGCGCTGAATACGTAGACATTGTATATAATTATTTATTATTGTATGCAGTGCCGTAAGAGAGTATTTTCCCTTCACAGATTTGTTCTGATATTTGCCAACAAATTTTAATATCAAAAATAACCTGAGTAGAGACAAAATGTCATTTTAAAATGAATATTTTATTTATTACAGGGAAAAAAGCCATCCAAACAAGCCCCTAAACCTAATAACTGGTTGTGCCAACCAATTGGCTACAACAACGGCCATCAAGTTTTTGTGATGTCTTTACATCGTTGTAGTCAATTTGTCTTTGCAGAATTGTTTTAGTCAACCACATAAGAGGGTCTTTCAGTAAAAACTGTCTGTTTAAGGCAGGGGTGCCCAATTCCGGTCCTCAAGGGCCAGTCTCCTGCATGTTTTAGTTCTTTCTCTGGTTAAGCACTCCTGAATCAAACGATGGCTCACTAGAAGGCCTCTGCAGAACTTTGACATGCTGAGGAGGTAGTTGGACCATTTGAATCAGCTGTGTTGGAGCAGAGACACATCTAAAAATGGCTGGAGACCGGCCCTTGAGGCCCGGAATTGGAGACCCATGGTTTAAGGTCACCTCAATTAGATTTAAGTCCAAACTTTAAACATAAAAATGTCTCTTTTTCAGAAGTGGAAATTCTTTCAGTTATAGAGCTGCTAATCTTCTGCTTTACTCGCGCTGTTCCCGTTTATACAAGGTCTTCTGTATCTGTCTCTACTTGGCCATGTCACTGGTGTCGGTTAAGCCTAGAGTCTTCATCTCCTTCACGACGCAATCCATCCGGCGCTTCTTTGGGCAGCAACGTGATCTCTTTCTGCCAGGGTTAAGCCATAGAGCCGTCTTTGCCGGAAGTTCGTCATTGGTGCGCATGATGTGGCCACACCATCGAAGCCGGACTCTTCTCATCTTGGCAGTGACTGGAGTCACCTTGAGTCTTCTAGGTTTTGGTCTTGAGGTATTCGGGCATCGTCTTATTGCACAGCACTCTGGTGACTTGTCATATTTAAGCCTCGCCACGTTTGCTCTTGCGCAGTCATCGGACGCCATGTTCACTTCTGAGGTGACCAGCAGCCCAAGGTATTTAAACTCTGGGGTGTTGACTAGCTCCTGTTCATCGATCTTGAATGTGTCATTGGTCTGGGGGCCACGTTTGAGGTATTCTGTCTCGCCGCTTTTCAGTTTCAGGCCATCTTCTTTCAATCGGTTGCTCCAGGTTTGCATTTGATCTTCATGTGCCAGTTACTTTGGGTCGGACAGTGCAACATCATCAGCATAGAGAAGGGTCCAGGGTGTGTCCACTGTTGCCGTGTCCTTAGCTAGGGTGGCTAGATGTCCTGCATTTTCATCACTTTTTGCATGTCCTGCAAATTGAGACACTATCCCTCATTTTTAACAGAAGTGGTTGCAAAAACACGTCAGACAGTCAGACATTATCAACTTAAGTTAAAATTGTCCCGGCGAAGTCATCAGAACGACCTGCTTCTCCTCTAACCTTGCAAATATATTGGCATTAAAAAAGAATTAAAATACAGGTGTTGCATATGTCTGTGCATCTCCGCATTGATCTGTTCTCTCACTACTGCTCCTCATCGCCCCGGAGTGAAAAACGTGTGTCATTGCAAGCACGCTCCCAGCCCATAACTGGCTCCTCGCTTTTCCCCTCAGCAGCACCAGAACTTTGCGCGCAAAGCTCTGAAACATGCTCGTTTTTATGTTGTTATGTGCGCAGTAGTAGCTGCTTGTTCTGCCATGCAGATACAGCTTTTCTCCTACCTCTGTGTCACAATCCTTCCAGCTTTGTTCACCGCTGTTAAACCGAGACAGAGCAGCATCATAACTTCCGCTATGGGGAGATTTTTCATCAGCAGAACAAACAAAACAAAAGTGAAAAAATCTGAAAGAATCAAAGCTCTTCCCTGAGAGTTGGAATTAATAACGGTATTTATTCATGTGCGCCAGACCCGCTGTGTTTAACCCCACAGTGCGATTGATTCAGTGTGTCATATTCAAAATGAATATAGGTAACAATGCTTGAATAATAATGTTTATATAAGCTTGAAAATACTTCAAGACTGCTGAGCAGGGGTGTATCCAGGAAGGTTTCAAACAGGGCTTAATGGGGGCCAGTGATGTCACACCAAAATAAAAGTAGGGCTGTAATACAAAGGGGGCGGGGAAAAGACGGAGTGACAGACATCAGACACACAACATAAAGGTCAGAGATGGATGTAAATCTCTGACCTGTATGTATGTGTTTTATTTATACACGAAACACATAAATTATTTTAACTAATTAAAGCTATTTCTCTTTCTTAATTTATCATTCATTAAAAATATTATCTACATAAGAAGTGATAATGTAGAGATCTTCATAAATTCCGAACAGAGGGAGCTGTTGCAGAAAGCAGAGCAGGAATAAAATCCCTGATTAGTCGGTGACTAATTTAACAGTTTGACTGATTTATTGACCAAATAATAATTCGCTGCAGTTCTAGAATATAATGAATAGGGTACATCTGGTTTTAAAGTGAATTATTTGGATTATGTTGAGTAAGAAATACAATTTACATGTAAGACAATGCATACTTGCTGATTGCCACTCAGAAATAGATACAGATCTTTTTGCGAACATTACAAGTAAAGTATATAAATGTCAGAGGTCACAACAATACCCACTATTAAACAAATGGTGACTGCATGGTCCTTTGTGCTTCAAAAACTTACTTTACATTTTTATCTTGATGCATTGGAATCTCACATTGTGCCACATTTGGTGGGTGGTCATCAGGTCTGATAGGGCGGACCCTTGATAGACGCCGACCTTGGCGTAGAAAGTAGCTGATGTTCCTGCTTGATTTCAGGCCATGCCTTTGGTGTTTTGGTATGATTCACATATTCATTTGGAACACCATGTGTTCCTAATGTTCTCCAGGACAAAACATTGTGCTGGTAATCATTTTTCCATCAAATGAATGGCCGGACATTCTCCCTCAGGGTTTTCTGTTTGAGAGCAGAATTCATGGTTTCATGATTGAAGCCAAGGCATCCAGGTCCTAAAGAAGGAAAGCAGCCCTAGACCATCACATTACAACCACCATGTTTGACTGTCAAAGTTTGGACGCCCATTGAGATGCTGGCCTGACCTTAATCAAGCTGTTCATACCCAACCATTCCCTCCTGTGTGGCTGAATTAAAATAAATTCTGCAAAGAAGAGAGAGCCAAAAAACACTAATTTCCAGATTTCATGGCAGCTGTTGCCACCAAAGTTGGAGGTCTCACACAGCATCATGTTCTTTTGGAAACCTTTGTTACTTTAACAACTGAATTTGATTTTGTATTTTCACTAGTTATTTGTGTATGCCATTAACATTTCTTTCATGATCTGGAACATGATGATGTGACAAAAAAGCAACAAAAAAAGGGATTAGCGCCGAAGCATATTACAAAAAACAGGATTTGCCCTAAGATTTCATGTAGTGAGTCAAAAAAAGATGGAGACAAGCGATCATGTAAACAAAGTTGTCAGTTTTACTTTTGGTATCTAATTCAGTAAAGCTGACACCATTGTGAAATCACCTTTCACAATGGGATCATAAGCCGATGGATTGTGGATAGGAACGTGATTACCTCAGCTCCACTGTGTTGTAGTGGGAGAATATGGTGGACTTACCCATCTCTGGATGATCTCATACACTTTATCTTCATTCATCATCAGTGTTTCCTCAGTGCTCACAACCAATCCTGTTATCAATATGTCCACAACAGATGCAGTACGTGTAGTCGTGGTATCCAAATGATCAACTATATAGCTGTCCTGGTGTCTCAAGGGAGAGAAAAAGATTCAGTCTGTGAGGAACCGAAACATAAACCTCTTATCTCCCTTTGTGCTTCACAGCTAATAGGATTAAAGCAGGACGCAGAAAGATGTGGAGCTGTCTGGAACCATCAAGTCGACTAACACTCAGTCGTGGAAACAAAATAAAGGGAGGAACTGTCTCTGTAATATTCTTAAACTTTAAATAAATAATGTTGTAAACCAGCAAATTATGTCTTAAGGTGTGCTCACAGAGATGTTTTGGTGGTGTCCTGCTGTGTAAGTGGGGATGTGCCCCTTCATGTTAATTTCCAGATTCTGCGACTGAAATAGAAGTTAGTTCACATTTTAAAAAATTTAAGATGATGCATAAATATATAAACTTCCAAATTTACATCCTCTCCCTTCAATGAACTGTGTGTCTGCTTCAGTTTTTGCAAACTGATTAGCTTGAAATGAGACCAAACCAAAACAATCAACAGTGACAAATATCATATGAGTGTTACCTGACCTTTTACATGTTTTTTCTTTTTCTTTACTGTGTGGCAAAATATGAAAGAATAGAAAAACTAGAAAAGCACTCAGAGAGCGCCGACCTCCGCTAGGGCCACTTTCGTTAATTTTCCAATAAAGTGTCTGTTAATGAGACGCATGGATGTGTTCGTTCTGTTGCTGGATAGAGTCATCACATCTAAAATGGGACTAGGAACCAAAGGGAACACTTCCTTAAATAATTTGGTTGGGATTGGGTCCAACATACAAGTTGACGGTTTAGATGAGGCTAATGTTTTTGATAATTCCGAAAGCTCAACTGAATCAAAACAGCTTAAACACAAATGAGGTTCTACAGTTCCCTCCAATTCTGCCGCACTGAGAGAGAAATAATCATGTTTGGGAGGATGTCAATGATTTTATTTTTAATATAATTAATTTTATTTATGAAGAATCCCATAAAATCATCACTACTGCACTACTGAGAGCAGGGGAAATTGCTGGCTCAACAGAACTATGACTCTGTGTACGTTTGGTAGCTATACTAAAAAGAAACCTAGGAGTGTTCTTATTTGCATCTATTAATGATGAAAAACATGCTGTTCTTTTTATCAAAAGGATCTTTTTATACAGCAGTAGACTATTTTTTCAGGTTAAATAGGAATACTCTAGGTGTGTAGTGCACCGTTTTCTCTCCAATTATCTAGCATTCTGCTGTAAAGTACGCAGCTCTGCATTAAACCAGGAAGCCAACCTCCTTTGGCTAAAATTTGAGAGTAAAAGCATGGTGGACAATACAAAACCACAAACAAAAGTGGTTTTAGTGTTTTTTGCAAATTGAATGGGGAAAACAATCAATCAATCAAACTTTTTTTATAAAGCGCTTTTCATACAAAAGAAATGCAGTTCAAAGTGCTTTACAGAATAAAATTTACTTCCCCCAACCCCCTACAAGTTTAAGCATGAACACAATTATACTACCCTCCCCCCAATCCTATCCCCATGTGTGTGGACACACTCAGGAGCAACATAAAAAGGACATTAAAATAGAAAATAAAATGGACCTGGGCCGAGTACAGATGAGTCAGGTTAGGTAAGGAAACGGCATCAAGGGATCAGATCAACAGCAGCAGCCGAGGCACTGACCCAGGGCGTCCAGAGGAGGGGAGGCAGGGACCCTGACCTCCACCCAAGCACCACCTGGAGAGCATCCATGGCAGCCACAGCTGACCACCACTCCTGAGGCAGAGGGCTCCCACAGGGGAAACACTGGAACAATGTGTGTATTTATTTATTATCTGTGTAAAACAACAGGATACCATGTTAAAATACACCAATAAATACATAAATAGATAGGTAGATAAATTAATTAATTAATGAATAAAATAAAATTAATGGGTTAAATACAAGACACTGATCAATAAAAGCAACTAAAACATGAAAAGCAAATAGGCAATAAATAATTATCAATTAATTAAAAAGCTAGGCTAAAAAGGTGAGTTTTGAGCCTGCTTTTAAAAGCATGTATGGCAGCCTGTTCCAGAGGTGAGGGCCATAATGCTGAAAAGACGCCTCACCACACCATGGGTGTGTGTCCTGACTTTAGGGATGACAAGGAGACGGCTGCCAGAGGAGCCGCCAAGGTTCATATGGTAAAAGAAGTTCTGAAAGATAAAAAGGCCCAAGACCATTAAGACACTTAGAAACCATTAAAAGAGCCTTAAAATAGATCCTAAAACATACGGGGAGCCAATGCAAGAAGTTTTAAAACAGGTGTAATGTGCTCCCGCCTCCTGGTCTTTGTCAGAACACTTGCTGAATTTTGTAGGAGTTGTAAACTGGATATACTCTTTTTGGGGAGACAAGAAAGCAAGTTTCTGTGAGACAAAACAAATCAGTTTGATTATCACAAATGAAGTCATTAGGAGCACGGTGGAGCAGCTGGTAGCGCAGCTCACTTCACAGCTAGAAGGTCCCGGGTTCGATTACCGCTGGGGACGCTGTGGGTGCTGAGGGTGTGTTTGTTCCCCCGCATCATCGGCACCCACACCCTGGGTGGGGTTGGCGAAAGGGCCTTTCTGTGTGGAGTTTGCGTGTTCTCCACATGTTCCTTTGAGTAGCTACATGAGGTACTCTCACGAAAACATGCACTAGTCCTGGGGCTTTATACTGCCTCCTCCTGGCTGGCCCGGGGCGCCTGAAGGGTTGTGGGGGATCTGGCTGGAATAACGTGAACCTTCCACGCGCTATGTCCAGCTGGGGAAACCCGCCCCATCAGGTGAAAAGAAGGGCCTGCTCACTCCTCAAGCATGAAGGAGGCTTGAGTTTCAGTCCTGGGCCCTGGCAAAGGGAGAGCAGAACCCCAGGACTAGAATTAGCTAGGAACACTGAGTAATAAATATTGGGGTGAAAAAAACATGGACATAAAAAATAAAAAATAAATCAAGTTTCTGTTCAGTCAAAGTCATACTTATCCTTATAATATTTTCATGGTTTGCTCTTCCTAGGTTAGCCTTTAATCAATCTAGTATGCCATAACTGCAAACCCACAAAGACATGGCCACACCCTATACTGAGAGGCTGGGCAAAGCAGCCACAGTTCTTTATTCAACAGTTGGAAGATGAAGTCTTAATTGAAAGAAAGCCAAACAAGTCCTGTTTAAAGTTTACCTCAAGCCATGAATGGGACACAGTAAACATCCAGAAGACGGTGCTCTGGTGCTCTGACAGAACAATGACCTGAAACATACAGTGGCTTGCAAAATTATTCGGCCCCCTTGAACTTTTCCACATTTTGTCACATTACAGCCACAAACATGAATCAATTTTATTGGAATTCCACGTGAAAGACCAATACAAAGTGGTGTACACGTGAGAAGTGGAACGAAAATCATACATGATTCCAAACATTTTTTGCAAATAAATAAGTGAAAATTGGGGTGTGCATAATTATTCAGCCCCCTGAGTCAATACTTTGTAGAACCACCTTTTGCTGCAATTCCAGCTGCCAGTCTTTTAGGGTATGTCTCTACCAGCTTTGCACATCTACAGACTGAAATTCTTGCCCATTCTTCTTTACAAAACAGCTCCAGCTCAGTCAGATTAGATAGACAGCGTTTGTGAACAGCAGTTTTCAGATCTTGCCACAGATTCTTGATTGGATTTAGATCTGGACTTTGACTGGGCCATTCTAACACATGGATATGTTTTGTTTTAAACCATTCCATTGTTGCCCTGGCTTTATGTTTAGGGTCGTTGTCCTGCTGGAAGGTGAACCTCCGCCCCAGTCTCAAGTCTTTTGCAGACTCCAAGAGGTTTTCTTCCAAGATTGCCCTGTATTTGGCTCCATCCATCTTCCCATCAACTCTGACCAGCTTCCCTGTCCCTGCTGAAGAGAAGCACCACCAGAGCATGATGCTGCCACCACCATATTTGACAGTGGGGATGGTGTGTTCAGAGTGATGTGCAGTGTTAGTTTTCCGCCACACATAGCGTTTTCCATTTTGGTCTCATCTGACCAGAGCACCTTCTTCCACATGTTTGCTGTGTCCCCCACATGGCTTGTGGCAAACTGCAAACGGGACTTCTTCTGGTTTTCTTTTAACAATGGCTTTCTTCTTGCCACTCTTCCATAAAGGCCAACTTTGTGCAGTGCATCACTAATAGTTATCCTATGGACAGATTCCCCCACCTGAGCTGTAGATCTCTGCAGCTCGTCCAGAGTCACCATGGGCCTCTTGGCTGCATTTCTGATCAGCGCTCTCCTTGTTCGGCCTGTGAGTTTAGGTGGACGGCCTTGTCTTGGTAGGTTTACAGTTGTGCCATACTCCTTCCATTTCTGAATGATCGCTTGAACAACGCTCCGTGGGATGTTCAAGGCTTGGGAAATCTTTTTGTAGCCTAAGCCTGCTTTAAATTATTTCTCAATAACTTTATCCCTGACCTGTCTGGTGAGTTCTTTGGACTTCATGGTGTTGTTGCTCCCAACATTTTCTTAGACAACCTCTGAGGACGTCACAGGGCAGCTGTATTTGTTCTGACATTAGATTACACACAGGTGCACTCTATTTAGTCATTAGCACTCATCAGGCAATGTCTTTGGGCAACTGACTGCACTCAGACCAAATGGGGCTGAATAATTACACACACCCCACTTTTCAGTTATTTATTTGTAAAAAATGTTTGGAATCATGTATGATTTTTGTTCCACTTCTCACGTGTACACCACTTTGTATTGGTCTTTCACGTGGAATTCCAATCAAATTGATTCATGTTTGTGGCTGTAATGTGACAAAATGTGGAAAAGTTCAAGGGGGCCGAATACTTTTGCAAGCCACTGTATGGCCTCAGCTACATAGAACGGTTTAGATCAAAGCATATTGATGTGGATGAATGGTCTAATCAGAGCATGTACCAAAACCTCGTCAAGAAATCAGGACAAGACATGAGAACTGATCCAGATCCAATCTGACTGAGATAGAGCTGTTTTACAAAGAATTGGCACAAATATCCGTCTATAGAGGAGCACAACTGGTAGAGATATACCCTAAATGACTCACAGCTGGAAGTGTAATTGCAGAAAAAGGAGTTTCTGAAACAGAAAGATGGAAATGTGCACGCCACACTTTTCAGAATATTCTTTGGGTAACATTTCTTCAACAGTAGGCCTGGGATGGATCTTATGCTTTTTGCTTTTAGATTGCAGCATTGTATCTTAACTCATGCTTTTTTAAGGATTCTAATATCAAATTTGAAACTTTTGTAAAAAGAAAAAAAACTGATACAGTTGGAATTTGATTACATACAGGACATCTATAATGGATGTATGTTGGGTGCTTCAGGTTTTTTATGCCATTAAGGGGAGGTTGCAGTGGCAGACGGACATACAGGGTTCCCATGACTGTCTCATGACAACATATTACTCCGACTAAAAGGCTTGAAAGATTTGGATCCTCTGTCCATCCATGCATGTGTATGTGAGCCTGTAACATAACAGAAGAATAATCACAGACTTCCTGCTCCATCATGACAGCATAAGCAAAGGAGCAGCTCAAATCCAGATTTGGGATGAATAGGTGGAGAAGCGTGTTTGAACGGTCGGATTTAGCAGACATCTGCCGTTCAGGTTTGCTCTCTGAATTGCCGTTTGATGAAAGCTTTGGACAAAAGCCACAGAGCAAATACAACGCACACTACCTCTCACTCCATGTTTGTCCAGGATTTTGTTGTTCCTAATTGCAGACTGATGAGGTTATGTTTTGACACCGCTCCTGGGAGCAGGAAATACTCAAATAGACAGCATCTAACATGAGCATGCATTCAAGCATGCACTTTTACGGCAATAAATCTCAATGATTACTAACTGATTGGTCAATTTTTCCAAATACAATTTAATTTAATAAGAAGAGAACACCACAAAAAGCTTTATAGGGCTGCAGGAATATATACAAAAATTCTATTCTGCCATTGCAACAAAAATTAGATACAGAATTTATTATTCCAATAGTTAAGTTTGACTATGTAAACATCTACAGGGAGATTTACAGCATTGATCCCTTTCCAACTCAGGAGGGCACTGTTTATCTGGTGGATGGTAGCAGAAGAAAATGAGGAATTATTGACATTTTTATTATAATTTAATGATTCATTTTTTATTGGACTTTTTATTTTATTGCTTAATTTAAATCTCCTTATGCTTACGGGATTTTTCACATAATTTGTCACACATAACTTCTATAACAAAAATATAACAATATTTTCATTACTAATACTACGCTTAGTTATTTTAAAACAAACAATATTCAACAGCAATAATTATAGTACTGATTATAATAATAATATTAATAATAATAATTGTTAATATTATTATTATTATTATTATTATTATTATTATTATTATTATTATTATTATTATTATTATTATTATTATTATAGTAGATCAAATAAAATTGTTCCTGACTCAATCCCGGCTGCAATTCTTGGCTAATTCCGAGCTAGATACCTACCTAGGAAGTTCAGATTAAATCAATATGAGGGATTTAATTAACTAGTTTAATTAATAATTGGCCTGTCATGATTACAAAGTTTGTTGTACGATAAATTATTGTCGTTTTGAGAACATTTTCAACTAATGTAATAATAATGCATGTGCACCCTCTGAACAATCAAAAAACTTTCATTTACCACTGCAACTGGAAGACATTTTTAATATTCAATATAATATATACTGAAATAAGAAAAAAATGGATGAACTCTGCTAACCAAATTGCCCTTCAAAGAGTGATTCAAAACTACCAGTTAGGAGTTTTGTGATCAAAAAGTGCAAACTAACAATAAAAAGATTACCATTTTACTTTACCACCACGGATATATGCCTTTTTTTATCCAGTCTTTTTGGTAGAAAGGGGGAGGCACATGAGGAAAATAAACAAGCATCCAATTGAAAATTATTATGGCTGAAAGAAAATCGTTAAGCTTATTTAAATTTATCATGCGATTTACTGTTTATTGTGACAGGCCTAATTACTAACAAAGAGATTATGAACAGAAAATTTCCCGATGCTTTGTATTTTGTACTTTAGGGGAGATTTGTATGCAGCCTAATTCTTTATTTGAAACAGAAATAATCAGATGGATGAATTCTGAAAATAAAGAGGGCTGACGACCCAGTGGCACCAAAGTAAAATGTTGTTGCAACTGCTCACAACTGTAACCTGCATTGGAAAAAGTTCCTTTTTTGAGACATATTACTATATTACACTTGAACAACTGAAGTTAACATGGTTTTACTCGCATAAGAAAAGATATTAACAAAAACAGATTTTTAGGTCTGGAAAAAGTTAAGACACCCTACCCCTAACAACAAGGGTCAACCGCCTTACCAGACATAATTTCATACCTCTCTTGTAGCCATCTACCAGTTAGATATTGGTCTGTAGAAAGTTGGAGATGTTTGAGGGTTACCTGCATGAACATCTTGTTTTAAAGCCACTCTGGAAAAAATCATGTTGGATTCTATGATAATGAGCTGGCCAGGTCTTCCTGCAGAAATGCATTCCCGAACCATGACACTTCCACCTCCATGCTTCACAGTTGAGGTTATTTTCATGGAATTCTGTATTTGGTTTTTGCCAAACATGTCCTCTGTTCTGATGTCCAAATAATTTAGATTTTTTTTCTTACTTGCCCAAAGAAGGTTATTCCAGAAGTCCTAATCTTTGTCTACGTTCTGTCGGTCTGCTCTCAGGGTGAGCTTGTTTGGACGGCCAGAACTGGGCATGATGGTAGTTTTGATGCTCTTCTCTTGTATCTTCCGTACAGTAAGATGGCTGATTACCTCCACCGAGGAGGTTATGTTTTTCCTAGGGTTTGTTTGTTTGTTAGCAACATAACTCAGAGTTTAAAGATATTTTCAGGAAATGTCCACATTGGGATCACGTACAAGTGATTAGATTTGGGGGGTGATTTGGATCCCCGTCTTGGGAGGAGGGGGTCTCGGAGTGCTTTTCTAGTTTCGAACTCTTTTACAATATGTTTAAATCTCTTACCAGACTCCCAGACTCATTAGTTGTCACAATCTTCTTACCAACAGCTCTTTGGATCTCACCATGGTTATCAGTCTCACTTCAACCATCAGCGTTATCATAACCGAAATGTTGTGAAGCGTCTGGGTTTAGGTTTGTATTTTTGTTCTTAGATCACAAGGATGAAAAAGATTGACGGGATCATTTCAGCTGGTAGCAAACTGTTGAAGTATTTATGGAAAGGTCTGGTATACAAACAGGCAGCGGTCCTGTGAGAGAGCCGCTCCATTTTCCCTCCTCCATGCAGTATTTCCTTGGCGACCTCTTAGAAAGCAAGAGGTTTTAAGTGAACTATTTATCCAGTTGGCTTCCTCTGGAGACCTCTGCAGACTGCTGCTCTCTCCCAGCCCTGCTGTGCTTGTCAGGAAAAGCTGCTGTGTTCAGGGCCTCTCCCACGGGTCCTGCTGTGGGAGCGCTGCTGCTTTCTGTGCAATGAAGATGAATTGGATTTTCAGAGTATTCTTTAAACAGTCCAGATGTGATTTCTACTTTACTATTTAATGCTTAAGATTTAACTGAATTGCATTATGCTTCCACAGAGTTGTTACCATCTCCCATTCCCCAGCTTTGCTTTAAATTCATTAAACACAATGTCTCTAAGCCCCCTCCTCATGCCGCACCAGCACAGCTCCTTCCTAATTCCAAATATCATAATGCCAAAAAGGACCATACCATGAATATAATATTGGGGATGTAAATGCATCTGATTTACAGACATGTGACATTAATTTCCCTCCGTGTTTATGTATTTTAGCCAATGGGGAACACTGAAGATACGAATTGCAAGCCCATTAAACAGTTACAGTAAATAATACCTGTTTTAGTTGCTCCACAATATGCTCTGTTAACATTGAAAACTCCACATCCTGTAGTTTTTTCCCCCTCAGTGGAATTAATTTCAGTCCCACAAGAGTTACTATGGGCTTCTTTGCTGCTGCTATTCTGATTAATGCCCTCCTTGCTTGACTGATGCTTCAGGGTCCTGTTCACTAAAGTTCTCTAACAAACCTCCAAGGACTTCACAGAACAGCTGTACTGAGATGAAATTACCACACAGGACTCCATTTACCATCTAGGTGGCATCTGAAGGCAGTTGGTTTCATTGGAGTTTATGTAGCCCAGCAGTATTAGAGAGGGCTGAATATTCTAAATGCCCGCCACACTCCAAGGATAATGACAGATGTTTGTTTTTTATACAGAGATTTACATAAATATTTCCTCAGTATTTGGTAGCGTTGGCTTTGAACTCTATGACTTGGCCCGTTCCTCCTGACAGAACTGGTGGAACTGAGTCAGGTTTGTTGGCCGCTTCGCTCCCACACACCTTTTTGGATCCTCACATTCTCTAGGATTGAGATCAGAGCTTTGTGATAGCCACAACAAAACAATGACTCTGTTGTCCTTTAGCCACATTGTAACTACTTCAGCTGGATGCTTAGGATCATTTTCCATTTGAAAGACCCAATCGTTCTAAGCTTTAACTTTCTGATTCATGTCTAAGATGTAGCTTCTATGTTGGATTTATTACAATCTTTCCTCATGATGCCATCTATTTTGTAAAGTACACCAGTCCCCTCTTGGAGCAGAAGTTCTCATGTTCTCAGGCCTCTTCCATTTATTTCCAACAATGTAGCAAAAACTATCGTGGCCAAACACTTCAGTTTTTCTTGCATGACGCCACAGCACATGTCTCCAAATATGAAATGCTTTGCCCCAGAGCGTATTTGCAAACTTGATCCTTGCTTTCATATTGCTTTTGGAGCAATGGCCTCTTCCTCCATAAGTGTCTGTGAGTCAATGTCAGTACAGTACTCGTTTCCCAAATTATTTAAAGGCATAGTAATCTTAATGTATGCACAGGTGCACCTCAACTAATTAGAATTGCAATTACACATTATTTAGATGAATTCCACACTGACTGTTTTGAAGTATTTCTGTTAATTAAAATGATTTTTTGTTTCCAGCTGATGAAAATACGACATTTAAGATTAACATCATACATCAGACCGATGAAAAAAAACATTTTAATAAATAAATCTGTGTTTGCTTAAAGGTCGTTACTTTTAATCTGCGAGCCTCATAGGAAGGCAGATTCCACTTTATAATAATAATTTATATAGTGCTTTTCAACTCCAGTATTCATTCACTCTCACACACTGGTGGAAGCAAGCTATGATTATAGCCACAGCTGCCCTGGGGCAGACTGACAGAATATCGCACCATCGGCCCTTCTGGCCAACACCGGTAGGCAAGGTAGGTGAAGTGTCTTGCCCAAGGACACAACGACATGTTGGAAACTGGAATCGAACCCACAATTTCTGGGTTGCAGGCTGAGAACTCTACCACTGAGCTACAGCCACCCTACTGCTTCACTGAGATGTTTCTGTAAACATCTGAATCTGAACAAAGTGATTAAAAACATTGTCTCTCGTTATTTTATCATTCATCAAACAGAACTAATTAACTTAATCCGGACTGTGTAAACACAGGAAAGGAAAGGTTTTTATACAGTCTATATAATAAATACCAAAGGTCGAGGTTGAAACATAAAAGTTAAAGGGTTCAGAAGTTGCACTAAATGCAGAGTTTGGGAAGTTGTCTAAGCATGTTTATCTGTTTGGGCTCACATGTTTGATTCATGGCGTACAGTTCTGATGAACAGAGTTGAGCTTATTCTCGTTCTACAGCAGTTATGTAACACATTGAACTCTAAAGCTCCTAAAAGCTAAAACAGTTATGTGGTTACGTTATTGGTCAACATACAGTGCACGTTTCATCTCCTAAAAGTCAGGGTTAGAATGAGCATTTTCTTTCTGTCACCAATGGGGCCAAGGTGGAACTTGAGTCAAGAGGGTGAATATCTTAAACGAGGAGAAAGGTACCCCATTGAACTTAGAGCTAATGGAGATGGTGGGCTCACCAGGGAGAATCTTGACCCCGGCCCCCTTTTTGTAAAAGCTTTGTCACTGTGGCACCCGATCGCAGTAGGTAGGGGCCTCACCGGTGCAGTCTGAGTGTGTTTAGTGAACATCTGTTTGTGCTCCAACATCGGCTGCTGAGGTAATGTTGCCCAGTTCTTTTCACATCTTTCATCATGCTGCAGAGCGGCTTTATCTACTAGTGTACTCTGAGCTGAAAGCCCCCAAGGTGACACAAAGGCCCGGTCTGGACGCCGGAGCTGCAGCGTCTGTCTGGGGAGAACCACACTCCCTTTAGCACACGTGTGCAGACTCCGCCGCCGCCTGCTCAACCTTTTGTAAATCGGAATTTCTTCCCAATGTCAAGTTGTTCCCAATCAATACGCACAGAGCAGACACCTCGATAGACACAGATAACTGCTGCTCTCCGGCTGTATCTCCAGGCTGTGGAGACTGTCACCCTGTCATAATCTGATCAATATGAAGAAGATGTCCTGGCTCACTCTGCTAGAACACACAAGGGCTCGGCTCCCAACCCCCCAAACACCCCCACCCCAACAAGGGGGGGAAACTGCCCAGCAACTCCCCAAGGTGGGTGAATCGGAGATGTTACATGTGAACAGGCTGTCAGAATGATTCTGTCATCCCCTCTTCTTGCCGGTGTTTAAAGATGCTGACACACTGTGTTTTGGGTACCGATGTCTTGTTGAAACTGATGGAGGCTTTTAGCTTCTTCTTTTTTTTCCAGACTCCTTTTATCCATTTAAGTGTTCGCTCAAGTGTTACGATTTCTGTGTCACCTGCCACAGATGTCTCCTGGCACTTTCTGCCCACTCACAGCTTGCTGTCAGACCATCTGATCTGCAATCTTACTTTACTTCTTCATCTACTTGGTCAATAAATAGCATATATGTAGCCTAGTTGGTAAGTTTGATAATTTAATAAAGCTGCTTTCTCTCCAGTGTTGACTTAGCATAGTCTTCATGTTTGTCTTATGCGATTCAGTGAGTTTAAGAGTATGTGGACAGTTCAGAGTGAAGGTAAAATCCAGAGGAAAGGAGGCCAGATCAGATTCAATGTGAGCTCATTAAAGTTTCAGAGAATGCCAGAGGGAGAATAGGGGAGTCACTGCACTGCCAGGATCCATTTCCTTTGACTGTGGCTTTGTCATTTTGGATCAGTCCAATCAGATGCAGGCCTGTTGTTGACTGGTTTGTCTCTAATGGAGTGATTGGCAACTTATTGGAACTTGATATAAAGAACAAGAGAAACTGAGTTAGCTTGATGCTTTAAAGGCATCTCCTTTCATCTTACTGAACAGACCTAAAGTTCACCGCAGAACCATGCTGTTAATGAGCCATTTTAACTAAAGACATCTCCTGTCCAAATACTGAAGTATTATTGTTATTGTTATTATCATGATTATTATTGTGTCATAATAACAACAATAATAATCATGATAATAAGCCTTTTTAACTATGTTGAAAATATATTATTATTAGTAGTAGTAGTAGTGTTGTTTATTTATTAGTATTAGTATTACTAGTAATAGTATTATTTTTAATATGTTAAAAATATCTTTATTACGGCCACTTCTCAATAATAATTATTATTATTAGAATTACCAGGAATAATAACAATAATTTTAATCATTATCCAATCATTAGTTGTTTTATTTTAATGTGCAAAAAGTTACATAATAAATAAAATATAAAATAATTACGTTATTACTATTATCATTATTTTTATTCATTGTTATTATTATTATTATTATTATTATTATTATTATTATTATTATTATTATTATTATTGTTAATATTATTATTATTATTAGTAGTAGTAGTAGTAGTAGTAGTAGTTGTAATATCTTATTAGTAGTAGAATTAGATGCCAACATAACAGTAGTAGTAATAATAATAATAGTAATAATAATAATAATATCAGTAGTATTCAGCAGTATTATTTTGCAATCGTATTATTATATTGTTATAGTAGTAGTAATAGCAGTATAACTATTATTAGTAATTGTATTATTTTATAATGTTGAAGGAATTATTATTATTACTTTGTATATGAAGTCGACTATAGGGGTTGTCCTTTTTAGCTGCAGAGCTGTGATAACTTGATGGACATGAGTTTACTCACAATATCAACTTTAAGGGCAGCCTCTATCATGTTGCTTTATAGTTTGTTTTTTTAATTCCTAATCTCACGCACATTACAATAAAAAAAAGATAATCTACATATACAGGATTTTTTTTTTTTTAAGACATCCTGTAATCTCACTTCTTCTTCTTCCCCAGCCACGGTCCAGTTCAGACCTCTGGGGCTGCGGAGGTACTTACCGTCCACTCCGATCCCCACAGTGCTTTGATCCTTCTGCAGTCTGACACATGACCACACCGACCCCTGGATGGGCATTAGAGCAGGCTTCAGCGGATCCAACATCTGTGCCTCCCAGCACTGCCACTGCTCAAATCATTCATTAAATCAGAACACAAAAAGTAACTTTACTTGAATGCCTCAGCATAAATATTTGATCATGGCTGAGAATAAATCTTTGCCGTTTTGTAGCGTTTCCCCCGGCTGTGGGCTCCTCTTATAGATCTCTCTCTCTCTCCACTGTTTAGATACAGGTGCATGCTTGGCTTGGTCATTTGTGAAATGGATCTTATGAATTTTTTAGAAAGATTCATAGCTACAATCAGACCTGGTTAGGACTCTTTCACTGAGTTATATCTCACAGCTCCGTACTCACAGATCTTTAGTCCATTTTGCATAGATAAAATAGGCAGAACAAGGTTTTTTGTGTTTTTCTGGCAGGAGCATGAACCTTTTCTGTATCATAACCCATGTCCCTACATAGATGACATTTTGACTACACTATACTGGTTCATGGTTCTTGTACTGAGCTTAGCTAAATAAAATGCTACATATACAGTAGCCTATATGAAGATGAAAATGAAAACACATTTTCCCTTTTATTGTTAAATTAATTGAAGAGCTGTAGGATCCCAACATGACCACTTCAAGGTGCTGATTTCTTTTTTTCTTTTTTTTAAATAAAATAATATTATATATATATATAAGAAACCAATGTCCTGGCTTTCATCTGAAAAAAGTATATTTTGTCAGACAGTTAAATAATTACAATAAAATCTATAAATTAGTCCTTATATTACTTCATAAAGGATGCATCTTTATAAATTACATTACTATCCAAAGCTGTTTATCGCTGCACTTCAGTTCAAAAAGTGATTGTCTTGTATTAAATAGATTCCTTACACAAAAAATGATAAATTTCAAGCTCAATTGCTGCTAGTTGTGATGGTTATGGCTTACAGCTAATGACCCCTTGCCTACCCCCACACCCCTTTCAAAAAGAGGGGAGAAAAAAAACATTTGAATATTACATAAAACAATTGACCACAATCATGTGGAAGACTGCATCATCCTCCAGTGGTCCGTTGCTCAGGTCCTCTTTTCAGACGAAAGTAAAATGTGCCTTTCATTTAGAAATCAAGCTCTGATGTTGGTCCACTGTTTGAATAAGTCCAAAATCAGCTCAGTCACTTTTTAGAACACCTCTTGCTTTCTTCTGCCAACAAGCTTAATGGAGATGATGTAGGACTTAGTTTCTGTCCACACTACTAGAACCACCAAAATGACCATGGTGTTACTGTGGCCAGCAAACTGGCCTGATCTGAACCCTGCAGAGAAACTTTGGGGCATTGTTGGGAGGAAAATGAGAAACGCCTGACCCAACAATGCAGATGATGACCTGAAGGCTGCTATCAAAGCAGCCAGGGCTTCTGCAGAACCACAGCCTGGTCACCTCCATGCCATGCTGCATTGATACATTAATTCTAAAGTAGCTCAGAGAATAGACTTTAAAATACTTTTGCTTGCTCTCGTGTTCCTGCAGCCCTCTGTTTTCATTGCTTGCTTTTTTTTTTGCAAGGGACACAGCTCTCTCCGTCTCCTTGTTTCTGATGTGACTCTTCACTATCAGCGGTCGTCACCGTGAGCTGACAGAACTTTTTGTTCTGCCGATTCATAAACATCGGTAGCCCTGACCCTTGCGCCAAGCTTAGAGTTGTGTTTTTTTTAAAGGTTTTTTGGAAGACGTCGATGTTGAAGTGATTTTATTTCCCCCCATGGCTGGCCGGTTTATTCTGTCCGTGTGGAAAGGAGGGCCGACCCCAGGTAACAACTGGTAGCCTTACAGAAGATGCAGGCTTTCTTGAGGAAGCTGTAGGAAATGGTCCAAAAATCATTTGTAGGGCGTTCGAAGCCATTCGTATGGCTGATTGTGACCTAGCCTTTAATTAGGGTTTAAAATCTTAGTCAAGCTCTAACAGTACCTTGCAGCCTTATGAAACCCACTGTAATAACAAGTCACCCTCCTGCATTCTGCTCCTTTCCTTATCTCAAGCTCTCTCTGAAGTGAACAAGAACATAATCAGCTCACTAAAAGGCTGCACAGCTCCCATACTTGTCACCTTTCTTTGCAGGATTTCTTTTCATGTGTCTTCCTTCCCTCCCCAAAATAAATCTAGAAGCTCTTGTTCTGGAGGCTTTGGATCTGAAGAACCTTTTAATGTCACCTACAGGATTCATATGTTATTAGACATGGACTGAGAGAGGAGACGAAACCAGGCCAGCGAGGTAAAGACAGCTGGGGGGGGGGGGGGGGGGGTCTGCAACGGAGCGACAGTAGTGCAATAGTCTTTTTGGTTCCTGAGTGACAGCTCACACATCCAAATAGTGCAGTGATATGTGATGCCAAATGAAGCGGCTAAACATGTCTTTAAATGAGTGGATAGCCTTACGGACCCTCCTGCCCCTTTCCTCAAACCTGAAGCCCCCGCCCCTTCCATCCTCCAGCCCACCCCTTCTGCCCCTTCACCGACTGAACTCACGCTGTTCAGGGCCTCCGGACCCTCGGAACAGGAACCCAGCTAATGGAAAGCTTTCAAGGAAAACGGACGGAGAAGGATGTCAGCTCTCGTTTGGCCCCCACCACACAAAACACCTTGAGACATGCCGTTCTAAGCAGAGCTAGAAACTGAAAATAACACCGTCCACACCCTCTACGCACCCTCCCATTGGTCACTGTGAATCTGCGATGGCATTCCTCGTGGTAAAATGTTTTGGTAAAGCCACTGGAAAACATATTATTTTTTCATTTTGGACTAATACTGCTGTTGAAAACTTGTGATAGCAGTCATTGCAAAAGGGGGCAGTCTAACAGGGCACTCCACTTTTGAATAACAGAAAGCAATTGTGTTTTATTAAGGAAATATAGTGATGTTTCATCAGTTACTTCCTTTTTCTGCAATCTACTTGGAATCAGAAGAGACTGGGTCAAGTTCATGTCACAGTAATTGTAGTCTTGCAAAATCTCCCAAAGTCACATGATAGCTAGAAATGTGAATGATGAAACAGAGAGACCATCCATCCATCCATCCATCCATTATCTCTACCCGTCATTCCTATACAGGGTTGCAGGGGGGCTGGTGCCTATCTCCAGCAGTCACGGGGCGAGAGGCGGGGTACACCCGGGACAGGTCGCCAGGTCATCGCAGCAGAGAGACTATCATAATACAATAATCACAATTAAATATGTAATGCCAGCTGTAAAAAGGTTTCAAGGGATTGCATCAAGTAGTTGACTTTTCAGCAATCTCTCCTCCAAGAGCAAGCATGTGGTGAAGGTGGAAAGGAACGACTCCTTTTTAACAGGCAGAGATTCCCAGTGTGAGCGACAATCTGCTGAGACTAGCTGCAGGTTTAGAGACCAGCAACAGTAAAATAGAAAATAGAAAAATAGAAAAAACAAAATAGATAGTGTCATGAGAATGTCAGTCCCAGAGAAAGTTTCTGGGCAGAGCTGAAAGGGTGTGTGCGAACAAGGCGGCCTACAAACCTGACCCAGTTACAGCAGTTCTGTCAGGAGGAACGGGCAAGAAGCATACCCAAAATGTTTGACCCAAGTCAAACAGTTATAAAACTGCAATACTGCCCAATTTTGTGGAACTAATCCAAAATCCAAAGAAAGTTAACAAAGAAAATATTTCATTATTCTGGCATTTAGCAAGTAGAAATGGGGAATTTTGGGAATCCTAACTGACCTAAAACAGAAAACCCTTTAGTCTTAGGCCGTGGGGAGGGATGATCTCTTGTAGCGCTCTGCAGATCTGAAGAAGCCTCTGATTGAAGACACTCTGTAGTTGTATGACAGTCTGATGAAGAGGATGTTCAGGGTTGTCCATAATGTTCATTTTTTGAAGAATCATTTTTTGCACACTAATCTCCAGAGGGTCTCAGCATCAAACCTGTTTGCCAACGATCTCACATTGCCCAATGTGATTGATGGAGATGGTTTGAAACTCCTCCTTTTCTCTCTCCACTTTGCTCCTGCTCTATATCCATGGCATCTCCTTTTCAACTCATCAGGGTTTTGTGGCTGCAGTTGAGGTATTATTTGAGCTTTTGTGATGTTAATCAGCTGCTCCCTGTTGTAAACCACCTTGTTGCCATGGTTATACATCATAACAAATGTCCAAAAGTAAAAAAAAAAGTATTTGCAAAAATCCTCCCAGCTACACAGCATTTAAAATCCAGAAGAACAGTCATCCCAAAAAAAATGTTTCTGCCAGAAATTGAGGAATAAAAGTTTTTAAAAAGAAAAACAAACAGAGCGAAAGTAACAGAGCTACTCCACCATACTGCCACGTTGAGCGGCGCAATCCCAGAATGCCAGACGGTGAGAAAAAGTAGGTTGTGTGTCTTTTCATACCACATGTGGATACTTCTGATTTCAACCGTACACCCCTGAGAAAAAGGAGGCAAAAAGAGTCTGCTAGTGTCTCTGTCAAACAGGAGACTGTGGCTGAAAGCACTTCTCTAGCTGATGAGACTGCTGTTTGTTGTCCTGGCCTACAGTTTCTCCAGGATCACTGTGTCCAGCAGCATGTCCCATCATTGAGCCAGTCTCGCCCTCCACTCTGTAAAGTCTTGCTTTGTCCTTCTTCTTGCAGTTTCCACTCACAGTGTAGAAGAGGGCTCCATCAACCACAGATCTGTGAACATCAGCAGCTGTTTTCTGCAGATGCTGACATCATCTTGTCTTCTTAGAGATCACAGACCGATCTGTACGTTTTTGTGGAGGGCATCCATCTGTACCAACCAACAATCCAGATATGTAGCTATGGGTCCTGACCTAACACAAACTATTGAATGGCAGAGGAGGGTCTATACCTGCTTTACTGTGTCTCTGTTGGTCCATTTTTACAGTTTCAAACCATCTAAATAAGTAGCAAGCAAAGTCCTAGTTTTTTTGTTTCTAAACGGCCGATAATCATTCATTCATAAAAACATGCAAAACACACCACCTTGTCCAACAACATCGTTATATGTGAAGCCGGTGCGAGCAACAGTTGTAATTCCGCTTTCAACCAGTAGGGAGAGGCTGCAAGCTTCCTAAAGTAATATTTAACAACTATGTCATCCGACAGGAAAGGAAAGTTATGTGCAAATTCTGGTGTTTGAATACTGAAATGAAAAATGTTTAATGTATCTTTTTGACCTAGAAATGGCGCTACAGGCTCAGCAGATGGAAAATAACACAAAAACAGCACAAGAGATCTGTCTATACCATAAACCGTAAGTTTGTTATTACTGAAATAAAAGTATGAAGTATAGTAAAACTACTCCTAAAGGTACCTTTTTTTCTCTCCAAAACAGTTATGAAAGTAAATGTAACTAGTTACTACCCACCTCTGTATGTGACATGGTTTGAGTTGCAGAACTGAATGGCAACATAACACCTTCACCATAATTGTGAAGGGGAAGGAAATGATTAATGGGTGCTTATGTGCATTAAAACTAAACTGCTGCTGCAATTATAGATTTTGATCTGGGGGCTGAAAACAAACAGACACTACACTTCCTAGACTAGACGTTTATTTGTAGAATATTTATTATTTGTAGGATATGAGTTATTTTGGTTTCACCAGATAATAATATTCTACTTTGTGATGATGTGTCACATAGAAACCCCATAAAAAGGAATTAAAGTATGCGATTTAACCATAATAAAAAGGAGGAAAAGTTGAATGAGATGAAAGACTTTTACAAAGCTTGTGAAACAAACATTTCTCCTTTTGGTTTGATGGTTCTGTCTTGTTGCAGAGTTAAGATTCTTTGGGGAAGAACTGTTTTCCCAGATTTTTCTGGTGGGATGATTTCATTTTATGTGTCATAATTTAATAAAAGAAGATTAGAAGAAAAAAAAAACAGTGATCAAACATTCCCTCATTTTCAAGGAGGTGGACTGTCCTCTCTCACGGGTCCAGCCTGTCAGCAGCCTCGCTCATGTCTCTTGTTATTATTTTCCTCTCTTCTCATCCTGCTGCCGGTTCTTTGCTGCATCATGAATAATTTGTGTCCGCGCCTTGTTGCTTGATGACAGCTGTGCAGTTGCTTTGCAGTCTGTTTTTCAGATCAGGTGAATAATGAATAAGGCCGTGCAACAAAAGAGCTGTGTCCTATATGAGCGTCCCGGCTTCTCCTCTTGTGTCGCAGCTCTCGGTTGGCGTGTCAACCAACCAACCTGGGGGGGGGGGTGGGAATGGGGGTTAGGTTAACAGAAAAGAAAAGTCTGTTTGATGCAGCAACTTTTTCCAGATAAAAAAACATAAACAGATTCAGTAGTCTATCTGCTGCCTCATCTTTCTTTCTGTCTTTGCTGTCATTAATCAGTGCTTCTGCTCTAAAGGCCGCTGTCAGTAATCCTGCACCTCTGTCAGGTTATCACAGTCTGGAGCCTGTCAGACCTGTGTGAAATCTGCTGATCAGGGCGTGAGAGCAAATACGGCGTTATTATGACAGTACACACAGCAGGCGTGCTCACCCTCAGGGGAAATAATCACATTTACTCTCTCTGTCTCCCCTCTCAGTAAGTACAACATCAATCACTAAGTGTTTTCTAGATAATGACGCTCACATCAACACTTGTCAGCAGCATGGGACTCATCTTGCTCTTCATAAAAAAAAATCAGAGATAGATTTACTAATCATTATTTCTGTTCCATTGTGTAAAGTTACACATCTTCCAAAAGTAGCCCTTTTGTAACCTGCCAAGATTTATTTATATATATATATATATATATATATATATATATATAAATATATATATATATGTATGTATGTATGTTTAATGTATTATTTAAAAAAACAATGTTTTCAAATACAAGCTGAGAGTAAAAACAGTTAGTTAATGAAGGACGGTGTTTTCAGGGGAGTGAAGTTTTTTTTGTTCGTGTTGAAAAGACAAACTTTTCATTCTGTCTTGGTTGACTGATGACATCACAAGAGGCACAAGAATCAAGCTGGTGATAGTAAACATTTGGTGGAGGACGAGTGACTGCTGACAGATTTGAACAGAGATTCTGAAGCTTTTAGACTTGCTTTCAAAAGGCGAGAAGTTCTACCTTCTGTCGCAGCGTCGTGATGGATATCGCCATGGATGCTGAAAGTGAAGCAAACCATGGTGACGATCTTCAGGACTTATATTGTACTTGTATCACTTCAAGTGACTTCAAGTGACGTGATTTGCCAGTGCAGTGATACTGCACACAGTCTGAACTGTTCCTCTGCTTCTGATTGTCCAAAGAAGAAGGGATTTCCCTCTTATCTTTTCCTAGAAGCGGCCCCATACTGGGTGGGGTCCATTTCCAAAACCCACTCCTCTGCAAGACACTCCTATAATGCAAAATATCTGTATTTTTAAATACGAATTTGAGATCCGAGCAGTATAATTTGAAGTTTTATTTATGCGCTTATGCACATGTCTTTAAATGTCTTCTGTAGATATATTAAAATGATCCTGCTCATTTGCACATTTGTTGGATCTGCATATGTTATTTTTATTTCAATAACTGTACAGTATTTTAGCAAGTTAATTTTGTCTTTAATGTACATAATATATATATATATATATGTATATATTTTTCAGTTTTTTGTGTGAATCTACATGCTTCAGTTTCTTGTTACTTTGCTACACCTGAATTCCCCTTCTGTGGGACAATAAATGGTATTTCTGTTCTATTTTATCCTGTTCCATCTTTGTTGGGGGTTTCATAGCATGCTAATTTTGAAACCCCCTCACTCCACCCCCTAAATATGAAAGTTATTAAAACCCTAGAAATAGTTCAACAAAAAACAAACAAACAGCCAACAGAAATACACACCAACTATATAGTGAAAAGAGCTCCAATCAGTTGCCTTACGTGATGTCATCAGAGGCAGGTGCGGGTGAAAGCTGTCTTATCGAAGGCTGGATTAGAAATCTCGAAATGAAAACAAAAAAGCAAAAGAAATACATGAATCTGACCATGACATGTTCTTTTTATGACAAACTATATAAGCTGGGAGTTTAATTTATTTATATAGAAAAGGCTTTAAGTATGTTTTTTTTTGGCCCCAAAAAATAATCAATAAAAAGAGGTCCTGTAGTTTAAGTCACATCAAAGTGGGTCACTAAAATCTCTCCTTTATCATTCATGTTTAACTGCAGATTAATAATAGATCATCCATAAACCACCAGAACCCTGACCCTGATCTTTCTAATTGCACAACTGTGTACATCAGGAGAAATTCATTCATCCATCCATAACGCTCCGCTATGATGCGGCACCAGCGTGCGGATTGCGGGCCTCAGACTGCGCTGTTCTGATTACCCGGCCTCTCCTATCGATCCGGCCTTATTCCATTCATATTTGATATGCCTTGGGGCGGCGGGGAGGGGATGCGTTAAAGGAAAAAAAACCTTTTTTTAAATAAAAAGAATCCACCTTTGCCCTTTGGAGGAAATCTGGTCAGCCTAATGGCTTGTTTAAATAAGGATGGTTCTCTCTGAGATCTCACTGGAGGATCTCCATCCTCAGAGGGAGAAGATGGAAAGCTTTGGGAATGGTTAGACGTGATTAATGAGAGAGGAGGAACATCCACAGGCTATCCTCAGCTCTGTCTGGCAGTGACACGTCATGTTTGACTTATTCTAAAGCACTGAGGTCAGCCTGTGGCTCGATCAGACTCTTAAAATCACTTAATGCCGAAGCTGCGGAATCTCCCTTTTCACAACATCATGAAGTCAGTCCATCGTCTCTGTTCTTTTTGATTTCTTTTTTTATATTTAATCTTTTTTTTTTTACCTAAACCTAAAACTGAGAGTTCCTTCTTATTTCGATAGAATCAGTAATGATGTGAACCACCGGCATTGCGCCACAGGCTTCAGTAAATCCTGCTCCAAATGAGAACTTCTCCCCCTGTCCTCCTTCGCTCGGCTCGGCTCGGCTCGGCTCGGCTCGGCTGGCTGTTAAATCATTCAGTATTTTTTCGCAGGCCTGGATCTTGTACGGTTTAGGGAGGAAATGAAGCGTTAAAAAAAAAGAAAGAAAAGGAGAAATCCTTGTGAATCACTGATTTCAATCAATGTTGAGGAAGGAAGACGTGGCCTGTCTTTGTTTCAGTCTTTTAGATTTTTCCCGAGGGGTCCATCCGCCTCATCCGTGAAAGTTAGAATTATTAGGAGCTTTTTTAAAGCGCCATGCTTTTTTTTTTTACCTCCTTTCTTTTTCCAGGGGGCATCGATGATGAAGCTTCTGATAATAATAAAAAAAAGACCTGGGAACAAAAATGTTCTCCCATCATATGTTGATAACTGTACATGCAGGCTGAACTATATGTGGAATATTTTCCTTTTGAACCCGGCTGCAGGCATAAATCGGCCTGGATATTATATTGGGCCACTGTTTGATCAGAAATCACAAACTCAATAAATGATCACATCTCTGCTCCAGTTGGCGCATGTCTCTTTGCTCAATTTATGTTTCACCTTTAAAAAAAAAAGTTGTTTTTTTTAATGCACAAATACACATTGTGTAAACCTCTTTTAATGATCCTGCTCAGTCGCACATTTCTCAAATCTGAGTTTGCTATTTTTTATTTTAATAACTGCACAGTACTTTAGTTTTGTAATTTTGTCCTCACTGCACATATAATTAATTCTGTTTTTATATAAATTTTTCTTGTGTGAATCTAAATGCTTCTATTGTCACTTTGTTGCTGTTACAGCTGAATTTCCCCTCTGTGGGACAATAAAGGATTATTCTGTTCTGTTCTGTTCTAAGCACAGTACAGTTACGTTTGTGGCCATTCTGGAAGCTTCATGTTAGCCCACTTCAAAACCATATTTAAGGAGTGTTTGGGATCATATGCGGTGTCAACGTTTCAGTTATCTAATCAGATTTTTGAGGTCTATGAAGTGGAAGAATTTGCCTCATTTCATCATTATTTCATCAGCTTTTTGAAAGGTGCAGGTACCATTGACCTGAAAGAGTCCCTCATCATGATACAGCCAGCACCGTGCTTGACAGTTGGTAGGCTGTAGGGTTGAAAGTTTCACCTTGACTCCTTTAAAATCCTCTTTGGCCAAACGGTTTAACTTTTGCCTCATCTGACCGTCAAACTTTTTTTCCCCCAGAAGGCCTTTGGTTTTGTCAAATGTGCAGCTGCAGGTTTCAACTCGACCTCACACATGTGTTTCTTTCCCGGTCGGCACCATGTCAGTCCACGGCGATATGGAACTCCCATTGCTGTGACAATTCCAGTTAAGAACCGGCTTGTGCCTTTTTCTTTCTTCCTGGGTTGTTCCTAAACATCCCGGCTTGTTTCCTCTTCCTTTAGTAGGCTATAACAGCTTGGAACAGACGATAGAAAAACTTGGACAGAACAATGATCCCAAATACACAAGAATGGTTCAAACATATTATTAAAAGCTGAATATAAATATTACATTTACACAACTGATGACTGGAACTGGAATCAGTCAGCCATGCAGGACGTTACCACGTTTTTTATTTTTGTTTTTAACCTGGAACAGACACATCATGGCAGTCATCTGTTTGTTTTGCTGTAGAATCTTTCAGTTTTGCCAGATAAAATCTGGAGTGTGCTCTCGCTGAAACAATCCCACCAGCCTCACAAGGAAAAAAAAAAACAGGATGAAAGAAAAGCAGCAATGAGGCCGAAACGTTTTTGGTTAACAGTTAGATCTGTTCAGATTGTTGAAGGTGTAAACACGGGGCTAAAGTGGTGAAAACAAACAGGAGCCTCTGGGCAATCACAATCACAGCAGGGAGAGGGTGCAACGCTAAGCTTCGATCAGACCTCCTTTAACAGCTACTTGTTCTATTTTTTCTAAGCTTGCATATATGTTTTTAAGTTGGATCATATCAAAGGACTTCAATATGAAGGGTAACTTATGGTCAGGACAAATTATGGTCAGGACAATTAACAGAATCCCAGTAATATATTGTGTTATACCAGACTGTATGTATGGCATATAACTGGACTGACTGGAGTATTTATTTTTGTACATTAAATCCATTTGTTTTGTAAAGTGAATTAAAAAATAATAGTACTTTAGTATAATTTTATTTAGGCTAATTTTGACATTAAAGTGCGTGTTGTGTTTTGACAGCAGGGCGTGTTTCTATAGAGCAGATCCCTGGAGCTGATGGAGAGAGATAGTTTATTCACACACACACGCACACACACACACACACACGCACACGCACACACGCACACACACACACGCACACACACACACACACACAGCAGCCTGTTTTGCCCACATCTCTGTCAGCTAAAAACAACAACACCTCTGCAGAAAGAGCAGATTTATATCAGGTGCTTTTATTGTCTGCTGAACATACTTATTTAAATCATGCTTTATCTGAACACTTCTGCAATATTTTCTTTGGTGGCCTTCCTCCACACTCCACAGCTTATCTCTGGCTTTTTTATTCTATAAAGGGGGGGGGTGGAAGGATGCTGTCGTTAGTGTTGCTCATGTCTTTTCACCGCAGTCATAAATACGAATTATAATAACACACACAAAAAAAGAATGTCGATGGGACTCAAATCGTCTTGGTGGTGATTTTAAAGAACTGAAAATAGAACTAAATGTATCTTGATCCAAAAGGGGGAAAAAAGTTCCTATTCCTTCTCCGTTCTCGTCCAGATTGCGCTCCTTTGTTTCCAGAATAAAGATCTGGATCCAGCTCCCAGGGACTTGCGGCTGTTTTTCAGTCTTATTTCAGTCCGTGCTGCGTCTCTTTGTGTCTCCTCAGGTCCACCTTCCTCTGGAAGCCTTTCCCGCACAGGTCGCAGCCGAACGGCTTGTATCCGGTGTGCTTCCTGCTGTGCGTGATCAGGTTGGAGCTCTGGCTGAACGCTTTCCCGCAAACCTGGCATTTGTGCGGCTTCTCGCCTGGAGAGTGACGGAAAGAAAGAAAGAAAGAAAGAAAGAAAGAAAGAAAGAAAGAAAGAAAGAAAGAAAGAAAGAAAGAAAGAAAGAAAGAAAGAAAGAAAGAAAGAAAGAAAGAAAGAAAGAAAGAAAGAAAGAAAGAAAGAAAGAAAGAAAGAAAGAAAGAAAGAAAGACTTATTTATTTAAGTTAGAACTGGTTTGTAGGGGCGTCTACAGAGATTTTGCTCGGGGTTGGAAAAAATGGGGGCCTCTGATTGTCTTGGGATTCCACAACTAAACCTAAAGCTGATAGTGATAGTTCATAAAATAAATACATAAATACTGGAAGTATTAGACTGACCGGCCAGGGGGCATTGTCCCCCAGTAGAGGCCCGACTGGATGCTTTGGTTTAATTTACCTGTGTGGATGAAGGTGTGTTTCTTCATGTCGGACTTCTGGTGGAACCTCTTCCCGCAGTACTGGCACGGGTAGGGCCGCGTGTCTGAGTGGATGAGCAGATGCGTGGATAGCGTGGAGGATCGCTTAAAGCTTTTGCCGCAAATTTTGCAGTTGAAGCTTCTCTCCTGCAAAAAAAGAAGTCCATATTGTAGTTCTCTCTCTCTCTCGTTCTCTCTCTCTCGTTCTCTCTCTCTCGTTCTCTCGTTCTCTCTCTCTCTCTCTCTCTCTCTACCTGAGAGTGCACGGCTTTGTGTTGCTCCAGGCTCACTGCGTGGCCGAACGTTTTGCCGCAAATGTCGCACGCAAAAGGCCTCGTGCCGCTGTGGGACCTGCGGACGTGGACCTCCAGGCCGTGTGGTGTGGAAAACACCTGAGGAACAGAAACGGAAACTATGAAGACAATAAAAGGAGATGCGGCTCCGTAGAACAAAAGAACCTAACCGGAGATTCTGATTGACTCTAAATGTTTTGTAGCGTTTCTGACTGCACTGTGAGCGACTCTCACCTTACCGCACTTCACACACTTGTAAGCCCCGTTCAGAATGAGGCTGGGGCAGAGCAGCTCAGGCCGGGCCTTCCCATCGGGCGCCTTCCCGTGCAGGCCGGCCTCAGGGAACAGCAGCGGGGCGGCGGCGTGCCTCCTGTAGTCTCTGTAAGGCTCCTCTGTCAGAGCCCGCTCTGCAAACACGGCCGGGTAGCAGCTCCTCCTGTCCGCGTAGATCGCCATCACCGCCGGGCTTGTGTCCAGCTCCAGGCCAGGATGGAGGCTCCGCTGCGCCACGGGCCTCTGCACCTCCAGCCCCGGCTCCGGCTCCGGCTCCGGCCCCGGGTAGCCGCTCCAGGCCGCATACGGCCGGAAAGGAACAGTGAAGGCCTGGGTTTCATCCACCAGTGGAGACAGCGACGTTTCAGAGTCAACTAGAGGGTCAGAGAGGAGGTTTTAATAAAACTGGATGGGAGCCCTGCTGGGCCTCAGAGAGCTACAATAATAAGAGGAGTGATGAGAATGATTGATGTGAAAACCAGGAATAGCAGTTGGAAAATAAATGCGCTTTATGGTAAATCAGCAAAGGAAAATATGCTTTCAATTATTTACCATACACCAACACATGTATCCATGAAAATGTCGTTAAGCATGCTCACAATGTTTTAATCAGATTTTAAAAAACAAAACAAAAAAACATCACATGGGGAATTTTTTATGGAATAGAAGATGAAGGCCATTTTTGAAAAATACCATGAAAAATCCAATAGTCGCCTAAAGCAGCAGTGGTGCTAGATTATAATGTGTCTGCAGAACCCGTTAACTTGTTTTCCTTGGAAAACAAGTCAACGGGTTAAGCACTAAACAACAACCGTGTGTGTGTGTGTGTGTGTGTGTGTGTGTGTGTGTGTGTGTGTGTGTGTGTGTGTGTGTGTGTCAGTACCAGGCGACGCGGATGGGGACGGAGGCCGCCAGAAGTCCTCATAGTCCGGGGAGCGAGCGCACAAACTGTCGGCGCAGCTCGACGGAGACCTGGGGGAGTAATCCGCGGCGTCGCCCGGGTGGGAGGCCGGGGAGAGGCCGTACCTGTCCGCCGAAAGGTCGGCGTCCTCCCCCGGGAGTTTATCTGCATCTGAAGGAAGACAGGCAGCATCTGAACGAGGGCTGACTCAATGAAGGCCGTTTTTTATTTACTAACAGCATGATGAAGCTCGCTTTACGTTACATGGTGGAAATATTAGCTACAAATAAAAAGAAAAGTTGAACAGCGTATTAACAAGAACTATTTCTAATAAATATAACCTAACGATAAAACACGATTTTTCTCTCAGTAACATTCATTAAAATGGTTTAAATAACGTGTCTAACATTGTCTTTTACTACCCCCCCCCCTCCCCCTCCCCCAATGATCTGAAGTCGTTACCGAGTTTAGCACAATTTTTGTTTTGTTTTTTCAGTTGTTTTTTTTTAGCATTTCAGAATTAACGCATTTTATAATAATTCAGCTCTTAATTAGACCATTTATTTACAGTTCCAAAACAAATGTCAAAGCCCTTTAGAAAACAAAAATATCCAACTCACATCCCATAATGCGAGAATACATCATGAAACCAAGCAGGTCAAAATCAATGCAATCCTTCACGCAGATTCGGATTTAAAACCGATCGGAGCATAATCCCGGTTTGATCCAATGAGCGGCACTTTTTATTATAAATCCTACCTGAGGAGCATATGTGCGCCAGTATGGTGTCCAGTCTGCTGTAATCATCTTCCAAAGTCCGCGGTTGGTGGTAGCTGTGCGCCTTCTTACTCTTCACCAGGAAGGAGCGGGGCATCTTTGGAGGAGGAGGAGGTGTGTGTGTGTGTGTGTGTGTGTGTGTGTGTGTGTGTAGAGCGCACAGGTTAACGACGGGGATCCAACTGCTGGGCAGAGGGGGGAGACCTGATGGCTGCTGTCCTGTCTACAGATTTGATCTCAACCAGCGACATCCCGGGCGTTTTAAGAGATTTCCACATGACAACGGAGCATGCGCGCAGCGTCCATCCCGTCTGCCAGGTGTCGCTCGGACAGGTGTCCCCGAGGCTGCAGGGAGTCGTTGTCCTATCGGTGAAAAGCAGAAAGCCTCAGCGGGGGCAGCTTCTTGTCACGACGCTCACTCATCTCAGGGCTTTACTCCGCAACATGGAGTGTTTCACCTCTGACGACACACAGCCTTGGCATGAGCGGCTGCTGACGGGATCTGAAAACCTACAACTTTCTCTCCTCTCACTGGTTTGTCTAAGTGCCCCCACGGATCAGTCCATCAGAGCAGCGAAGCGCTCTTTATCAGCCTCTCTCTTACTCATTCAGAGGAGGGGGGGGGGGGGGGGGGGGGAAACGCGGAGGCGCGCCCCAGGGTGTTCCGAGCCTCAATTAGAACGCAGTGGTGAAATAAAGAAGTGGGGGGAAATCTCAGCCGGGCGCCTTTTCTCTTATTTTAACTGATGTAAATGACACCGTGTCTGCAAGACTATTTTAGAAACCTTAGTCACGACGAGTGGATGGAGATGTGCGCACCTGAAGCTGCGCCGCAGGGCGCGCTCGGAGTTTAGCGCCACTCTGCCGATCAGCTGCGCGTTATTACCCAGCGGACGGTTGGCTGTAGCCGAACCGTCCGCTGCGGTGACAGTTTCATGTCGCGCTGCCGCCGTTGTCTTCTGTTTGCGCCGGACGCAGATCGTGACGCAGACCTGCTGAAGGTGGAAGAAGCTTTCTGCTGTGAGGCAGATCAGGTGGATCAAAAATACAATGAACACCGTCACTGCTATGTCACAAAGAAATAATTACATTTAAGATGGAGGCTGAGGGGACAGACATCAAAGTTGGTTAGTGGGGCCTGCTCCCCAAGTTCGAGTCTAGAAGGAGGGAGGGCGGAAGAAAAGAAGAAAGAACGGTTCCACAAACCAAACCAGTGTGTTAGACGGCCTGTGATTATTGTCTTTTCAGTTCCATCCAAAAACCTACAATAAACATTCAGTTAATACGTTTTGAGAATTTGTTTGGTATAAATTGACCCACTTCGGCATCATCACTATATAGTTTTAATATGTCCAAAGTGAAATATTGAAACACCAAAAATAGTCTTCATTTCCATGAATCCATAAACTCAATGGCAACTTCAGATATTTTAGCCTGGAAATTAAGTAACCAATAGAAAACTTGCTTGAGGTACAATAAAAACATTCTCTTTTCTGGGGCTTGTGCTGCCATCACCCTCCAGGGAGCGAGCCATATTTGCCCATTTTTAATACCTATATTGAGATACAGAATGTTGCCATGTTGGTCAACTTTAAATTTCGATTGAACAACCTCTTTTGGACAGGGATGGTGTGTGTGTGTGTGTGTGGGGGGGGAGAAATGGCACATGTGAGGCCCCTGAATCTCTACAACTTCTTTATATCCTCTCTGAGCCCTTGGTTTTCTTCTGAATCTTATTCATGCTCCTTTAACTTTCATGCATGAGCGGAACAGCAATTACGCACATATGTTGATCTAACGGGATGTGGAGGAGGGCCGCCATCCCAAGTCAGAAATAAATCAGGCCTAATGCAATAAAATCCAAAAATATATGAATAAACATACATTTAAATGGTGATAATTTCATTTTGTTGACATTAACAATTATTTCCGTTGTGATTTATGTCCAACCCCCCCCCAATCTTTACTGAAATTCATCTTTCAACCTGTTAAAAGCGTAAAACCAAAGGATTCATGCCTCCACCCACACTGCGACTCGAACGCGTTTCTGTCAACGAATCCATTTAACATGCAGCGGGTTTCAGGAGACCGATTCCTCTCTCCGTTTTGCCGATCTAAATAATAACTTGAATCCATGTAAAAGTAATTAAGCATGACGTTTAAGCTGAATTAAATCCGAAGCGCCCACACCGGCCATCCATGATTTAACCTCGCTTCTTCTCTGCGTATTTAAACGTGATAAAAGCAGGGACTCTTTGGCTGGGCGGTCGGAGCCTCGTTTCAGCCAAAAATCGCGTCTTGAAAATGATTTGATAGTAATACAGACCTGGGTTATCTCTGGGTGCCGGAGGAGAGCTGCTCTTAAAATGTGGTTTTGTGCATGAAAAAATTAGAAGCTGAGGCTCGGCTCTGGAAACCGCGACAAATCACTTCCTGAAAGCAGACAATCTTAGCATGAATCTTAAAAGGAAAGGACGCTTTGAGAGTCAGTAAAGTGCATCTGTTGTCAGGCTGAAGGCTTAAAAAAAATTACATCTGCTGCAACCAATAAAACACACCAGAAAACAGAGTTTATCAAACCTTTTATTATGAAATCATGACTTTCTCTCACAGGTACAACAGTCTCATGTAGTACTCCAGAGTGCTTCATAGTGTTCTTATGCTGCAAAGTGCCAGGAGGTGTTTCCTCTCCCAATAAAACAAGGAATCAAAGGGAGATTATGATCATCACAGACCCAAAGCTGGGATCTGATCCGTTCTCTGGGTATTGAAGGCTGAAGTTAGTGTTGGGTGCGCACATCCAGCTGCTCACTTTGGGAAAACCTCTGCAGCTCTAGAAACGACTCCAGATCGCAGATTTGACTTTATGTCCTCTGCCATCCATTTCTGTGCAAACCTGCTACATCAAACATGACACATTTGACTCATCTGCAGATGCACATGCAGTCAAGCATGCTTTCAGAGAACTAACCGGACCCTGTCTGCACTTGTTTTTCATGTTTCCTTCTCAGAACCCAACAAGCTGAAGGGGTATGTGATGCATGGTGACTCAATCGCCCTCTGACAATTCATCTGGGTGGGGATTTTTTGTTTTTGTTTGTAATCATATATAACTTATGTCCCTTCTTTATTATTTGTACAACATATCTAAACATCAGATATGCAATATTAAACATGTTTTCAAGTTCAAAACGAATAAGGCAAAAATAAACACATTTACATATCTACATGTTTGCAGACGTCACACTGACCATGTGGTGCGGGAAGCAACATGATCTAAGGCCCAAACATTATTTGGTCAGCGCTGGTTGATAGAAGCAGCTTTTGATACCACGCTCTGACCAACGCCATCAAGACTAGATACTGTATATACACATTCACTCACACACAGCACTCGTACAATTCTGCCCCTGCGAGATGGAAGTAACAGCAGCAACAGCGTCGACGTGGTCGCTTATAAAATCCTTTAAAAATATAAAACCATGTTGGATGAAGTGTGGAATACATGATAAAATGTTCTATTGCACAGTCTCTCTTTCTGTGTTGTACCCCCCCATCTAATCCCCCTCCTCTGTGTCCATGTAGAGTTTAGAGTTTGATTCTCTCCAGATTATTTGCTTCTCTGCTGAGGTCCAGATAGATCCCCGCTCTGTCAGTGGTGCCCAGAAACAAACAAAAACAAAAAAAACAACACAAAAAGCCAAAAGAAAAAAAAAGCAATAAGTGTGATTCATTAGATATGAAATGATGGATTTGCTTTTTGAAAATCAGAACTCTGAATCCAGGCGTCTCCTCTGAAATGGCTGTTAAGAACATCCTGTCCCTCCTCAGCGGGTGCTGCCAGCCTCCGTCTCCACTCTCAGCTCACACGGTGGTGGACTTGCTCTGAGGCACGGAGAGCCGCAGGGCCTCCCCGTCCTCCTCGTCCTCCTCGTCACTGTCTGTGTCCTCCAGCTTGGGGTGCAGTTTGATACGTCTGCCGCTCCTCTGCTGGGGGTTCTGGAGGTGGGGCTCCTTCCCCACATCGTCGTCGGAGGAATGGTAAGACTCACTGACCCCCATATAGTGATTGACGATGTGGATCCCATCAAAGGTGGGCTGACTGACCAAGCCCTTCTGTGCTTTCAAGCAGCAAATCTGGAAAAGGAAGAAGGGTGAATGTTAATGGGGTATTGATTAAAGCTGCAGCGGTAGGGTAAGACTGGCTCAAGCAACATTTAAAACAAGAAACACTGAAGACATGTGGAGTGTCCAAAACGTGATAAAATGTCAGGTATAAGTTGGATAAAACTCTGTCCTCCACACCAAGAGAACCGACTCAGACTTTATTCTGATTTGACTTCACAGGGAATTAGTTCAGTGACTGTCAGATGTTTAACGTCCACTCTTCAGGACGGATCTAATATTAACTTGGAGGTTTTAATGATTTAATTGAAATCCTTTGGCCAGTGTGATCTGATTATGCAACAAATAACTTCAGTGATTCCTAAAACCAAGAATAGGGAGGGAAAGTTTGACTTTAGTATTGATTTTCCAAAATCTACAAACTGAAAAAGGCTGAAATATAGATTGACCACACACATAATTAATGTATAATTTTTATTTTATTTTGTGCATTTCTGAAATTATACTGTAACTAAGCAATTTGCCATCCTTTGTTTAATTTCATTTAGTTTCTGCAGATATGTAAAGGTCCAGCTGGTTATTTCATTCCCCACAGAGGAATATTAACCGTAAACCTTGGGAGCCACTGGGATAGTCCTGCCCGTCTATAGCTACATTCAAAATGTGCAGACATTTAGCACTAGCCATAATTTCCTGAGTTCATACTGTTTTCCCAGGCCCTGGTGATGTAACCCTGACAGAATGATGCAGCCCCCACCATGCTTCATTGTGGAAAAGCTTAATGAGTCCTGTGACTTTCTGTAAACAGCCTATAACCCTCCCAGGTTAATGAGCATTTCTACATTCTGACGTCTTTCCTTCATGGAATCATGTTCCTTCACACACACAGAGCAGAACAGAGCAAACAGCCAAGACTTCTGCTTGTTAAGAAGTGGCCACAATTTCTGATGATGAGGTAGGCAAGTGCATTAAAGGGGACATATTATGCATCTTTTTAAACAAATGATAATGTCTATGGTCTGTATAAAACATGTTAATGAAGTTCTTTGCACAAAATCCCTCTGACATAAAGCGCTACTTCACCTTTAAACTCAGCTGAAAGCAGCAGGTTTACTGTGGCTAAGATGACAGCGCACTTGATCAATTCAGACTGTTTTCTTATAGCTTTTTTCACATTTCAGATTGAAAGCAACCACCATCAGACTGCAGCGTGAACAGTCGAACCCCCAAAGTCAATTCAAATGTGACATGACTTTTTAGACTGAGGTTGGCTTTCAATAACATGAGATATGAACGCCATTCACCTATGATAGGAGATAAAAATAGATTGGTATTGATCAGAAAGCTAAAAAAAAAAAAAAAAAAAGTAAAAATCCAATTTGGTCCACTTTTGTTTGTAGTGTGAATGTAGCCTCTGTTTTTCCATTTTAATAATGACCGTGTGGAAGACATTGGGCCTGATTTATCAATATTCCAAATAAAGAGCGCAAAATTGCGTGTCCTGCAAAGATTTTACACCAAGGGTGTGTTCCTGATTTGCAGGTGATCTACTATGATTGTGTGTGCAAATCATAACAGGCGCAAAGAGGGTCTGCTGCTGTGTGCGCCAGCCTTTCTGTCCCATGCACTGTGCCACAGCCAGAGAGAGGAGGCGCAGTGGATTCATGATGTGTCTTTGGCAAAAAAAGGGGGGGAAAAATGACATACCTGTCAAGTCTATGGCTGTTAGAGAGTTAATAATTATTAGGCTAGAAGGTCTGTAAATGATATTTTTCGTTTGTCAGTAATAATCTTAATGCGTGCGGTGTACATGTGCCGCTCTCTGCTCCATTCAGGCGCCGTATTCCAGAGTAAGACTTTTGAAAGCTGCAGCTTCTCCAAAACAAGGCTGCTCACCTAGTCCTAAAATGTCCATATTCTACCAATGTTGTTGAAATGCACCGCACTTTATCATGGCCTTTATTAAATCGCAAGTTGCAGTACAACCTACTCTTATTCATTAAAAAGATTTTTCTAACGGGTTGACCAAAATCATCTTACAAAGAGTTCATTTACTCTAATCAGATAAACACCCATTGTACTAGATATGCTTGTGATACTAAATTAATGGTTAAATAAATCTGCCCTTTACAGAGCATCTCAGGAATGGAATAAATAACCTAAACTGTTAGAGAACTAAAGGGCATGTACTTTTTTATCTAATCTGAAATGTATGAATTTTGTTTTTAAAATGTCATGTATGTAATTGTCGTATGTAATTGTAGTATGAAACATGATTATTATATTATATTTTATTAATTGGACCCTAGGAAGATTAGTAACCACTCTGGTGGAAACTAATAGGGAGCAATATTAAACATGTTTTCAAGTTCAAAACGAATAAGGAAAAAATAAACACATTTACGTATCTACATGTTTGCAGAGGTCACACTGACCATGTTTCTGTGCTACACATAAATAAACACATTAACAGCAGTTGCAGACGTGGTGAGAGCAAAGTGAATTACGATGGATCTTTGGGGGGAAAAAATAGACCTAACCTTCAGGTTTATGGCCATTAGAGTGTGAATTCCTTTCAGGTTAGAATGTGTGTGAATGATATTTTTCATTTGTCAGTAATAAACTGATGTTAAATCATGGTGGCACAAAGTCAAGACATGCCTTTCAGAGATGGTAATAAATAGGTAAAAATAGTCCCCCAAAAGGTTTTGTGACCAACTTTGAGGTTTGCTTTAGTTCATTACCTTGTTGAAAGACCCAGCGAGACTTGCAGCAGATATCTTTAAATTATACTCCCAATTGCTAACATTCAGCTCTTTTTTCATGATCCCATGAACACCAATGAGGTTCCCTGTGTCTGAAGCGGGGAAACAGCCCCACTACATGATGCTCCCACCACCATGTTTAACAGTGAGAACTGTTTTTAGGGTTGAAGGGCTCTCCCTTCCTCATCCAGACAAAAGCAACAGCGTTGTGCCCAAAAGACTCAAGTTTAGTCTCATCAGATCAGAGAACAGACTTTACAAAACACATCACTGTGTTTCATGCGTTCATGGACAAACTCTGACAGCTGTCTCCCTCGACTAAAGAACTCCAGTAGAGGCCAGCTGAGCAGCAATCACCTTGGGGGAGAGCCGGGGACCCTTGTTGACATCTCTGGTTATTTTTCTCTCCAAGTATTTGAAATCTTGTGCTTACGGCCACACCCGGGTTTGTTTTGACAGATATTGTCTCTTGATGCTTTGCAATGATGCATCGTCCAGCTGTTCTAGCCTTCGCCCTCATGATAGACGTCTACTATTCAATTCAGTTTATTCATATAGCACCAATTCACAACATGTAATCTCAAGGCACTTTACAAGTCATTTCCATTCAATCATACATTCCAGTTTCAAAGTTTTCTAAGCATCGAGTCATTGATTTGCAGCATTCACTCCTCCTGAATGAACATACAGTGACAGTAGCCAGTCGCCTGCATTGTGTTGTTGACTTCACAGCAATCCCCCATACTAAGCAAGCAGCACCTCCAGCAGAACCAGGCTCAGTACGATGTCCATCTGCCACAATCGACTGGGGGGGTTCGAGACGATAGAAAGAGACACTATCCTCTTTCCGAGGTCCAGACTAAGTGTTCAGGTGCCACTGGCCCTGCTAACCAGAGATCCTCGATGCTGATTGAAAACCCAAGAGTGGTTAAAAGCTAAGGGAATGGTCAGATGAAGCAGAGGAGGGCTATTAATTTTGGCCTGTTCATTTTCCAGTTTTCTTGTTACAATTCAGCACATCAATGAAATCTATAGGTCAAACTTTGTGGCGATTTTGTCTTCGTTCTTTTGTGAGCAACACAAGTATGAATAGTTTTTATTATGGTCATTCCATGAAAATATTAAGAGTTTAGTGTTTTTTCATCGGGGGGTGGGGCTAATAATTATGACCATAACTGTATATTTGACGCATCAACGTTTGTCTATCATTCTACAAGATTTGAGTAAACTATAGATCAGTAGTTTTCAAAGTTGGGGTCGGGTTCCCCTGTGAGGTCAGGAATGCTGTAGTCTGGCTAATGAGTTCCTCCTCAGAAATTAACCTAAATACCAAAAATGACAAACAGTTAGAATGTGCATTTCAGAAATGCTGTCAAAGATAAAAAATAAATAAAAACATGTTGGCCAATAAATTAGCTGTGTTGTCATTGCAGCAGTTTTTAACTGACTCAGTAAAAAGGCTTGAATGTTCATGCTTGAGTGGAGGTCACGGCCTTCTTCCATTTTTTAACCAGTTTAGGGAAACCACCAGTATAGATCATAGAACGAATCACAGTAACATGTAATGAGTGACAAGCTGGGTGAATTCTGCTGGAAGGAAGACAATATATTCAACACTAATGAGTGACTGTTGATGTGTGACAAATGGCTGCATTGGAGGTGGTCCATGATGCTTCTTTGTAAGTTTAGAGAAGTGGCTGTTTATTGAAAATGCATATAATAAATAACATTCAGGTTTATTCATACATGAAATACAGGTATATACATAAGCTAACAGATAAGGTCATTAATCCATAAAGCAGAGTTTATGCTTTATGGTTTTCCCAGAAACAGAGCAACAGAAGCATTTTGGACCTTCTCCAACTCCAACAATAAACAGCGTCAAACCGAGTCAATGAGGTGAGGGTCAACACGGGTTTTACACGCTGTAGGTCACATGACACATCTGAAGCCCACTCACCTTTGTCAGCCTGCCATGTAACAGACAGACATGTAGGAAAGAACGCATTCAGAGACCAGTTCAGAGCACTGTGAGCAATAAAAAAAAAGCCTACGTTAATAGCACCTGCTGTAGCGCAGAGAGGAAGTTGTGATGTGGTTGACAAAATTTCCAGAAATAAGATGCAGGTTTTAATTAAAATTTAAGAAAGAGGGGGAAGGTGGTGAGGCATGTTAGTTAGATGCTGTACTTTCAGGTTTGTTCATCGCAGATGCAAAAGTGAACATGATTCCTATCAGGCCGCTGCTAGGAATCAAAGAATGCAAGACAAAGGTAAGAGGGGAAATGACTCGTTTTCTCAGAGAGTCTCTTCAGTCTAGAAGAAAAACGAGACTGAATGGAGAATAAAGCCAACTGCTAATGTAGTGAGAAGAGAAGAAAAACACTTTCACTTTTCAGATGGAAGATTAATTCCACAGTAGAGACGTCTTATGCAAATGTATAATTCACAGCCATCAGTACACCTAGAAGTTTTCACTTTTTTATGTTACAACCACAAACCTGAGTGTATTTCACCAGGATTTAACAGAATGCCTAGCATACAGCCGTACATGACCGTAAAGCTGAAGAAAAAAGGATTTTACCATTACAAATCTGAAAGGTGTGGTGTGCACTTGTGTTCACCCCTCCTTTACTCTGATACCAATCAATTTAATCCAGCACAACCAACTGCCTTTAGAAGTCACCTGATTCAGAAATATCTAAGCAAAACATGGCCCGCAAAAAATGACAGGCTGCCATTAATCAGAGAGGCAGCCAAGAAGTCCATGATAAATCTGGAGAAGATGCTGAGAGCTACAACACGGGGGACCATTTCTTCACAGGACAGCTATTAGTTGTGCAATGTACTTTATGGAGGAGTGACAGGAGTAAATAATGCTGTAAGAAGTCCACTTTCCAGTCTTCCACAAACCATGTATGGGACACAGCAAACATGTTTAAGAAGGTACTCTGGTCAGATGAGACCAAACATTTTGGCCTACATGCAAAACGCCATGTGAGGTGGGGGGAAAAAAACCCGCACAACAAATCAACCTGAACACACCGTCTACATTCCCAAACATGTTGGCAGCAGAATCATGCTGTGGGGATCCTTTTTTTTGCAGCAGGGACAGGCAAGCTGGTCAGAATTGATGGGAAGATGGGTGGAGCTAAATAAAGGGAAGAAAACCAGTCAGAGGCTGTAAGAGAGTTCAGACTGGGAGAGAGAAGAGAACAGGACTAAACATCCAGCTAGAGCTACCATGGAATGGCTCACATCAGAACATATTCATGTGGTAGAATGGCCCAGTCAAAGTCCAGACCTGAACCCAGTAAAGAAACTGTGGCAAGACTTGAAAACTGATTCACGGATGTTAGCCCTGCATGTTTTAGATTGTTGCCTGTTTCAGCACACCTGATTTCAATTGATGGCTGACTTAACAGGCTTTTGCTGAACTGCGATCATCTGAATCAGTTGTTCATCCAAATGAAAACTACACCTTTCACCAAACTGGATTGTATCTATTGCTTTTCTTCCCTCTCTGAACAATAAACAGTTTTCAGTGGGTCTGTCACAAACATCCCAATAAAACACATCAGGGTTTCTGAGGGAACGTGGAAAAGTTAAAGAGGTATGAAGGCTTTTCCAAGGCATTGTAAATGCGTGCCAGCGTTCTGCAGGTACGTCCGTTATCTGCTGTGACAAGCTGTAGCGCCTTCAGAGTAAACATGTGATTGTGCAGGGCACGTCTGTGATGGCGTCTGCGAGAGGTGTGCGATGTGGATTCCGCACAGGAAGTCTCAGGGTGTAGCTAACACTTCTACTAACCTGTAAGGCTTGGAGAGAAGAAAAGAACTATGTTTCAAGAAACGTGAAAGCTACATCAAAGAGCTGGCATCAAACACCTCACCTGATCGTCAACCCCAACCAGAAACACATCCTAGCTCAAAGCACTTGGTTAGTGTTGGATGTGGCGCTTGTTATTAACAGTCTTACCTCTTGTTTCAGCTCATCTATCTGGTCTTTGAGGTCTCGGATGTACTGGCTGGAGTCTGTGTGGTTCAGCTGCCCTTGGACCTTTCCCTCTTCTTTCTGTTGGGAGATGAGATGTTACACTCAAACTGCGACAACACAAGTACTGATCAAAGGCAAATATTGTCGGCCTAAACAACCATTTAAAGAAACGAAGAGTCTATACTCTGGATGCTTGTTTGGTCGTGGTAATGCTTCTGAAGTACAACACACAAACCGGCCATATCTGCTGCCACAAATCTAAGGTTCTGCAGACTTGTGTGGCGGGTAACCAAAGTCACAGATGTCCGGTGGGGGGAGTGGGGGATGGCAACAAACGGTGTCATTTGAGCTTGATTTCCTCCCGAGGCCCTGGGGATGAGGCCGATCGTCTGCCCCGGCAGTTAAACGGTCCATGTGATGTTTATCTTCCTCACTAGAAGAAACACCTGCAGCCGATGGCGGCAAACACTGCCTCCGTTTCAAACCTCAACGTCCAGCTTTACAGCCGGCTTGGTGGGGTGCACAGAGGAGCTCATGGCAGACTGCAGCTCTGAGCTAAAATAGGAATGAGATGTGGGGTGCTGAGGCGGAGAGGTGAGGGTGAAATACAGATAGGATTCTCGACTCCTGTGGCGAGGTGGAGCCTAGGTTTGCGAGCCTCAGTAGGCTGTTTTTATTTTTTGTCTAAACAAGTGAGTCCCCCCCAAGAATCTGTTGTTTTTGAGGTTTAGCAGCTTCAAAAAACTGCAACGAAAATGGCAGGCAGTTAATAAGACTTCCTCCTGTTCAGCTGTGTGGATCAGCAGGTGTCGGGCCGAGGCTGGGGGTCTCTAAACGCCTCAGAAAAACATCCTCCTCGCATCCCTCCACTTCAACACTGTTTAACTCCCGTTTAAAACACGGGCTACTTCTGAAATGAATTTCATCTTTATCGGCTTACTACTACCCAGGCAGCTCTGGACTGAGCTAAACATCATGTCAACATAACATCCTGACTGAAGACAGATATATTTAGCAAATAAGTAAATCCCAACTTAGAATTTCTCATGGAATCCTTTAAAATGTCATTTGAATATTTCCAATCAGCACACTGCGAATATTCGGACAGTTTTTTCCACTGTTGTGGTGACGATGTTTAGGTTATTTTGAATGTGCATAAAGACATTTAGGTAGAATGTGTGAAAATCCACAGCTGTGGTGCTGAAATGCATCATTCTTCGTTTTGCTGAGGGTGAACTTTCGGTCACCAATGCTCTGTTCGACAAAAAGAATAATAAAACAGCATGATTCATGCAGCTGCGTATCGGCAAAACAAGACGCAGAAGCAAACATGCAGAACGTCGAACAGTATTTTTGCACAAATCTCTGAGCATGTCATAGAAACCTCAGAATAAACCATGCATGCCACCTTTGGTAGAGTCTCTGCTTCAAGATGAGAAACCACTTCCTATCAGACCAGAAGAAAGTCAGGCTGTGGCGTGCAGAGAAGCCAAGGCATGCCGGAGTGAAAGAGTTGGACAACTTGAAACCTTTGGAGGCTTCCCCACCATCACTATTTACCATTTCTTTGAATTCAAAACTATTTGGATGACCATGACGCTCAAGGTGACAACACTCCTGCTGCTGCTCTGATTATAACCTGATCCTTCGCATGAAAACTGAGCTAGAAACCGCCACCAGTGAGCATAACCCACCCTGACATGGAAGCATACTCCTTTTTTTTTTACATTTTTAATCCCTTTAGATTAAAACCATTAACCCCCCTCCATACACACAAGTTAAAAGAGCAGGTAACCAAACCACAGACCAAGAAGCCAAAACTGCCACACTGATTTAAATCCCTGCTCAGTACAGAGGGGGAAAAAAAACTCCCTACACCAACAAGTACCATCTGATTTCTAGTTTCTGTTTATAAAATAGAGAAGGACCAAGGTGTAAATACAGTTAAAAGGCTTCTTCATGTTATTGACACACTTCAAGAGTTTATTAAGTAGATTCTGCAAGGCATGAGGGCGGGGAGTGAGTTTTCTGTATTTTGGTGTTTTTTGCCCTATCACCTAGTAACCAAACCTCAGACCACACGGAGTGATTGTGAGCGCGCTTGAGAGAGAAGAGGGGGGAGGTTGTCTTTTGTCAGAGTCATACTTATAAATAGCTTGGTTTTCTAGTTTAAATGATAAAAACGGCTAAGCACAAACACGTACGTACACCTGGCTTTTCCTTTTTATTTTTAAGAAAAAAAAGGTCTTCTTAGAACTGTTTTCACCTTAGCTTATCACATAATCAGATGGGGTTCGAAACTCAAACTGTTAAAGGTCTCGTTCACTGAGAAAACGTGTAATATTTATTCAATTTCAAATACAATGGTCACTCTGAGTTGCATATGCATGCTGCATATTCCCCAACCGCCATTGCTTGCATTAGCCACAGAAAGGAAATAAATGGCAAAAAGCAGCGAGTCTCTTCTACGTCAAAGAGAAAAATGTGTATTTATGGTTTTGCATCTGCCCACGGGAAGGCTGTATTGATTTTGCGGCCAGGAGAGAGCAGAGTACATCTCTGCTAGAAGACGCTAACAGTTAGCAACAAGATGGTGGAACACATTTAAGCTTGGCTTATTTGTGAACATCGCACATCAATGTTGCATTTTTTACCAAATAAAGAGGAGCTGAGTTAGAAACTGTTGGAATTTGTCTTGGAACATCTCCAGCGAAGTTAGTTAAGTTAGTTATTTGTTTGAAGAAAGCATAAGAGTAACTTTGCTGTTAGCCAATCAGAGATGAGATGATTGCATATTATGAATTTTAATGAGTAAGACTTGTAATCCTGACATTTCCCCATACCCACTCCTCCAACAAACTTCTGCTTCCTGAAACAGGAGCGCCAGAAAATTTTTTTCCCCACATAAAGCAACACTAAGTATTCTTTCAAACTAGAGACCACAGCAAATGTATTGCTATTTAAATACCTCCCCTTTATTTTCAGTCTAGCACTTAATAGCAGCAGGTAATCTTAAATAAATGTTAGGAAGCACGATAGCTAAATGGCTAAAACCCATTCGAGAATAGATTAGTTTAAAAATAACTTTTCAAAGGTTAGCTTGTTGTTACAGTGCTGTAGACATTTAAGTGCAGCCTTCCAGCCTTTTGCGTCAGTCACTTTTTTTTTTGTCAAAGACAAAAACTCGGAAACCAGAGTAAATGAAAAATGCAGTTTTTAAACATTGATTTATTAAAATTTATTTTACAAATATATTTAAAAAAAGAAAGCTATCAAACCAACCTGGACCTTAGTGGAAAACGTGATTGCCCCCCCCCCCCCCCTGTAAGATCATGAAATAACTGATTAAGCTCATGCTTTGGAAATCCTAATCCAATTTCCTGAGCCACATCCTAGTCTGATTACTGTCAGACCTGTGAAATGAAGAAATCACTTAGATACAACCTGACTGACAACATAAGGTCAGCTATAAGACCTCAAAAAGCGAGACATCATGCAAACCAAAGTAGAACTTTTTGGAAGGTGTGCGTTCCCACTACATCTGGCATAAATCTAACAGCTTTACAGAGAAGGACCACCATAGCAACAGTCAAACATGGTGGTGGTGGTGTGATGGTCGGGTATTACTTTGCTGCCAAACAACTTGCTCATAAAGAATTAAACCACTAATTCGGCGCTGTAGCCATCAGTGGCCATCATTGGACCTTCTGGTCTGCTTCAGATCATTAGCTTGTTGCATAACCCAAGTCAGAACGGTTAGAAAAAGTTCAAACATTAATTGGAATCAGATGAGGAGGACTTGCCTTAAATAGGCTGTTTATGTGTGAAAACCCTCCAATTTGGCTGGATTGAAACATTTCTGCAAAGAAAAGGGCCTCAGCCTCTTCATAGCAATGGAAGAGACTCATTGGTGGTATTGCAAACACTTAATGTCAATTGTTGCTGTTAAAAGTGGGGTGAGGCTGTAGTTCAGTGGCAGAGTTGTCGGCCTGCAACCCAGAAATCATGGGTTTGATTCCTGCTTCCACCTGCTACATGTCGTTGTGTTCTTGGGCAAGACACTTCACCTACCCGCTTACTGGTATTGGCCAGAGGGGCCGATGGCGCGATATGGCAGCCTGGCTTCTGTCAGTCTGCCCCAGGGCAGCTGTGGCTATAATCAAAGCTTGCTTCCACTAGTGTGTGAATGTGAGAGTGAATGAATAATGGAGTTGTAAAGTGCTTTGAGGATCTCAAAAAGCGCTATATAAAATGCAAGCCATTATTATTATTATTAAAAATTTAAAACCAGGTTTTAGTTTACTTTTTTACATAGGCTGGTTTGGATTACCTTCCCCCTTTATTGTAGTAAAAACTGTATTTACATTTACTCAGGCTATTTTTGTTTGATACAAACATTTTAAATAAGCAAAAGACTCCTGCCCGGTACAAATAGAATTTATTAAGGTGTCATAATTAGTACAAAAAAACTCACCAAAAATATTTAGATACAATTACCACTAAATACGACCAGCACATGTTGCACATGAGCTACAGGAAGAATTAGCTAGCAGCAATGCTGCTGCAGCTCTATTCAGTGCAGCACAGACATAATAGGGTTTCACTGCAGGCTCAGAAAAAAACACTTTTCAGAAGCTTCATCGTGAGGGCTAAAGAGCAGACTGTTTAGCAGAAAGGTGAACGGATGAGGTATGTGTGAAGTTCTTTGGTCACAAAGAACACAGCTGAAACAGAAATTAGCCTCATGTCTGCAACACAAAACACTCCAAATAGGTGTAAAAGGTCGGATGCTCATCAGTGCAGAAACAAGATCGCCTAAAAATATGAACCAAATATAGGCCTGGACGATATAGAAAAAGAGCATATCGATAAAGGGAATAGTCAAATTGATTGATATCGATAATTATCAATAAAAATCACAAAATGTAAAAAATATATTTTAAGTGCCTCCCCGGTCATTTTGTTATTCTTCAATGAAATAATTTTAACTAAGAATTAAATTACTTCATTTTTCAAACACCTCTTTTTATCATAAATAAGTTTGTAAGACACAAAAATAAATAAAGAGACCTGAGTAACATCAGTAAATACAAAGAAAAGTAATATTACTATATTATTAGTAATATTACTTTTCTTAAAGCTCCTCGTGTTCCTCACTAGAACCAGGAAAGTAGAGCACATCACCCCAGTTCTGTAAGTCCTTACACTGGCTCCCTGTACCTCAGAGAATAGACTAAATACTCCTACTAGTTTATAAATCATTACATGGCTTAGCACCAAAATATGTTGAAGACCTGTTGTCATGGTACCAACCACCAAGACCACTCAGGTCCTCCAACTCTAGCCTACTAAACATCCCTAGACTCAGAACTAAACATGGAGAAGCAGCTTTCAGTTTCTATGCTCCTCTTATCTGGAACAGACTTCCTGACGAGTGTAGAGCTGCTGAAACTCTGAACTGCTTTAAATCAAAACTTAAAACTCATCTGTTTAGAATTGCCTTTGAGTAAATGATTGATGACATATGTATGAAATGTGTTCATGCTCTATTGCTTTATTGATCTTTCTCTTACTTTATTGTGTATCATGTGTAATGTGTTTTTCTTTTAACTTTTAATTTCCATTGTTTTTATTTGTTTTTTAAATCACCAAATCATGTAAAGCACCTTGAATTACCCTGCTGTTGAAAGTGTGCTATACAAATAAAATTGCCTTGCCTATTATTAACCATTATATTATATATTTTTAATTGTTAGTAATTGAAATTAAAAGGCTCATCTTGATGCTTTTTAATCTTTTAAACATTTTATGACACTTTATAATATTAATGGCTGAAACCTTTGGTTTAGTTTGTCAATAAAACTTATTCTAATTCATTACAGCTGGCTGGCCTATCCACCCCTGTTGTGTTTTTAAATCGTTTTTCGCTTCTGAGGACCGGGGGCAGAACCAAGGGGGACATTTTAAAAGCCACAGATGTTGTTAGCAGCGCAACCTGGGTAAGTTTCCTGTCTCTCTGTAACGGATTCGCAGCGAGCCGGGAGAGGGGAGTCCTGCTTAAGACAACTGATCATAGTATTTTATTTGGTTTATTATTGCTACGTTTAGTGTTTTAGTGCGTCAAGGATCGGTTCAAAACGGGATGCAACCTTTACCTGAGTCACTGAAACATTTATTCGGAACAACTTCCACCGCTGCTCCCTTGCTGTGACATCTGACAGACATGAAATTATGGCGATGGTCCGCTTAGGGACTAGGCATGGGCCGGTTACCGGTATCAAGGTATACCGCGGTATGAAAAAGTCAAGGTTTCAAAACCACTAAAATTTTCCGTCATACTGTCCCTGCGGTATAAGCATTTTTTTTTTAATGTGATGTCTCGTCGGGGAGAAAGTAAAGATCCCTCTCCCTCATGCTGTGTGAAGCGGCAGCGTAAAAAACATTAAAAATACACATTTTAGAGCTGTAATCATAATACCGTGAAACCGTGATATTTTTGCCCACGGTTATACCGTCAGAATCTCATACCGGCCCATGCCTATTAGGGACTATCAAAAAATTCTGTATCAGCTCAAATCATTTCATCCTTTTTGTGGTTTGAAAGGAAAGAGCGGTGGCTGACAGAGCTGCTGCTTATCAGCGGTAATGATTTCTTTGGAGTAACTAATGATGGTTGTATTAAGCTACCTGATAGGCTATAATGAAAAAATGAGGGAAAACCTTTTTTTTCTATCGAACTTTTTTATCGACCCCTTTTTTTCTATCGCACCACACGTCTATTGATCGATATATATTGCTATCGAATTATCCTCCAGCCCTAACCAAATACCTAATGAAAGTAGCCCTTTGCCTATACTGTACATTTTGCTCATCTGCTAATGTAGGAACTTTAAGGCACTCTTTGTGGGAATGTCCTAAGGTTTTCTCTTTTTGTTGCAAGGTAACAAACACACTGTCAAAGGTGACAAATACAAATTTTCCAGTTGATCCTATGTCGCATCTTTTGTTAGACAACTGTAGATCTTCAATGATGGCAAATACGGTGCAAACTGTGGTTGGTGGGCCAAACAGGGGCCAAAAAAACGTGTGGTTCACGGAGGTGGCTTTCAAAACATGACCTTTAAATTAAACACTGGTTATATACTTTGTTGGATATTTTGTATTTAGAATCAACCATGCTAAACCATCTACAATCTAAAACGGGAATCAGGGAGATTCAAAGATGACATTTATCATATTACATTGTACGCATATTTTATTTATTTATCTTTATTTCTAACTCACTGGTTTGTGTTTGTACTTTTTTTTGATTCGAGTTGCTTTGACGGTCATGGCGTTAACCGTGGTTTTTGTGTTGGTAGGGAGGGTGGGGTTAAATGGGTGGGACATGGAGTGGTTAATATTTAGGGAGGTGGAGGGTGGGGTTGTATTCCTGGAAAACTCTGTATGATGTGTAATGATGATGCGCTGTTGTAAAACGGTTTATAAGTTGCATTATATATAATGCAATTAAAACCAAAAGTTGCTCTTGTTTACTAAAAGGGCAAAATGTATGCTTTGTTTAGTAGCCTAAAATGTAAAATAAATCCAGTGAGTTCTGAGAGGTCAGCCAACCATAGTGTGAGAGGACCGTAAAGATCGTTCATCTGTCAATGTCTAATCAGTTTCTTTTGTTTGTTTTATTATTTTTTTTTTTTACAAAAACTGTACTAATCAAATGTGCAAAGCAAGCAGGACTGTCAGTTCGCTAACCATGTTAGAGTGGGTAAGAGATTCTCATAAAATGATAACCTTGTGTACAGATGCAACAAGTTAACACCATTTTAACATTTAAAATCAACAATTATACCTACTGAAGATTTGTGCTAAAACTGACGCACAGCGTGGTATTGAGGCTTTCAGACAGGTTTCGGGTCTTGGAGCTAAATCATTTAATGGTCTTCGCCCTAAGAAATATTGCAATAAAACTTGCGTTTTTTTACATTTGTTCTAAATTTGCTTTATCTCGCTGTGCAAGGCCCAAGTTTGCAGGAGAAAATCATTCTGTGGGCTTTCTGATGAATGGAGAAATGTTCTTGCAAATACTGAAGAGGAAGTCAGTGTGTATTTTCCAAACTGAAACTTTCAATTGCTTCAAGGGAAAGAAAGTAAAACTCTCACCTGATTTTAAACCAACAAGAAATGTATGGAAAGAACTTTAGGTCAGAGTGCGTAGAAAAGAACCTCAGAATCTTCAAGATTTGAAGACAGTTTGTGTGGAAGTCACACCTGAACAAGACGTGTGACTAGTTCGTCCACACACGAGATATCTTGAAGTTGTCATCACTAGCAAAGAAATGTTTTTAACAAAGTAATAATACATTTCTGTGCATTCAATACTTATCCCTGTGTCATTCCAATTTAGTTTACCAATAACTTCATTAGAGGACTAATTTGCTTTGATTTCTTTGCAAATGTGGAATAATTGGATTGTTGGCAACATATGGGGAGTAATTTTAAGTCAATGACATCATTAGAAATATTTAAACTGAGAAAAACACGCTGTACCCACTGTACAGGTCAAATTAAACAACAGTATCAGCTTAAATACCAGCAGTAGGCTGACCTGAATTGGAAATATCGGCACTGGTGATAGAAAACCCCGTACTGATCGACCTCTACTTTTAAGTGAGAATTGTGTTTTTTCAGAAGGCTGGTTGGCAGTGCACAGCAGCAGGTGATGGAGGGGCAGAGCTGTATTACTCCACGCTCCTTATAGTTAGCAAAAGCTCCCGTCATTCTGGTGCTTTCTCTGGTAGCTTCTTAAAAAAGTTTGAACCGCAGGATCTAAAGAAGAGAACATTTGAGCAGTTTTTGAATTCTGCTCTACCTCCAGACGGTGAACAGCAGAAAGGTCACAAACACGCCTCTGATCAATGCTAACTGTAGGAAGCACAACATTTCTTTACTACACACTCATCTTCTGGAATTACATCTATCGATTCTCAACAGAGGAGATTATTTCCACTGATTAAAATTAGTTGACTCAACAAGTTTAACACGGTTGTCAAGTTGCTAAAATCCCATATAATTTTAAACTACTGATACACATAAGGCTACATGTGGGCTAAATGCCAAGAAAAACAGTGACAGACGCTTACTCATTTGTGACTAACCAAAAAACCAACTAAAAAAACACCTTTTCGTGAACTTGGGGAAAAATATTGTGTATCCTCCGTTTGCAAAGAAATCCCAATAAGGTCATGTCATGTAAAATGTACATAGAACATGATGTGCTATAGAGAATGTGAATGATACTCTCAAAGTGAGCCCCATTTACAGCCACCGTTGCAAACACAGCGCCGCAGGACTTCAGAGGATGTTCTATAGCTGTGAATCTTTGAAGACCTGAAGGTGGGGAAGTCAGAGCAGAAAGCAGCTACAGAAATATACACAGCCCGGCGCATTTTAAGAACCCAGAAAGGACCAACTTCCTCTTTCTAAAACCTGTTTTAATATAGTTAGCTGCCACACTCCCTAATCATCAAGCCACACAACAACAACAAAAAAGCTGTGGGTTGAAAAACGTTGAGCACACAAACAAGTTTTGGCTTAATTAGGCTCGGTTTTTAGATGGCTGCCTTTGTGGACGGAGTGATTATCAGAACGGATCTGTGTTGACGTGTTTGCTGTGGTCAGTCTTGTTGTCGTGTAGCATCTCATCCATGTTTGGGGATAAACACTAGTCCCTTCTCACCTGCTTGTTGACGCTTGTTTATAGAGGACACAGTATGAATTCAAGTGGGTTCGGTTTAGCTAAATGTGCTTTAATCTTCAGTGTCCACTCTTAAATATTGTCGATTTTTATTGTACTTCATATTTTATAAACATGTGGCTCATAAACTGATCAAAGTATAGTGTTGTGCTGAAATACAATAACATATCTGCTGATATGTCATTCTCCTTGAACGTGGACATTTAGACATGTTACAATCAAACTTTGATCCGTTTTATTGTGATAGGGCAACATTAAGTAGTGCATCATAGTGAAGTGTTAGAAAAATGATAAATAGTATAGTTTTAGTTACTACATCGCAGAACCAGCTCAGGTTGCAGTAAGAGATGCAGATCCACCAACTCTGTACATCTAGAAAATGCTTACTCATTCTTTCCAAAATAAAATCACGCTCCACCAGATTGGATGGATAATATCTGGGATTATTTGCACATCTTGTTACAGGTTCTCATTTGGATCCAGGTCCATGTATACTTTTTGATCTACACTATTAAACTGTAGTGTTGTTGGCCATGCGGGAACTTTCCTCCCAGTTTGAAGTATTTCGCAGAGTCCAACAGATTTGCCTACATTTAGCTCCGCCCACCTTCCTATTAACTCTGACCAGTTCCCTTTTCCTGCTGAAGCATCAAATGACGTTTTTCCAGATGTTGCCATGTAGTAGATTCATCTGGATGCGCAGCTCCTCCAGAGACCTCTTTGCTGCTTCAAACGTCTCCACAACCCTCCCTGACCTGTCTAAATAAACCTCTGAGGCTATCACAGATCAGCTGAATAAACGGAGATTAAGCTACACACAGATAGACTTAGTTTATCAATTACCAACCATGAATCTGTTCCCTCCACTATGCAAAAACACACCGATTTATTTCGGTCTGTCAAAAAAATTTCCTATAAAATAGATCGAAGTTTGTGGTTGTACTGTGACTAAATCTGAAAAACTTCAAGGGGTTTGATAAGTTCTGCAAGGCACTGTATGGGCCTCATTAGTTGGTAAATCACCCACTCACACACTGCCGCTGAAACTAGGTAAAAGCTAATCAGATGCGTCTCAATGGCAACGGAAACAAACATCAGCTAAATTTGTGAAGAATGTAAAATCCTGTCACCAAACCTCTCTAATAACATCTGCGCGCATTTCAAATCAAAGAAAAACTCTAAAAACCACAGAATCAAGGATCCGTCATATTGACAAACAACAATGAGCTTAACTTCACTTCCTTTTTTAGAATTAAAATGAGAATACAACTTTGCTTTGATGCCTATATATTTTACTAGAAGAGAAATTTCCCTCTGTGGCCGTGAATGATGACATATATGTGTGCTGCGGTTTGTGAGGGAGTTGAGGAAATCCAATGCTGGCTGCAGAGCTGGGACTTTACCTGAATCTCCAGATCAGAGATCTGTTGCTGAAGCTCAGCCATAGCAGCGATGTTGTCTGCTTCCCTCAGTCTCACAGCCATCACCTCTTCCTTACTCTGCAAAAAAAACAACACCACATCAGCTCTTCAGTTTGACACGCTACCTCAAACACGTCCCCCCCCCCCCAAAAAAAGTTCACGAGTTGAACTTCACAGTTTACACCACAGCTGAGCGTGGTGGCTTTTCCCCCGCAGAGACAGCACTAAAAGTTGCAGGTTGTTTGTACCTTGCATTCAATCTCAGCTTGCCTCCGTTTGATCTCTTGCAGCTGCACATGCAGATCCTTGTTTTGGGTCGTCAGTGTCTGCACACGGTCCTGGAGACAGCGGCTCTCCTGTTCAGCCCGTCGCAGCTGGTTATTGTGAATCTGATTCTGGAGCAGCAAACAGAAGAAAACGCATTACAAAATTATTTGCAGCGTACCGTTTTAGCTCAAAGAGCCATTCATCTAATTTTGGCTTGCGAAAAATGCAGACGCTTCATCTGAAGTTCATAGAAGAAAACTGCTGCCCTCTTATGGTGACTGTTTAACATTACAAGCTTTGGCTTTCCAAATGTGTCCAACAGGACAGCTTTCAGTTATTATACTTAATTTTGACTACAGCAAATAAAAAGGGAGCAGAAAAGAAAAATCTGGATGAAGAGAATAAAAACAAACATGAGCTCTGACCTGAGTCTCCATCTCCAGCAGTCTGTGTCGAGTTTCTCTCAGCTCTGCCTGGACCTCGGCTTCTCGCAGCCTCACGCTCATCAGCTCGTCCTGCAGCTCACTCAGCGTGTTCTTTTTGGGGGTTTCCTTCCAGCGACTGGCAGTGCGGGCCAGGTGGCGCTGAGGAAACGGGTCACAATCAGTCAGTAGTGTACATGCACATCTAAAGCGAGCTTTTGTAAAAATCGGACTAAGGCAAGAACTTGGCTTTCTCTTGAGGCATGTAAACAAGTGGGTTTTTTAGCAACGACCCACAGAGTTTCTAAACAAAAGGCACTACTTCTCCAGATCCATGTTTCCAGAGTTCTCTATCCATTATTGTCTAAATTTTAAATCATAGATTGGATATAGGTGAAAGATGGATGGATGTTTCAGGGGGAAAAAAGGGCTTGAGAGTAAAGTCTGGAAATATCAACATTTTCCAAACTACATTATTCATAATTATCCAGAACTGGAAAATACTTACAATCTAGACTTTTTCCAGATTGCAGAGGAACCCTTACTTGATAAACTAAAGCACAGTCGGCGGTGTGATACGGCTTATGCTTCCATGCGCCAGCTGCATTGTAAATCTGCAGCTAGTTGAAATCCCAGTGTTATTTAGGCAAGATGTACTGTAGGGTGCTCTACAGCTGCTCACCTGCCAGTGTTCCTCTAGGTCTCTGACTTGTTGCCTCAGTTCCTTCAATCCAGTCAGAGCCTCTGCTTCCCTCAGCTTTACCCCGATCAGCTCTTCTTGAAGGCGCGCTACGTTAGTGTCATCTGGTAGTGAGGAGTTCCTCTAAAAATAAAAAGATGGTTAAACATGCAAATGAAACAACAAGGGATAGAGAGTTTTGTAATAAATAGGAATGTGTGCATCAGCACTGGCAGACGTGCAGCAACGTACCTTCTCTATATCGAGGATCTTGTCTTGCATTTCTTTGAGCGCACACTGGGACTCTGCCTCCTTCAGCCGGGCCTGGACAAGCTCCTTCTCCAGCTGCAGAACGGACTCCTCTGAGAACCGAGGGGGGCCCTTCTGCAACCAACACAGGACCATGGTAAGAACAAACAGCAAAGCCTCGCTGCTAGACATTCATACTTGCATATGAAATACCCTAATGCATGCACTACCCCCCATCCCACAAAAATAAACCCAGTCTAATAATCAGTGTCCGATCAATCCATCTATATAACCCTCAATGCCTCTTCAGTGTTTTGCCTTTCACGCCACATTATTAATTAATGTCCACTCATTGTTAAACAAGACTGCAAATTATGTAAAGCAGTGTAATGCCAGCACATTAACATGTGGAATCCAAACATTAATAATTTACAATGTTAGCCCAACAGATATGCACAGAGAGGATCCTGAGAGCAGGGGGCCGTGTGGGAAATCCCCCAGCTACAGAGACAGCTGCTTACAAATTCATGAACACAGACAGAGACAGTAAATGGTGACAGGTGTATAGACCTGTAGCCATGTGATTTCCTGCATGGCCAAACAGATCACTGACTAAACCCAATGAGCAAGGTGAGAAGAGAGAAGCCCCAACTGGCCTTGGCTAGCTCCTAGCTAACATGTAGCGCCACAATCCAACCACAAACCTCAGTGTGTAGTTGAGGGGATTTTATGAGGCAGACCAACCCACAGATGTGCACATTTCTTTGAAGTGAAAGGAAATGAGAAGTGGTTTTTAACTCTTACAAAGCAAAATATGAATTGTGGAACATCTCCCGGAGTCAGTGTGAAGAAGCACCTTTCAACGCAATAAAGATTTAATATGCCACCTCCATCTTCCCAATAACTTCCACCAGACTCCCTGCATTTGTTTGGGGGGAAAGAACGCATCCCCACAACCTGATACAACCATCATCATGGGGAGGGTATTTGCAAACTTGGAAGCTTTTTTCTTTTTCTTTTACTATGTTCACTTTGCCTTGGTCAATCACATCAAATCCCCCCAAAATACATTGAACCATGTGGCTGTAATGTGACAAAACGTGAAAAAGTCTAAGGGGTGTGAATACTTTTCTATAGCATTTTATGCTAATTTGGCATAGTGATGCTTGTTGGAGTTACAGGGGCAACTATCAGCCAAATCAAGATTTCTGAATGAGCCTTGACTGATAAGGTTGTTGGGTGTGCTTTGTTTAATAGACAACTTACATTTAGAAACATCATCAGGAAGGAAAAAACACCCCATAAAAATATGTATAAAAGTTCTCTTGAACCTCTTACAGACTGGTGGACATGCCAAAAATTCTGTTACATGACCCTTTAGTTGTCCTGAAACCACATAAAACCCCACCTCAAACTCTGATCTGAGCTGTATGCTACACCTAATGCTATGGATGGTGTTACACACTCAGCTGGATCTGCGCCACTGCGTCCTGCCAGCCAGGCTAGCCGTCCCCCTGCTTACCGCATGTGGCTGCTGCTGCTGCTGAAGCTGCCTGATGGTATTCTTGGCCTGCTCCAGCTGAGCAGTGGCCTCCTCGCACTGCTGTTTGACTGTGGCCAGCTCCCGCTTGACCAGGTAGTTTTCCTCTGCCTCTTGGGCTCGAGTCACTTGTCCCTTTGGACATAAGCAACCGAGGAGGAGTGGAATGAGCACGACAGGAAGTGAAACGAAAAGGCGGAATGGGTGGGCAGATCAGACAAGAAAGTGGGGAATGGGTTTTCATGCTTGTTTGAACACTAGCAACTGTGATTTATGCTAACCCTTAGCGGCCCTCAGCATGATTTGTGATCGCTTTATTTTGTCCAACATGCCACAATGTGGAGTTTCATGCACTGAATAAACAATGTTATCAGCTGCAATGTGATATAGCTCTTTATTCATTAGTGTTCATAGGATTCTGATTGGTAACTTTCTATAATTAAGCTAAAGTAAGCATGCAATGCAAAACAGAAAGAGGGAAAGACAATAGAAGGTTTAAGATGGACCAAAAAAATAAGGAATATACCTGAATCAATCTATCTGCCAAGGAAGCACTTTCCTACAAAACAGAAATATCAACAGAGACAGCAGAGAGAGACAATCCAAAGGACAGTTAAAGCACACAAAAGAACAACTGATTGTTTTAAAGAAGAAATGCAATGTTCATTTTCTCTCCATTGTTTAGGAACTGAACTATGAGGCTCAAACATAAAGGTAGAAAAGGAACATTGCACGCAGGTGTGGTGAAAAAAGTGCAACTAAGCTGGTAACAAAGTGAAGAAATAAAGTGGTTCTGCAAACAAAAGTTTTGGATGTGGTTAAAGCTGAAAGGGAAGAAAGCTACAAAGACTACAGTAAGTAGGCACAGGGTAGGTTTAAGTGAGCAGAAGCGCCGCGTCTTATTCGAGATTTTTTTTTCTTTGTAAATGGCTTCAGTTAGTGACAATTAAAATAATATAAAAAGTGTCAAAGTCAAGTCAAAGAGCAGCAGCTGTGTGCTGAGTAAATGCCTGGTCCAGAGCTCAGTGTAGGTCCCTGCAGGAAGCAGCAGCCAGGCAGACACCCCTGTTATCCACAACAGACCTCATGCGTGGTGCAGCATTAGTGTCCATTCAGACAATATGGTGACACCTGGCATGCAGTGGCACCAAGCAGCGTCATTCACATTCCACATGAGCATGAACAGTCGCTTCAGTTAGCCATGTCTGCGGAGACGTTCAAGTTTTTCTCTTTATGGAAAAAAACCTGAGCTTTAGAGAAAGTTACTATGACGACCTAAAGCTGAAATACAATGTTTAGTTTTTTTCTTTGACAAATCCACTGTTCAAATCAACAAGTTGCCCTAAAAGCAGGCAACTTATTGTATGTCTAACAGGCGAGTTAGTGCAAGAAAAGGCTCCCATCATTAGGAGGGATGCATGATGTCTGAACAAACAAACAAAGCTGAATGGATTAGGGCAAAACTGATGACAGGGGAGAAGTGTGTGTTTTGTCTGGAGACGAAGCTGTGATGAACTCACTTTTTCCAGCGTGTCTATCCTCTGTTTCAGGAGCCTGTTCTCTGTCCGCAATCTCTGAAAGCAACGTACAAAACACATCAGACAGAGCAGAAATACAACCTACTGATCACAAAGGGAGACTCCTGACTGCTGAAAGGAAAAACACTGGATATCTGGCCGAAGTGGCAGCACAATTTTACTGGATATCTCCACTGTCTTGCAAAGCTATCCATACCCTTTTGTGATTACAATTCTATTACAAAAGAAACTTTAGTTTCTACTGTATGCACTATGTGCAAGTGTTACATACACACTCTTTCTCCTCTTTTGTTTTCCATGCTTTCCCTGTGCCTCCCACAAAAGTTTCACTGTATTCAATGGACTGGTCAATTTATGTCATATTGCCAAGAAGGAGGTCGTTGTTAAAAGCCCCATTAGAAGTCCTGGTAAAACATGTGAAGGTAGAAACCAAAACTGAACTGTCTGCCTTAGCTAATGCTGTGTGGCAGAAACACATCAAATTACCCTGAAACGCCATGATGAAACATGGTGTTGGCAGCGTCATGCTGTGGGCAAACTTTTTCTCAGCAAGAACTGGGAAGCTGGAGTTCATGGGAAGGGGGATAGAGACCTACACCCAATTGAAAACCTATTGCAAGCCTCAACGTTTTCCTTCCACTTCACAATGAAGCACTACTTTGTATTGGTCTATCAATTTAACTCCCAACAAAACATTCTGCAGTTTGTTGTAGCATGATAAAATATGGTGAGGTTTAAGGGCTCTAAATAACGGTTTCTTTTGGATGGTTCAGTTCTGTTGTCGAAACCAGTTCCCCAAACTTCAGCTCTTTATGGACCAATAGCAGACGAGTGACGCTTTAAAATAATATTGTAAGTCAGATGCTTTCCCCAAGTTTGCTGAGCTCACACTTCTCTACAATATTATAATAACACGCTTTTAAAAGGGGATGATTGTTATTTTGGTCGCTATATCCGCCTGACGTCTTGGCATCACTGGCTTTCTATTATACCTGAACAGAAATAGTTGTTTGTGCCTGTGCTTCAGGAGAAGTCCCATATCGCTGTAACCGTATAGAGTTATGAAGGGTGAGATGGCTTTGTGTGAGCAATGCTGTGCACAAAAGCAGGGTACTCTTTTGAACACTGCACACAGTGATGGCTGGAAGTGGGCATGGCAATATTGGCTGCTTTGTGGGAGGCACAGGGAAAGCATGGAAAACAAAAGAGGAGAAAGAGCGTGCATGTAACAGCCACACATGGAGCATATTACTTCAAAATTCAAAAATACTTTATTTATCCCAGAGGGAAATCTAATGCGTTTGTAACTCATATCATCCAAGTATCTTCCAAGAGTCGCTGTGGATGGTCATGCTGTGGGCAAGAAGGGTCTCCAGTAGCAGTCAATAATGCTAAAAATCTAACAAGGCTTCTGACTGAAGACTGTTGCTGTGTGACATTCTCATGACATGCTGACCGCTCAATAACTGGGCCGCATTGATGATCCTGGATAACACAATCAGTTGTTGGCAAGCACTGCAAATCCAGCCCATTTGGTTTTTGCTGCTCCTCCTTAAATCTCTGTCTGGCTATAGCGTTAGAAAGCCAGGCAGAGAGACGGTGTTGAGGATATGATCCTTGTCCATTATGATCGAGTCAAGAGATGGTTTGAACTTCCTCTTCCTCTCTCTGCTCTTTGGTCCTGCTCTGCATCAATGAAGCCTCTTCTTTCCACTCCTTTGGCATTCGGGGTCGTAATTCAGGTGGTGTTGAGCTTTTGAGATATTAATCAGCTGCTTCCAGATGTAAAAACAAGCATGAAACGCCTCTACCAACAAAAAATGATGAACAAGGAACAAATCAGGACTAATGTAGCACAGTTACTCCAAAATGCTGCCACCATAAGCGGCACAATTTTAGAATTCAACAACATTCAACAAAGCCAGGGTTGCAAGAGAAGCGTGGTGGTCTGGAGCTCAGACTGGATTGTTGGCTAACGACATCTTACACATCCACCCCCCCCCCGTTCAGTGGAAAATCCTTAGATGGAGCAGTCATGCATTTGTAAAAAAAAAAAAAAAAAAAAAAAAAAAAACCAACGTATTCAGAGGTTCCACTGCATTCAAAATACACACCTTTATCTCCACCTGTTCTTCCATCTCCTTTGTTTTGATTGTAGTGTAATCCTTCTCTAACCTGGAAGAGATCAAAATAAATTCTTATTATTCATGTGAACTGGTCTGTAGAGACAATACTGAACTGGACATCTTAATAATGAGAGAGAACAGTAAAGCCAAATATTTTATGAAATAAACACATAGCTGCTCAGAATTACATTCTAGTCGCGTCTGAAAGGGAGATCAGTAGAGTTTAAAAGATGACAATAGTGCTTACTTCTTCATTTTCTTGGCGTTGTATTTAACTTGATAGGCAGCCTGAATGACCTTATCTGGTCCACTGTCAAACTGACGTGGGATGACTTTTTGGAAGTGCTGAAATGGGAAAAAAAAGGAACAGAGGCAGGATAACTGAGCAGCCTGTTATTTGGTACACAGGTGTTTAACTTCCCAGCATTCCCCCCTCAGTTGCCATATCCTCACTTAGGACACATGTATCAATTAACTGGGTGTGGTGGAGCTTCCTTCTTGGAAACAAAGTGCGAAATGCAAATGACACCTGAGCCGCCTGAATAAAGAGAGAAAGACACTATGACAATCTACCTGTAACATTCCCTCCATGTCGAGCTGGATGAGTTCAGCCTGGTTCATCTGAAGGATGGCCAGCCCCACACGGAAAACAATCTCCAAACCCTGGAGACAGATCAGCTAGAATCAGAGCAGAAAGCTCAGTGCGCTTTGAGCTGGATTCTAAAAGGGACTGAAGCCTTACATCGAACACGTTGCATTGCGCTGCTTGAGTTCTCCAGCAGGTGGCACCAACGTGTTACTTCTCTTTTAACATTAGCCTTACTTAACATGTTTATTTCTTTGAAGCTGTCTTGAATCTCATTTGAGTTTAAGGCAGAACAGTCCTGTCAGAAGGATTTTCTCAACCATCCAAACATAAAAGTACAACAAAAGCCCAGTAGACTGAATGACAGAAGCCATTCATAAACTGGTACCATTGAGTCAAAACTAGTAGTTGGCGATATAAATGATATAAGCTAGAAATGACATAAATAAAAGGTGTTGACTATACCGGCCTAGCGCGATTGCTCATTTTGATGATGTTATCAAGCTGTGCCTAGGTACTATGTACCAGGTACGCAAGGAAGATAAAAATACTGATGTTTAGCATTTACACTAGATATGCAAGATTAGAATTTGTTGTTTTTCCAATTAACCGAAAAGAAACATGTTAAACTTGACGCATTTTTAACTGAAATATATGTAGGTTTATTTTTATCCAATATTAAATTTATAAATGAGTAACCAAACAATTTTAAACTTTGTATTTTCATAACATTTAGCTCTTATTTTATTTAAAATATCTTCATCTTTATATATGTGGTGAGAATTTTTGTATTGCACTTTTTGGAAAAAGATGTGAATATTTTTCAAATGTATTTTGCACAATAAATGTTCTTTAAATGGCATTCTAAACCTTTTTGACGTTTTTCTACTGCAATGCATCTGGAAAGTGAGAAGGCTTGTAAACAGTCATTTTGACATTTATAAAGAAGCGAAAAGAATATATCGCAATAGATATCGTTAATGCATATGCTTTAGATTTTATTGCAATATAGATTTGAGGGCATGTCGCCCAGCCCTAGTCAAAACCATTTCTTAGTGCAAGTGGCTAGTTTCTCTTTTTAACTGACCTCACACATAAAGATATCAAAAATCCTCGTGGCTACAGGCAAGGGATAGGAGGTGAGGAAGATGGTGAGAAACCAGGATGAGGCATACATGGAGGTGTGGAAGCTCTGAGCCTGAAAATGCATATGCAGCTCTGGGAGTTGCTCCTGTGAATTCACAACATGTAAAATCATTAGAGCCATAAAATACCTTTTTTCTCTCGTTAATAGGGTGTTCCAGATGGTGTGTCTACCTGGATCATGCTCTCAAACTGATACATGCAAAGTCCCAGCTCAGCCATGCTGGGTTTGAAGAGCTCTCGTAACCTGTAGTCCTGCATGAGTTTCACAAACACACAGAAGGCCTCCTCTTCTGGCATCTAGAACAGATGAGACATCTGAGGAATCTGTGCTGATAGGAAAACTCCAAATATATATTTTCACTAGTTTGATTACCTGCATGAGCAGCAAACCGACAATGAATGCACTTCCTTGACAGTAGCCAACCTCACGATCCACCAGAGAATAGGCCTAAGGTCAGAAAGAGAAATCTCTGAGTAGCTTTTTTTGTACTTTGAACTATTGCTGGAGTCAAAAGATAGAGTGGGCGTTTGTCCAGTTTATCAAAGTCACAACGTCATCCTCAGGCACTAAAAGTGTACTACCTTCATGACATTGAAGAGCACTTCCTGGCCCAGGCTGTCCTTCTCCTTGAAGAAGTCGTGCTCAGGATAAGTGCGAGCGATGTCTCTGCGTATGAGCTTCTCGCATGGCGACGTCATCTTAAGAAGTTCTGAGTACTGGTCTTTGATGGGCATATTCTGGGCATTACACAACAGCTGCCACACGATTGCTCGAAAGTGGTGGGGAATCCCTTTTCTAACCAGATCCTGCAGGGAGAAAAAAAACAAACAACTTTTGTTGTTTTTGCAGAATTTCATAGGTGTTCCTGCATGGGTGACGTTAAGATTATTAGACAATAAAGTATCTGTTTTGATCCAGATGTGCACCAAGACATCAGCTGGTGATCAAAATGTAATGACCCAGACCGGCGACTATCGGGTCATTAAATCCTACAAACTAATCATATGTGCTGCCTGACACTCATCAGTGTGGACGTTAGGGAAGAAAGAAGACATCAAGCCATTTGTATTATCAGTGAGTCTGTTCAAAATAAAGTTAGAGGTAGCACACGTAAAAGAAAACCATTATTTGCATGTCAGGACATTTCTAAGGTTTCGTTCAGGCTGTGAGAGTGAAACCTCCAGCAGATAACAGGAAGGCTGAATGGAGTTCAGCACAGTTGCTTCTCTTACCAGTTTGATCATTAAAGCTCAGCATGGAACGTGCTAGATTTAGGGAATGCTGCTGGAAATCAGGACTATAGGGCAAGAAACTACATTCTCTCGAATATACACTGAAACTGTGGTTTTAGTAATGATAGTCCTGCAGTTCCTTTGTTTCTTAAATATTAGTAAAACTCGCCCTGTCACACATACAGCAACAATTTCTCTGCTCGGGCTGGAGAACCAGAAAAAACAAATCTAATAAAAATAAAAAAAGACTGAATGCTGTTCCCATCTTACAATATTGGTTGAGAAATAAAAATCTGCCTCAATGGGTATGGGCAGATCAAAGCTGTGCAGAAAGCAGAGACTAAAAATCGGCCACTGAATTCTGAGATGTGCATCGTTACAGTGGTTTTATTGTGATTTTCCCCAGAAAGGTTGTTTTAATAAAAACACAAATATTTTGTGGAAAGACTTTAAAACATTTCACGGATATAAATGATCTGCGCAGGTTTATGCTTCTGAACATAGAGAGCTGAATCCGTTTCTCTCGACAAACTGCTCCCCTGAGAGGAACCTATGTGACCCAACACCTGCAGTGGACGCTTTGAGCACTGAGAAAGGTTGTGTGGTCCTGTGCACTGCTTATTATTCCAACTGTAATAAAGAGCGCTGAGGACTCAGTCCATTTGGCTGAGGTATTCACTTTTTTTTCTTTTATCGTTTACAGGAAACCCATGACTCATGTAACGCTGCTGTTAGTTTAGCTTCCTTTTAAATACGTTACCAGGGCGATTAAATCCACTTTCGGGAGCTGTACTTTTACATCTGGATGCAGATGAGAGGAGGTGGGGAAAAGAACGCTGACATTTCTAATAACAGCGATAAGCCAAGAGTTTGCTCATACTATCTCATAGTAACACAATGTCCACTGCTAAGCGCAATATTTTCAATGAAGCGCTCTGAACTAATATGCTTCCATATTTTACTGCTGATACAAGTTGATTAAGCAATTTCTTGTGCTGACAGGGAGCACCGCTCTTTCCTGCTGTGACAACAGCGTATAATGGTCAACTGTGTGTGTGGCTGTATGTGTGTCTGCATGCATCTGGTGAGGCCAGGGTGCATGTGGAGCAGAGGTCTATCCACCCACCCAGGCTTTCAGCAGTGGGGATCCCTCTCCCCTCAGCGGAGGCTGGAGAAGACAGTCTGGGCTTTGTTATGTGATGGAATAATGTACGGTAATCGGTATTTGAAAACAGGGCCGGTATGAGAGTAAGACACAACAAAAAACTATAACATGACAAAATTGTTTTATTTAAAACATAAAAGCAACAATGAATCGTTAAAATAGTGTAAGTGATTACGCGTTTATTAATATCTAGCATAGACTTACTGTACACAAAAATATAGAATAAAAACTTTTACATTTTTTGAAAAGTGACACAGAGTCTAACTAGTTGATATTAGCTGGTTAATTATTCTAGTTATTTGTCCGAGTAGTTAGCCTACAGAAAACCACCTGTTTTTCCAGACCAGACATATTTCCAAATCGGCCTTTCATGTAAGAGTATTGTAGCTTGGCCTGACAATAAACAATACACCAATAAATTCTAGTGAGCTCGATCTTTTCCCCAGCCACAATCATTTCCATTTGCATGGTTGCTTATTTTCCTTGCATGTCGCCCTCTTTCTCCCAAAGAGACTGGAAGAAAAAAGGCATATATGGTCCATATATCTGTAGTGGTACAGATACGGTACAATAGTTTTTGTTGTTACTTGGCACTCTACGTTTACAAAAATCCTAACTGGAAGTTTTGCCTGTTTTTCTTGACTGAGCCAAGTGATTATTATTTTATTGAAGGGCAATGTTGTTTACAGAGTTCAGACATTTTTTCTTATTGTTTTGTTAATTTATATTGGATATCTAAAATGTCTTCCAGCAGCAGTGGGAAGTGTTCTTTAGAAATGAAAGTTTATTGATTGTTAAGAAGGTGCACATGCATTACTTATTACATTAGTTCAGAATGGTCTCAAAACAACAGTATTATCGTTTATTGTAATAATTTCTAGGGCAATTTATCGTCTAGCAAAATGTGTTATCATGAAAGGCCTAATTCTAGCGTTCCTTAAGCCAGCTGATCGGCAGTGTGCAATGCGTTATTCTATGCTCTATAAAACCAGAAAGAAACTAATCTCATTAAAAAGGACTTTGAACTGCAGGAAAGGTTGTTTTCTTGGCTGTTTGGAAACCAAACCTGATCCAAACCCTTCCGTACCTCCACACCTTTAACCATGCCTTCTTAACAGCCTTCTGTATAAAAAGCAGCTTTCGTGTTCAATATAAAAAAAACGTACTAAGAACAATAACACAGTTTGGATTTTGCTGACAAGCACAGAATAACCAAAGTTCCTTCCTTCACACAACAACTGCTGAATTCTTCGCCAACGGAAAGAAAGCTGTGGTCCTGTAGAGGAATCAGCAAGTCTGAATAATACCCCTGCCATTTTTAATTAGTTGACTGTTACATCTACTGAATTGCACAATAACACAATTCATGCAAACAGGACCTTCATGTTACTTCCCTATTCACATACAGAGTGACAAAAAGAAATATCTATGCTTACAGAGGACCTTAGTGCCTCTCCTGCTGTGTCAAATCTATAAGTTGTTCTAAAAAAAATCATGTTGGTCCACATTTCTACTGAAGACAATTCAGAACGTGCGATTCAAATCAGAGCACTACTGACGGTCACATGGAACATGGTTATCACAGGGCTGCAGAGAGTTACTGTAAAAACAACCACGCTAAAATTAGCATCAAAATGTCAAGAACTGAAATAAACAAGTTCAGGGGCAACACTGCAGGGCCACCAGGGACAAAGATAGCCTGACAAATCATCTCTGACTGGAGTACACACTGTAACAGTTTGAGCTTTTGTGCTGTTGGGCACAGGGTGTGAGGTTAATGTCAATGAAGAAGCATGTGGATCACAAGAGAGAGCACAGAGCCTAGATCTGGACTCAGTTCAGGAGTTTAGATTAAAAAAAATTAAAAACCCATAAGGAGATCCTTTCCCTTTTTGGCAGCATATCAGGAATAGTATGCTTGTTTTGATCAAAAACTGTGCTTTGCAAAAGTATTTAGACTCCCCAAAGTTAAATTTTTTTTTTTTTATTTATTTACATGAAGTCATTTTTAACCATTGTCAGTGTATTTAGAATATATGTGACACGTTAACACAAACAAGTGCATAATTGTATAGCAGAATGAAAATAACATTTTCACAATCTTAGTCCCCCATTACTCAGACACCCCAACAGAGAAGCTAATAGGCCCAGTGTTACTCTGGAGGAGAATCTGTCAACAAACCAACTATCTGTTGGTCCCTTAAGAAAAGAGTGAGGGGGAATAAAGCCACTGTAGAAGGAAAACCCTCAGAAGTTCTGTTTATAGTTTTGGGCAACATGAAAAACATTATGCCTGTACTTTAGACAGGCATATTTGGGCATCACGAAGCTCCTCTGTCTTGACACAGTGATCCCTCTTTCAGCTTCATAACAAAGCTTTTAGTTAGTTGGAGCTTGGCTAGCCACAGAACAGTCTTGGAGCTAAATTAGTAAAAAAAAAAAAAAGCGTCATGTTTATAAAGTTTCACATTAATAAATGCGTTTTTATACCTGATAAAATGTTGTCATATTTAAAATGAGCTTTGTTGAATCGAGCACACAACAAACAGGATCTCTCCTTCTTGCGTGTGTCCCCGACAGAGCGGCAGCTGCTTAGTGGGCGCTTTGTGTTTACACACACTGATGTGAGCCGTTATGTGTGTGTGTTTATTAGTTAGAGCACAACTGGTAGAGCGATGGGGAAACTCGCCGACTGACACAAAGAAATTAGACGCACACAGAACACATTGGCTGTGTCGCGACAGTAGCTGTGTGTTCCACCTGGCACACACTTGTGTGCGGACAGTTTGCACACAGTCCATCTGCAGCGTGTCAACAGATTCACTGTTATTAACAATGGAGAATATCTGTTTGTCTTAATCAGTGTGATGTTCTCTTTTTTTACTTGGGTAGAGCAAACAGGAACTAAAAACTGTCTAAGAACTTTGTTTTGACAGGAAGAAATTGCTGCTAAGTAAGAAATGTTATCTTCTCTATATGTAAATATATTTTTGACTAAAAAAGAAGTACATTAGAATTAACTGAATCAATGAAAAATACAAGGTGATGTAGAGCTCATCACCCCAGTTCAAAAGTCCTTCCCCTGTGGCTCAGAGAATAGCCTTCAAAATACTTCTACTAGTTTATAAAATCATTGAATAGTATGTTAAAGATCTACTGTTACTATACCCCCCCCCCCCTTCCTGACCACTGCAAAGCTGCTGAAACACGGAGGTCCTTTAAATCAAGGCTAAAAACCCTTCTGTTTAGAGCTGCATTTGATTAAGTGATTAATAATAGCTGGAATGTAATAAGAGTCATATATGTTAATGTTCTTTGTGTCTCTGATGTTGTGTTTTCTGTTTTTATTTTATCCCCTAATCACCAAAAGCACACTGAACTACCTTGTTGCTGGCAGTGTGCTAGCCAAACAAATTTGCCTTCCCTTGTATGGGTTGAGCTCTGGTAGAAACTCACCTTCCAGCAGGACAACCACCCTAAACATATAGCCGGATATGGGAATCTGTGGCAAGGCTTGAAACTTGCTGTTCAGATGTGACCGCCATATAAGAGGATTGAGGTTGACTTATTTTGCAAAGAAAACATAAAGCAGATATGAAAGCTTCCAGATGTGCAAAGCTTGTAGAGATACTGAACATAAGACCTGCAGCTGTATATGCAGTAAAATGTGGCTCTATGAAACATTTACTCAGAGGGGGTTGAATACAAATATAAGCCACGCATTTCAGATTTTCATCCCAAAAAAAAGGGAAAAAGAGAAGAAAAAAATCAAAAACATGTATAATTTTTCTTACACTTTATGATTATACAATACTTTGTGCTGTTGTATAACATTAATTCCCTTTTAAATTGCAAATAAATGTTTGCAAAACAGGCTTTAGGGGATATGAACACCTTGGCAGTAAGCCTGTAACGCAGTGGGCGCTCAGTAAGCTCTTAAGCACTACTGCACGAGAGCTCACCGTCACCTCAGAGGTCGTCACGGGCACCAGCCTCACCTTAAGCTGCTTCTCCTTCTTCTTGCGCACCTCCTCCCACTCATTGACAATTCGTCCCCACAGAATCCAGGTGTCCTCCTCCAGGTGGGACAGGTTGGAGGAGGCGGAGGAGCTGGACACCAGGGAGGAGCCGCTGTTTCTCCGGGAGCCATTCATGGAGCGCAGAGACTTGCTGTCCGTCTCCAGAAGCCTGTGATTAAAAGGTAGGAGGAGAATGATGTTAATCATTCAAAAAGTCCTCTAAAACGTGGACACGTTCAGAACGTGAGCATTTATACTTTTAAACACGTAGGCTAATTATTTAGTTTAGTTAAATATCTTCAAGGCACAGCAGCAATAAGTGGATCAAGCTGCTCGTTAATGTGCAACCTGAAAATGAAGGTACAAACATGGCAAATGGAAATAATTTGGTACACGCTTGCAGAACTGAAAGTTAGTCGAGTAAGAGGGGGTTTGTGATGAAGAAAAGGTAATGAGCTATTCTTTAAGCAATTTTCCACCCAACCAAGTAAAACCAGACACTGCAGGGAAGCAACTATGGATCTGACCCGTCTAAAATTAGCCCCAGATAGCTTGGCACAGTGGAAGGAAGACAACACAAACTGGATTTTGAGTTTATATCAACGAAGGAAACATTTTTAGGTCAGTACCGAGAAAGAAAGGAGTTATTTACAAGCCGGTTTATGTTTAGCAGGTTTAAAATGACTTATTTCGTCAAAGTTCTATGAGCTGCAAAAGGATCACCCAATTACAGATAAGTGAAGTATTCCAAGAGATGCCCAAACGACACATGGGACAATCAGTGGAGAATAATACAACAGCCATCCAGTGTGTAATCTTTTCAAGTAGCCGTAACCATAGCTAGACAATGACCAAGGGCTTGATTAATACAAACATACACTTGAACCTGAACATACTGTGAGCTCTGCTATTAATTCACAACAACTCAAACAACCAGAAGACTTGTAAGCACAAAATACGAAAAGAGTAACATCTCCACAGTAAACACCTACTTTCTACTAAACCTCTGTCCCGCTGGTAAATGGGATATCCCACATAATAGACTTTTACATCCAAGTTTCCGACCCCTGCATTTTACCAGAGTTACAACACGAAGTAAGCCCACCTTACCAGGATAAACTCATGATCTTCTTCACATGGCTCTAGATTTCTTTAAAGCTGGCACATCTTGACTTAGAGAGCAGCAGTCAGTGCAGGATTTGTTGTTCAAGTGGCAGGAGAGGACGAAGCTCATACCCTTTATCTGCTCTGCAGGGTCCAAAGGCCTCACCAAACACACAAACCCTTGGTAAGCGACGACAGTATCTCTGATTTTACCAACAATACCAAAGTCCTCGCTCTAGTTGTTGCTGCTTCTCTGCAAGTTCCTCGATCACAAAATGATTGGCATTGTTTTACTCAGTCAGTATGAGGCTACAGCTTAGCTCAGATGCCTGGATGTATGAACAAAAACAGGCCAGAATGCCTATTTTTCACCTGATGGGACGCTACACTGAGAGAACCGGAAGCAATCTGTCCACCCAAAAGAAGAAATATATATGGTAAACATATCCCAAAAAGCTAACTCATCATAAGTAACACACTGCTCAGTGCCCTATTAGCTGCCCCTACTCCCACAAACATTACTCAGCCATGGATGAAAGGCTCAACGGAGGAAGAATTCCCAGAGCTGGCAACAGAAGGCCATTGCGTCATCCTCCAACAGGGTATTAATTCAATGTGAACAATGAGCGAATCAACAGTGCACAACAATGTTCTCAATTTACAACACACCCGCAGTGATTCCATGCATCTACCACTTGGCATGCTGGGATGTGGCCCTTTAAAAGGGACTTTTTTCAGCATGCAGAAACCCCTGATCTAAAAGCATCTGATGTAATGAACCGAACAGGAGTCATAGTCAGCTTTGACATTTGCTTTTTATCTTATCCACAATCTCTCACTGCAGAGTGGTATTCAGTGTAAAGCTAGTTTAACACCAGTTGTCAGAGGAGACATACAAACTGAGGAGAACTATTCAGTCTGAGCTCTGAACATTTTCCTATCAAAAATCGGAAGCATTGTGATGCAACAAACCAGAAAATACAAGGCTAACATATAGGGATGTGTATTATTAAAAATCTGGCGATACAATATGCATCACAATACAGGGGGGGCCATATATTGTGATATTTTGCTATACTATGAGTAAGACTATATATTGTGATTTTTAAAACTTAATTTAACTGTAGAAAAACTGTCCCAGCATTCTAAACACTCCAACCTGTTTCATACTTTAACACATTCAGTTTTATTACTAGATCTACTTGATCCACTGGAACGAAGAAGGTGAAAAAAGGCCACAAACTACCAGTCATTCTTTTAATTTTACTACAAAAATTATTGAAAAACAATTAATGGTTCCATTCAAATAAAAATAAAAAATAAAAATAAAAACATCAATACATTGCTTTTGAATATTGATACATATCGTGACACAAAACATCCTGATATATCGGAGTTTCGATATGTTCTTACATCCCTACTAACATACTATCCTTCAAAAAGAAAATGCCATGTAAAACTTCCCCATCAGTCTCCCGTTAGCAAGTCCCAACCTGCTAGATGTCGTTGAGGTGTGTGTGCAGATAAGAGGGGGGATGGTAAGGACTTCCAAAGTGACGGTAGTTGTTCTGAGCACAAAGCCAAAGCCACACAGCAATATTTAAGAAATTAGACCGATGTTTGCATACACAATTCAACATTTCAAGAAAAGCTGTAATATCTTCATGTTGCTATACATGTTTTAACATTGCTAAAACAGGTCAGCTGAAACTACACTTCTAGATTCTGAGAGGAGGCCGACCAGCCCTGTTTCTACATTTATGAGCATTGCCATCTTTGTACTGAAAAGATCCACAATAAGCACCTGGTGGCATTCAGTCCCTGGGAAAATATGGAGTCGCAACTCCTAGATATTGTCACTCAGTTGTTTTATTGAGTAATAACACACACATTAGGTCACACAATCTTGCCTACCCACCATTGGGTGGTGTGACACCACCCAATGGTGGGTAGGCAAGAATAGGTTTGTGTGCTGGTACCAGATGGAAGGTGAACTGGTGAAGAAGTGAAATAACCAGGAGCCACAGAAAGTTCTGCAAACACTCTTCCCTGCACTTTATTTCCGTACATTTTCAAGTTATTGGTTTAGAAATACAAACTATAGAGCCATTCCATAATAAGTCCCATTTCGACTAGGGGTGCACCGACCCCACTTTTTCAGTCCCGATACTGATACCGATGCCTGGGCTTTGTGTATCTGTCGATACCCGATACCGACCCGATACTATTGTTGAATTAATAATAAACTGTATACCATCCACCTTATACCTTACTTGAAGAGACTAAAGGTAGCAGAGTTTACTAACTAAACATAACTAAGACTTCTTTTTTCCTTTTTGACCCCGCTCCTTTTGTTTTGCTGAGGTGCAGGAATTCAGCGTGCTCCTTAGCATAGTGTTTCTGGATGTGGTTGATTAAAGTGGTAGTGTTGTACTTTACAGTAATACCACCTCACCTCGAAACATTTAATTTGCAGACATTGCAAACAACCGACGAACTAGTTGGAGTGGCAAGCGTGAAATATCTCCACACAGCTGACCCTCTGGCTCGCTCCATGTTGCTTCCAGCATGCGACACACGTGAAGCTGATGCATGAAATAAAAAAATAAAAAACCTGGATTGGCCAGTGGATCTGTTCATTTTTCCGATCCCCGATGCAGCTATTTTGTCAGTATCGCGACCGATATCCGATCCTAATATTGGATCGGTGCACCCCTAATTTCAACTATGGGTTCCAAAAAGTTTTTCCCCAGAATTCTTTTAGTCTACCCAGACTGTTTCTTGGGAGCATTTCCATTGTGGGGTCTATACCGGGGCGGTTTAAGGCTGGTTCACACGGCAATATTTTAAAATGGTCGTACAATTTCCAAACCTTGAGAGACCACAGATGTGACAATAAAAAATGGGGATGTTACAGTTTTGGTCCTACAGTGCGAGTTGTGCAGCCGCACGGCAATGGCGGTACACCACACACAAACCGATTTTACTCACACACATTTCCAGCTCAGCCTGGACATCTCACAAAACCTCGTGACTTTGGAGTCAATAAACATGGCGGTCAAGGAGGAGGCATAGGCAATAGTTTGGGGAGTAGTTTTAATGGAGGAAAAAACGACATAAAAAGAGAAGGTGTTGGATAAGGGAGTGGAGACAAGCAGGAGCGGGGGGGCTCTGCTTGCTACACAAAGATGTGGAGGTCAGTTATCGTTTTTTCCCCCACTCTGAAACATCTTTACACACCTTGCTCTGTCCTTGCGATTGTCAGAAGGGGAGAATCAGGCCCAAAATCAACTTACTTGGGTTTTAGAAAGGTGCCCTCAAATAAAAATGTATATTACTGTTATTAAAAATCCTGCTGTGTGAAACAGCCTTTATGTGTACTACATCTCAACTTCCAATAATCCTGGGAATTTGTAATTGTAAATTATTCAAACATTACTCTGTAATGAGACACTAATGTGATACTGTGATACTGAGCATGAGTGGCTAGGTTTCAATGTTCTGTTTGCAAGCACAAGTGCAGAATTCATTTTAATGTAAAGTTAACAGAAAACTGCAGAGGAGAATAAATTGGAAGCTTAATGAAACAAAATGCTGGGAATATCCAACCAGTAAGAAATGCTTGGCATCCTCCCACAGCAAGAAGCCCGTTTCCACTATCGGAACTTCAGGGTAATTCTACCGGACCTTCACAGTACGAGAGCATCTCCACTTCACAGGGCCGTTTTCGGGGCAATTTCAGAACCAACTGAGTACAAGTCTTGGGGTATGTACTTGAAAATGGGCCGGTAGAGTTGCTGGGCGGGAGCTGTGGGTAAGTCATGCTGATTGGTTGTAACTCGGTGGGGAATGAGCAGACGTCGCCAAACAATAAACAATAAAGACGTCGCCTGTGAAATAAGAGGAGCTACTGGTGAAGCAGGTTATAACAACATAGCAAACAGAAACCCAGCAACCATCCCTGCTTCTTCCATGTCCATCTCTTGTTATTCTCTGCTACTGTGGACACCTTTTGGTGCTGATCAGTGATGCTACATGTGCTGCAATGGTTGTGATATATGACGGTCTTAGTAAATTCCTAAAAAGGGCCAATTTTGTATGAAGACATGATGGCAGAGAGGAGCGGGCCAACAGATTCACCCCGATAGGTGAAAGTCCAGTAAAATTACCCTGAAGGTCAGGTAGTGGAAACATGCCTAAAGTATCCTTAGAGCTGATTACCTCCACATTTCATTATCAACTTGATCTGATATTTTTCCTACAAATCCAGATTTCTTAGCTGGATATAGAGTACAGATTCTAGATCATATCTGTAACTTGTTTTGGACACAGAGTAAAACATCTGAATGAACAGTACGGTAATGTGCACATCAATGTGCTAAGTGTGTAGGTGTGTGTGTGGGGGGGTAAAACTTGGCTTGATTCAAAACATTTGTGGAGAGTGTTTCATACTTTCAAACTGCACATATCTCTTTCTCTAGTGACAAGGCAGAAATTCACTATGGAAAGCACAGCTATGTTACCCAAATATCACTTGCTTTGTTAATTCTGTTCCTGATCCATTTGTGGCTAATTTAATATGAACATTAACAAGAACCATTTACACAGGAGAGGCTTTCTTGGCTAAACAAACCAAACAGTAATCATATACTCAACAGAAAGGGAAAAAAACCAAGTCCTGTAAAGAAAAAGTACAGAAATTCTCAATATAATGCCATGCTATGACAAAAAGCTGCATCATGCTGCATCATGCAACCTTCATTAAAGCGCTTCTAAAGCGACATCCCAGCAGAGGCTGCAGCAGCCAGACCACTGACCGGTTTTGCTCCTCGAGCTTGGCGAGCAGTTCCACATCGTCGGGGCTAAGCTGCGCCGGGGAGGACGGCGAGAGGGCAGGCGAGGACAGAGATGGAGAGGAGGAAGGGACAGGGGTCTGTAGAGATGTGGGCGGGGCCACCTGGCTAGCCATCTGACTGACGGTGTGGGAGACCGAGTTCTTCACCCATGAGAGAGTAGAACTCAGCTTTCCAGCAACCTTGTCTGTCGCCACCTGCAGAGAAACATCACAGAAGTCGGTCTTTTTAGCCGTATGCACACAGAAACAAGTTCCCTTCCAAACACACAGCCACACTCTGAACTTCAATTTTGTCTCAGTCAGACAAACCTTACTCTCTCATGTTTATTATGACAAGCAAGCGTTTAGATTCTGATAGATGATGCATTAATGCCAGCACCTCCACGCGACAATCAGACAGCGTTCAGTCAGAGGGGATCGATGCAGCTGCTTAGCTGCTTTAGTAAATGAGTCAGACCCTCTCTGATTTCCTAATCAATATCTCAAACTGCTTGCTTGTATCGCAGTAAATGTTTGATGAGTCACAACTGAATAGTAACCACCAAGAATGGATGTTGGGTCGGTTTCATTTCAAAGTTGCTTTCACACATTGTTAGCCGTTTTCCTTTTCAACAGATTACCAACAATGAGCCGTGTTATTGATAAAGAGAATCTTTTACCGAAGTAGAACAATGACTGACATTATTATTCCCTCTCGTGAAAAAAATGTTGACTAAGGCACAAAGACTGACACGTAATCAGACCTGTGGTCGCTATGCACGCTATCATACCAGGGAATAATAAAAGAAACTGTTTGAATGAGTTTCATTTTCATAATTACCAATAAAGTAAAAAAACAAACAAACCCTGTAATAAAAAAGCATTAAAAAAAACACATTAAGAGTTTCCTACCTGCTTTTCCCTCCCAACTCTTTCAGCTGGTTTCCATGACAGAACAGTTTTTTAGATATCCATATCTATCAGGAGGATTTTAAATGCCCATTAAACTGTACCCTCACTCTCAGAGTCGTCTAAGCCTTCGGCCGACTTTACACAAAGCCTTGCAGTCATATGCTGATCATACTTGCAGAAAGGGTCAAAGTGCTATGGTCAAGATAGTCGTTGGAGTCCCTTGTTCAAATGCGGCCTCACTGGGAAGCGCATGGCTGTACTTAGCAAAACAAAAACTGTCTGGCTGTCATAAGACAGGAAACAAATCTAGAATGAAAAAAAGTAGTAAAGCACCAGGAAAGGTTTTATAGTGAACAGTGTGATAAGAATAAGCTGTGGTAGAAAGACGGAGACGTCATGTTATGCACTGTACACAACAGTAAAGCAGATAAATAACTGAAATGCATTCCCACATTTGTCTTTACCTACTGCCTCTGATTGAGTCGGACTTTGAACAAAAAAAAAAAGCAATGCAGCTGGGTTTTTTAACAAGCTAAAAGCAGCAGCAGCAGCAGTGTGCTTTGCTAGAGGGAGAAGCAGATTTTATAGAAAAAAGTTGAAAAAACAAAAAGAGAAAAACGTCAGAGTGAACTTCAATCAAGCCAACTGTTTCATGCACTCATGACACAGGGTCATGGAAAAGTAATAATAAACCTTAAATGTCAGTGACAGACTACTGCATCCTGGTTGCACAAAGAAGCACCATCACAGATCCTTCCCAGCAGACTTTATAACCATCACTGATCCAAACTAACTTTTTGTATAAATTTTTTAAGGTTTTGTGGCCACAGTGGCCTTTATTTACAGTGGACAGGTTATAGAAAGGGGAGAGAAGTGGGGGTAGAGACACTCGGCAAATGTCCTCGGGCTGGAGTCGAACCCGGGACGGCCACATCGAGGCCTAAGGCCTCTGAACATGGGGCGCCCGTCCTAGACCACTGCGCCACGCGACGCCCTATTCTTTGTATTTCTTTTAACCTGAATATGCTATTTTAATTCAAACAAGTATACACTTTCTTTTTTCATTTGCTGTAAATGTGCCCTTACTGTACAGAATGTTATTTTTCATATTTGTTTTCATATTTGTACCATTGTGTGAATAATCATGCTTCCATCTGCCGGCCACTTTGCTGCTGGTAAACCTGAATTTTCCCATTGTGGGACTGTAAAGGGTTATTATTTTCTATTGATTTACATTTTGTCATGTTGAAACCACATACCTCAATGTAAGGCATGTGATGGAGAACACAAAGTCAATATTTCTAAAGTCAAAGGAGAATCATCAATGATTTTTAACTTTTTTTATGAATAAAATGTAAAGAGGTTTATGCATTCGAGTCCTGTGTATGATTTAATTTCAGGATAAAAATAGCTGCAGGTCAGGGATAATAAGGTTGTGAAGAAGTATTAAACAGGGTTAGGTCAAAGAACAACATCCCAAGGATTAAAAACACCTAAAACTGCAGTATTAAGTCCATCATCTGAAAATGGAAAGGGTGTGGCACAACTGCAAACTGCCCAGCACCCAAACTAACAGGACAAGCAAGGAAGGTATTAATCAGAGGATCATGAAGAAGCTGCAGAGAACCAAAGCTCAAGTGGAATCTGTTAACAGGACAACTACCCGTACTTGTTCTGCACTCCATAAATCCACCCTTTATGCAACGATGGTCCTTACTGAAAGAAAACCAGAGGAAGTCATCGTTTCAGTTTGTGCACCTGTAAGATAAGACCTAAATGGATTATTTTCAACCGAAATGTAAAACACTTCATGGAAAAATATCTAACTCGCACGTCAGCTTGAACACACCACAGTATGGTGGTGACAGCATCGGTCAGTTGGGAGAAAGGTACAGGGAAGCTGGTAGGAGTTAACTGGAAGATGGATGGAGCTAAATACAGGACAGTCATGGAAGACAATCCGTTGGAGAAAGAATACAACTACAAAAATCTAATTACATTTCAATTTTGTGGTTGCAAGGTGATAAAATCCATAAACGTTCAAAGGGCATGAATACTTCTATAGACATTTTAATTGACATGTCGCTCAGGACCGCTCAGCCCCGCCCCCCGAACGCAAATGAACAAATAGCATTCAACTACCAGTTTCCTGGAAATAGACAGACTCTGACATTCTCATTCTCTCGCTCCATAGAGAAGCATTAGGACCTGGGACACTTTAGTGGTTTCAGGGCTGCACATTAACATTTTTAGCTTATAGCACTGCTGCTATAAGCACAAACACAAAATGTCTTTTACAATCTCTAAAAGCCAACTGTAGTGCATCTCATTACTTCAACACACAAACGATAGAAATGCATACTATGAACGCACAAAGACAAGAGATATGTTCAGACGTGTTCATTCAGTGAAAATGCGAATATATTACCTTTATATTAGTGTGTATGCATTTTATACATAGGTGTGTGCATATACATTGAAAGATGTGAGTAATTTAGGTAATAATGCCATACATAGAATAGAAATTCCCATAATTGTCCCACACTGGGGAAATTCAAGAATAATAGCAGCAAAGTGACAGATTCACACAAAGATAGGGGGCGCTTTAGGGCTGTGGACCGTTCATACAGGAGCGGGTTTGCTTTCGCATTTTAATTATAGTGTGAACAACCACACACGCACAGAAAAAACCAAACAGATTGAATCTAAAAATCTGAATTGAGTATTAAGACCTGCAGTGTGAACGTAGCTTTATGTGATTTAGCCTAAATGCTGATTTGCATAGAGAGCAGAGAGCTGAGATCTAATCAGAAGTGGTCCCTCAGGACGTATGGAGAATGGCAGGTAAACAACGGAGTGCTGACAGGGAAACCCCAGGTGTTCAGCTGGGGTCAAGTCAGCCGTGATGCATGTTAGCGCCGTGTTTAGACACACACTGAGCAATTGGATCTGAAGAGAATCCAAGCTGATCCTGAATGTGTTCAATGCTAGACCTAATCATGTCCATTTTTGATTCATTACACTGTGTCTATTTTCTCTCCACCCAAAGCTTTGTGCAGATCATCTGAGTCACACAAGGAATGCCTGTGGACCTTTCACCCCTTTGAAAGCAAATAAAAGAAAGCAGAGCCACGTGGTTTCTTATGGCACTGATGACCAACAACAGGAGTGAGTCAGAAATCACTGTAAAGAGCAGCTCTTCTAGTCTCACCTGCAGAACATCTTTCAGATCTCACCTCTAAAAAGTGGAACTTGCTACATATCTAACTGTAGCTGCATCAGAAAAGACTTAAAATGACCTGGCAACAACTTTGAACTACACGTGAGTAAATTTAGACTTTTATTCTATTCAGGCAAGCAGAAAGTTATGCTCCGTCACCATCCAGGTGGCCTTACAAGATATTCTGTCTAATGAACCGAGCCAGCGAAAGCAGGGTTTCCCCCATAAATCCTGGATCCAGGGTCTGCTGCTGCTTTTTGTTCGTCGAAGAACTGAAAGGGGCCCAGGAGCGCCGGGAGCATAGCTAATGAAGCTCGCGGCAAGGAGAGGGCCCGAGTTATGCTACTTTGAGGCAATTGGGGAAGTGAAAAAGAGCAGAGGGAGAAGTGAGAAGTATTTCCCTTATCATAACTGAACAGATACATCACACGCTGGTCTGAAAACAAAGCAGATAAATGACTAGAAATTATATTTGGATATCAAACTTCTAGCCTACAGCTGCTCTCATCTTCATATTGTATTTCCCTCAGGCTGGGCAATGGACACCATGGTGAGAGAGCACTGAAGCCAAGGCTTGGCTCACAATAACACTCTCAGAGTGAGGTGGAAAGGCCTTTCACTTCACACGCACAGCGAAGCTAATACTTACCTAGTGTACGACCAACGATTTACTGGGCGGGATGAAGGCGACTCCTCAGCAGGCACAAACACACGGAGCGCTCCTGGCCTTCCAGAGGGCTAGGAAATTAGACGTCTAGACTCGGGCTTACGATCGAACATATTCAAAGCCCACGCATGGCTGTTTTATTCTGTTGCCGTTTTCTTACAACGAAGATGGGGTGGTTGTTGTTTTGTTTTTTAACTCTGCAGAGAAGCAGCTGAAATGAAACGAATAATGGCTGCAGTTACAATACTGAAAATGTGTGAAAGTTGATTGGCTACACCTAATAAAACCAGACAGGATGCTTTCTTAATATTAGTAAGGCTGTACAGTAGTTTGTCTGCTGTAAGTCATGATTAAAATATGCCCCTGCCTTAAAATAAAAGGGTACACCCTCTTTTGGATACAATGCCTTTTAAAGTATTCACACCCCTTGAACTTTTGAACATTTTGCCACGTTACAACCAGAAGCATTGGTGTATGTTAGTGGGACTTTAGGTGACAGATGAACAGAAAACGACACCATGATTGCAAAGACGTTGTTTTTTTTGTTTGTATTTTGTTTTACAGAAAAAAAACTGAAAAGTGTGGCAAGAATTTGTAATTACCCACATTTTGGCTTAGAGGTGGAATATTCCTTTAAAGTATAAATTCAACTGTCCTGTGAGGACCTCAGAGGTTTGCTAGAGAACATTAAAGAACAAGCATCATCATGAGGACCGAGGAACCCAGCAGACAGGAGGATGTGGAGAACCTTAAAACAGGGTTAGGTTATTAAACAATATCCCAAGCTTTGAAAATCTCACAGAGTTCTGTTCAATCAATCATCCAAAATTGTAAAAAGCATGACACAACCCCAAACCTAGCAGGACATCCTGGGCCATGTAAACTGACAGGGGGGACCAGAGTGCAGTAACCATAGACAGCCATGGGGTGGGTAAATGTATGCTATATAGTTGACACACCAACGGATAAGTAAAAAAGGAAAACGTCTCCGCCAATACGTGTGTGCTTGTGTGTGTGTGTGTGCGCGCGCGTGAGTCCAAACCAAGGGGCAAGCTCTGCTGGCAAAATGTGAAGACTACCCGAAAAGTCACAAAAATTGCAGTTCTCCCCTTATCCACTAGGGGCTGGCCAGTTCCCATTGACTCCCATGTTAAAAAGGCCAACTTCACAGCAGAAACAAACATGTTTACAGCCTGGTTCAAAAAAACATTTTAGGTTTAAAAGGTAAGGGTACCGTCATGACAACTCTGAGGGGGGTGAATATTTGTATTACTCATCCATTTAGATGTAATTTAAGATTAAAATTATGAATAATAAGAGGCAATCTCTATGCAGTCTAAGATTAGAGCACTTCTGGTGTATTCTGCTTCATTCCATCATTATAATCTACATAGTGTTAGTCTGTCACAAACAATAGCAATAAAACTGACGTTTGGGGCTGATAAATGACAAAATATGGAAAAGCTCAAGGATTATAAGTACTTTAGTGAGAACACTGTTGATGTGATATTTTGCTTTCAGGGCCAAGGCTTAGTGTTATCATCCTGAGGAAGAACAGTTAGACTACAGTACTTTAAATGAGTTGGTCCAACACAGGGAATGTCAGCTAACAAATGAGGTCTTGATCCACATCATTATGATCTCACAACCAATAAATCATGTCTAATAAAATATACACAATTTGGCAAATTATTTTTGATGGATTACAATAAGTGAAATAGACTATATAGATTAGCATAGGCTACAATGTGAAAAAGTAAAAATGCTAAAGCGCCAAGCCATGTCGATAGACTAACTAAACCCAGATTAGACAGTAACACTTCTGCTCTAACTAACGGTGTAACATAACAGACTGACCCCACCCACCAGGTCACATGTACTGTGTCTACAGCACAACACACGGCTTGTACCATCGGGATAAGACATAACAGAGCCAGCAGCTGGAGGACAATTAAAGAGGATCTGTCATGTACAATTATTAAGTATTTCACCTGGTTTTGGAAGAAATAGATTATGTTGGTTCCTTTCTTTTTAAATGTTCTTTTCATCTCAATACTGTTTGTTATAAAATAAACACCAGAACAAGGAGCGTTATTATCTTCTATCCATACACATTATTAGCCCAACTTACTGCAAGAGCAGCACATAAAGCAAGCAGTCTATGCACAGCCTCTGCAGCTTCATGTCACAGAAGACTCAAAGCTTCTCTTTAAGGTCTACCCCTCGGCATCTCTGATCGACACTCAGTGCGTTTACATGCAGTAAGAGAAGACCGAGTTATTGCCTTAGTCCGACTGAATTTGGACTTTTGCAATGCATGTATACACCTTAGTCCGGCTGAAGTCAAACCAAACTGGCCAGCTATTAATCAAGCTAAAGCATCTAGATATTGTGTTTAGAACAGAGGCATCTTAGCTGAATTATCATCAGCCTGGGGGCTCCGCCCTCAGGAAGTGACAAGACCACAGGGGCGGGAATAACAACGCTGTTACGACAACGAGACAGCAGCAACTACTGTAACACAATCAAACAGTACAGTACTTACTAAATGTACCGTGCTGCAGCGTGGTTGTCGTCCATTTCTTCTCTCATTGTGTATATGCTGCTTCACTGCTGCCAGCATTTGTTTACATTCTGTGTGACTCTATAGGCCAACCGGAAGACCGCCAACGTGAAAGCGCGCATGTCGCCACCTAGTGTCGCGGTGGCAAACCCACTTCACTCAAAAATTTGATTTTCTGAATGGCATGTAAACTAGGAGAAAGGCTCCCATTCTAGTTAAGCTATTAGCTTGACTTTTGCCAAAAGCTCCATTTAGATGTGCATGTAAACATAGTAAACGAGGTAAAGTCTGGGACCTCAGCAGAGCTTGGAAAGCCTTCTGTTTAGCAGCAGGCAGAGACAAATGCATCCTCACAACCAGGGCTGGACGAGAATTCAATAACGACATATATCCATCAATTAATGTGTGGTGTGACAGAAAGAAAAGAAGGGTCAATAAAAAGTTCAATTAAAAAAGTTTCCCTTCCTTTTTCCTTAAATCAGGTAGATTATTACTACAGTCATTACTTACTTCAGCGTGTGAGTGAATGGGTGAATGACTGAATGTAGTGTAAAGCGCTCTGTGGTCCTCTGACTGAAAAAGCGCTATACAAACGCAAGCCATTTACCATTTTACTCCAAACCAATCACAACGCAAGACCCAGGCATGCTCCATCAACAAGCTCTCGCTCCTGCCAAACCACAAGAGAGGATCTGACTTGAACTGCAAAAGATGTGGCAGCAAGGAGCGGTGGAGAAAATTGTCCCGAAAACAGTTTCAGTAGTTCACCATCAGGTACGTGTTGCGTCCCGTTTTGAACAATGAACAAAATAAAACAGCAACATTTTGGTGGCGGGACCTAAGCAGAACCTAAGACAGGCACCGTCTACACTCAGCCAACGGTGAGTAGCTTATTAACTTTTGCTTTAGCAGCCGACTCAATCAGAATCGGTTTTTGCACACAAACTAAACCAAATGTCTCAGCCAAATATCATGTATTATTAACTGTTGTAAAACTTTTAAAAAGAAATAAAGCATCAAGATAAGCTTACAGTTTCCATTAATAACGTAACTGATATTTTCTGAATCAATGAGATACTGGTTAATAACATTATGCTGCGTTCACACCACCCAAAACGTAAATGCCCAGAACGGCAGGATTACATGTTAAGTCTATGATTGTCTCTGCGGTGCTTTGGCCGCGACAATGTTTATAGCTTTTGCTGCTTTTCAAGCTTCAAAGCGGCAAAAGCCACCAACACAGAAGTTCAGCTTGCTGACCTTTCGGCGTCGTCCTCGGAGCATCAACCAACCAGAGCGTTTCACTGTAGTGACGTCACTACACATTTAAATTAGCGCAGAAAGTGAACCTTATCCATACGCAGCTCCTGGAGCAAATGGTTAAACTCTCCAACGCCTCTCAAGAATGGGATGTATCCCCAAACGGCGCTGATGTGCCTGACGTTGACGTTGTCTAGCTTTATCTAAAACAAAGCCAAGCCACTCTCTCGATATGATCCGCCATTGTTTAAAACATCCGGCAACAGAGGAAGCCCCGCCCACACTCTTTTTTTATCCAGCAAGTGGCGGGCTTGGCAAGCTATAGGCATAAAAATGTGTATGCTTCAAACTAGTGAGATTTGTGAGCGTTTGACGTCGACAAAGCGTACGGTGTCAGGGCCTGAAATTCACTTTCAAAAACAGGGGGAAATCTCCCTCACATATGTCTGTACGGGGGGATTGAAATATATTAGGGGGTGGGGGGTGGGGGTGGGTATTACAGAGTTTGCAGGTCTTATGTTGTACTAATCATACCTTACATCACGTTTATGGGCAGCTTTCATTGGACTCCTGCAGCATTCTCATCTTCGTTAGTCTTGTCCATTTCTTTGTTTCATCTCCTCTGCCTGATCTCTTTCCTCACACAGAAGTTAGAAAAACTAATATAAACTTTTCAGGAACTACTTGTGGAATTAACAATAGGCCTTAACATTGTTGTATTCCTACCTCAGATTCATGCATGTATTAACTTTCTTTTTTAATCTTCCTTAGTGGTCCTCATAGCTGCATCTGTGGCCATCTTTTCTTTTGTCTGAATTTTGTCATTTTCTTGGCCTCTAACACTGCATCTTTCTCCATTGTAATAACTTTGACATATAAAAATCAAATAAAAAATGCTCCTTTTTGCTGCACTGGCATTAGAAATTATCTGAATTATTTACGTTGCAGAAGAATTCTCTGGACTGCATCTTTGCTCTTTTTTTGTGCATCTTTATCTCTTGTATCCATCCTCTCTTCTTACTCTGATTTCTGTCTCTGAATTATTTTATCTCAAACTGATGAATTTTCATTAACCCAAATTTTAACATAAAGAGTTTCTGTTGATGTGGCATCAAACACAATTGAAACTATATACGTTAATGTATCTGTTAGCTCACAGTAATAATTAGCTTTGGAGGGGGGTTCTCCCACACTTTGTTTGGTCCTCTCTGCTTCATCTCTTTCCATTTGATAAGAGCTCTGTTGAAATCAAACTGCTCTTGCTGAGGGTCAAGCTCTGAAATCAGCATCCGATTGGTGAGATTTGTGTTATTCAGAGAATTTCTGAATTTTGTTTTTATCCTGTTTTGCGTGCTGAATCCACGTTCACATGACACACTGGCAACTGGGATGACTAAACCAATCTTAATCAGCTTCTCCATTTCAGTGAACACACCCCTATGGTCACTCAAAACAGCCTCTGCAAACTGCTGAAAGGCCAATGAGGCATACGAGTCACTGGAAACCATAGTTTGCTTCAGCAAGGCAAACTCAGAGCGAAATTGAAAACCAGAACATCCAGTGTCTCAGAGGGGAATCTTCTCTCAATTTCTGTTATTAAAGATCCCACATACCTGCTCTTCATGTCATCAAAGGCTGGTTTTTGGGTGTGGCAGTCAAAAATTTTGTCTCCTTTAAACTTGTTTCCATCTAGAGAGCTGAAGAATTCCCTTTCTGCAGGGCCAGGGTGGACGATAATTTCCTTCAGGGCCTCTTTGGTACTTTCAACCATTGGCTGTGCTGTGGAGAAGTCCAGATCTTCTCTTTGAAAATGTTTTGAGAGAAGGACTACATGCATCAGTACATCCTTCATCATGTGACAGAGGGCCAGAAAGTTAAACTGTCTGACAGCTAGTAGCAGACCTTTAGCTTTGTCAGCATCTTGTGCATTAGAGGAAGCCATGTGCTCCAGGACATCTCTCAGGGATTTCAGTGACCTACACACTACTGACACTGCATTGTGAATTGACAGCCACCTTACTGCATGTGGCTGGGTGAACTTCAGTTGGGGTTTCATCCAGCTGTTTCTGCAATTCATGCAGCTTGTTGCTTCTGACAGCAGAATTACTGAAAAAAATAAAAATTGATCTCAAATCCTGCTGAAACCTTTTCACCTGTGGCACATCACACACAGTTGGCTGCATCACTGGCAGCAAGTGCGAGACGATGAGCTGTACAGTGGATGCCTACCAGGTCTGGGTTGTACAGCTCTGAGTTTTTTAATAAGTCCTTGTCTGCATCCTGTCATTACGGCAGCTCCATCAGTGCAAACTGCTGCAAGTTTTTTCCCATCCAGTTTTTTTTTTCTGTCAAGAGCTGTTTTACATCTTCAACAATAGGGTCTGCTCTTCCATCAGCAATTTCAGAATTCCTTATCAGTTTTGTTTTGACCTTGATGTCATCTATGAACCTGACATAGATGAACAGTCGTTTGGTGTTACTAATGTCAGTTGATTCATCAAATATTAATGAAAACACAGGACTTCTTTCAACAGCTTTGTCAACATCTTCCACAAGTGTGCTTGCAATGGCTTGGTGCATTTCTGACAGTCCTTTTTCATTGATATAGCTACCATAGCTTGATGTTTCTGTAAGATTTTTGAAAGCGGGGCACTACATATCTTTCAAGAATTTAACCAGATGGCAAAATGTTGCTTTTGCCATTTCATTTTTTGCAATAAAATATGCAGTTTTCAGGAGCCCCTTAATTTCTGCAGCAGACTGTAAATGCGCATCTTCAATAGCTTTGGCCATTACTTTTTTTGCTGAATCTGCCTCACGTTTTCTTTTTATTGCTGCAGTGTGAGACACACCATCAGCGTGACGGCGTAAAGTTGATGTTTTGTAGCATCGACTTGCAAAAGGCACAGCGCCGTACGTTTTACAAATAGAGCAGTTCATTTCACCATTATTATTTTCAAGCCAGGGATATAGTCTGAACCAGTTAGCTTGAAACTTATCTTTAGGCTGCTTGATAACGTTACCATCAGTGACGCTACCTCTTTGAAGATCCGGAGGATCTGGATCATTCACAGCATCGCTGGAATCAGCGCTGCCTCCTGCCCTGCCTCCAGCGCTTCCTCCCTCGCTGGGGATTTCTTGTAAAGTTTTTTTTGGAGCAGGTTCTCCTTCGTTGTTAGATTTCCATTTTCACCAGCGGTCCATGTTTGCGTGCAGGCGTTAAGCCCGACAACCGAAGCACTGCTTTGCTAGCAGGAGACTGAGACGAGTGAGCTCGTACTTTGATAAGAGAAGAAAAAAGTGCGGCACGCCGCGAACCACCAAGATGAGGAAAGTTTTCTTCTTCGTGTGATTTTAATAGCTCCGATACAAACGTCCACATTCGCTGCATGCTATGCGGGACTTTCCCGCATTATAAAACTAGATTTGCGAGAACCGACTATATAACAACACCCGCAATCCTGCAGTGAATTTCAGGCCCTGGGTGTTAAAACGGGATTAGTCTTTTCTTTATGTTTGTCAGTATTTACCCGGGTCTCCTAACTAGATTTCTTTTGGTTTTTTGCAAACTTTTAGTTTTGGAAAAAAGGGTATTTGCATAAAGGGTTGAATTGAATTGATTTTTTCTGTGTTCTTTATTAAGAGGTCATTTAAAAATAGCATAAAATGGCCAGGGCTGCACTTAAAATATATTTCCTACCTTTTTTGATAGTTCTTGATAATTACTAATATCGATCAATGTGACTTTTATGTTGATGGATATGCTTTTTTTTCCCTATATTGTCCAGCTCTAGTCACAACTCGCGCTCTATTTTGCAATGCTTCAACTGCCTCTCACAAGGAACAGTAGAGATGAGCAGTTGTGCAGGGCACACAGAAGCATTTGGCCATGACCAGCCAGAAAACAGAGAAGTAAACCACTCATGTGTTAATAAAGCAACTAGTTCAGGCACCATGACTCAGTCAAAGAACAGAAACTAGGGTTTCACCAGCTGCTACGCCACCAGAGGTGGGACTGAAACTTAATATTTGAGACTGAAAACAGGCTAAATACAGAAAGAGTAAATCTCCACTTGAGTATTCTACCCGGGGGAAATATAATACTTTAATATTATAATAAAATACAAGGGTGTTTCCATTGCCATCTCAGGAACGCGGCAGTGGGCTAAGACATGGGCGGGCTCAGCGTAGCAAATTTCCAGTAAAAACCAGTCATCACTCACCGCTTTCCGACATTACAGATGCCGATGCTGGAGCCGGTATGTAGCCCACTCTCTCTCCTTTTGCTCGCCGGCCTTTCACCGTAAATGCCGCCCATTTCTGCAAAGCACTTCCAGCGGCAGATATTCGCACTTTAATTTTTTTTTGTTTACCCCAGCAATGTTTTGAAATCGATGGAAGCCATGCATCGCCATTCTGTGACATCACTTCACATGTACAATGCCCGGCAATCAGTAGCTACCACTATGTAGGTAGGAGTAAGAGTGACATCACTTTACTGGACCAATCAGTCCATAGGTGGGCGTGTTGGGTTGCCACTTCGGACAGAGTCAGAGGTAGTCCCAAAAAAGGGGTCGGCTCGGCCCAGACAATGGTGGTGGATACGAGCTAAATAGTGGCGGAACCCACCTGGTCCGGGCCGAGCCGAGCCGACCCTAGTGGAAAGGAGACTTAGAGAGCAATGAGTTCCAGTCAGCAACCGGTACCACAGATAGCTCTGATATCATCGGTACCCGGGTAAGTAACTACATTCTATTCACACTGCCCCTTTCACTATTAAAAATTATAATGTGCTTCACAAACACAGAGCATGAAGGTTAAAACGCGATACAGGCTGTGGTTGAGAGATCTGTGAACATTCCTTAGAGAACTATAATATCAGAATTAAGGACGTCCCATCCAGGACTTGTTTGTCCCGGATAGAATTAGTGAATGAGTGCCAGATACAGGAATGAAATGAATGCCATTTATATCATATGTTTAATAATACAATATCATCAAACTACATTTCATTTGTGTAAGTCAGCTGCGGTATTAGGTTTCCTGTACATGGCAGATATATTGCTAGCAAAAAGAGCTAAAGTTGTTTAAAAAAAAGTCTCATCTTGCTCCTCTTCACAATGTGTTTAAGCAGAGCAGTTTGCTGATTTGCTAGGCTAACATTAGCATGTTTCTTCTTGGTTGGATATGATTTGTTGTCAGTTTGCCTTATTATTATATATATATTTTAATGCAACTTCAGTTTATTTTTAGTGCAACCCCTCCCAAAAGAATAAAAAAAGATGCTCTCTCGCAAACACTTAGCTTTGAACGCCATAATACATTAGAGTTAGTGTTTCAGCTGCTCTCTGAACGGGTCCCTTCTTACACCTAGGCCTATATTACAGTTTTACAAACAGAAAAATGGGCTGTAGTCTTTAAACACTGCCATTGAAAACTGTGGCTGACTTAAAATCACAAACAGTACAGATACCGCGTTACGTTATCCCCCCCAGGGATTTTCCTAACCATATTAGGATTAGGAGGTCCCTAATTTTAAAAACATAAGCAACTATTTCAATAAACCATTCCAAGGAGAAAGTTGAAACTCTTTCAAACTAAGGGTAAGCAAATGAGCTGGAGAAACAACACTAACACTAACACAACACTAGAAGTACTACAGCTGTATTCACCACCTGTTCTACAGAGACGCACAAAAAAGAAAAAAGAACTTCATGTCTCAAACTGCTTATTTCAGACTACTTTTACATGTATAATGTCATGACCTAATAAGTGTAAATGACAGTTTTTGGTTGTTTTACACCATTCTATAACGTTGAGGTTTTGGATGTTTTACAACCAAAAAACGAGGAGTGCGGAACAGCACCGCGTAGTAAAGGACATTTCGTACCGCTACTGTGTGTGAGTTCCTACCTGACTTGAGGACGTAGCATTCCAGCTTTAGCCTAATAATCATCTTATAGTTTACAGTGCAAAAATGGAGCTATTGGGACTCCTGTAGTTCATATCTACCAGAAGGTGGCTGCTCAGTGGCAACATTTTTGTTTCGGTCAAGGGGGGGGGTTTACAATTTGACATATTTCATGTAAGCTCCAACTCTTCTGAATGGGGAAAATAAGCAGTGTAATACAAAGTTAGAGATAATATTGTACAATTGAGTTATTGTCTTTATGATTATTTCATTCAATACTTCTTTTTTTTTGTTAAACCTAGAAGCTAATAAATGTATATGGCATTCATTGGTACAAAACGGCAACGTGCAGGTATGAAATATGGTTTAAAAATTTTGGCAAAGGACTGAAATGACCCATCTTACTGGTTCCAGATCAAAACAACTAGCAAACTAAACAAAAAAAACAAGACTAATAGGCAGAAAGCATGTTGGGAGGGGGAAAATATAGAGATGGCACTGAGTGTTAACAAGTGACTGCCTTGATTTCCAATTATCAGCTTCAGCCCTAGATCAACCTGTATATATAGGTCAGAAGGGCATTGTGAAAATACTTTACTATTATATCAAAAATAACTATACATTACGGTACTTCACCTGAGATCAATAACCAACACATGAGAAGCTACATTATTCCTCACTGGTTTACTCTGAGCTCTCTGAATACACCCCGTTCTTTCTAATCTGCCCCCCTTGTTTGCTACACCGGGGCAATATTCAGAAATCAGCTGTTATTCTGAGGTTGGTTCCATGATCACAGGGATGATTGTTGCCTATCTGCAGTCTGAGACACAGTCAACACCGCTGCTGAGCGGTGTAAATCCTCTCCTTGTTCCACATATCGTGTTCCCATCATCCCTGTGAAACCCGGTCATCTCCAAACAGCAAACAGAGGAGCGGCGCATTAGCCTCTGAAGCCCAGGATCCTTTTATGGCTCGATGGAGCTGTGCGCTGAAATGGGGATCTAGCATCAAATTCAACAGTAGCCTCTCTTCCACCAAGCTCCATAAGTTACACGACAGTACTGAGAGGAGAAACAGTCTGAGCTAAACCAAGACATCATTTTTAAAACCCTTTCCAGCTAAAAATGGCGACTTGTACTTTATTTTAGGTTATGTTTTTGTTGCTATAAGATCAACACCCATAGTCTTTTATGAAGTGTCCAGCTGCAAAAATGTATGCACTAGCGACACCACCGATACGCTGCAGTTCGAAGTAATACTGCGACAAACCGAGTGGAAGAGTTAAGTAATAACAGCCGGTATTACTTGAGTGCATTGCCACAACGTTCACTCCAACAAACAACAGAATAACTTTTGAGCCCATTCGTGACTGGGAGTCGGCGCCAGTAAATAGACCGAGCCCGAAAAGAAAGCGAGAACGTCTCATTTACCTTGAAGCGTTTTTAACCAGCAGCAGCAAACGTCTCCTGTTTCCCCATGCACGAGGATAAAGCCTTCGCGAGTCAGAGGGAAAAAAATTCCCGCTCAGAAACGCTTCATGGACCGACAGAGGAAAAATAAGACCAGCCACTGTGGCTAGATTTCTTCTTGAAAAGCTAGCCAGCATTAGGTTTAGCCTGCTCCCATTGACTCCTCGGTCCAACCCATGCAGCCGTAATACGTACACACCAATGTCTGCGAAGCTCCGACCCACCAACACTGCCTCGACTGTTTACATCGTAACGGAGCATGCGCCAACCTGAAGTAATACTGCCACCAAGTGGTTAAACTGAGTAACTGCAATTCGGGAGCTTAACAGGAAACGTTCTTTGTTCTGTCATGAAGAGTACAGCCTGACACAAAAGCGCAGTTTTGTTTAGGGTATCGTTTAAATAGTTATTTACGTAATGCGCCTTTTAAAATATAGCCCAACTGATGATTAAATTGTGGATAATTGTAGATCAGCCAACATCAACTACAAGTAGATCACAGGTAAATTGAGCTAAAATGGGCCAATTAAAGTTGTAAACTGTTGCTTCCAAGCAAAAAAAAAAAAAAAGTTGAAGTTGCACGTGTAAAAAATTGATACACGCTTCACCATAGTTTTTACGGCTCTAATGTGTTTTTGTAGGTGGACCATGGCAGCACTCGTTAAAACTAACAATGTCAACATACTGTTGAACGTAAATTGAGAGTCGAAAAGTCACTTGCAGCTCCAGAGCTCCAGGTTGCAGAGGCCTGATCTTGCAGATGAAAACTGTGATCCTATCTCAATACAGCTGAAGCTAAAAGTGCAACACCTTCATTTAATTCGTTGTTAAAGTAAAACAGTTAAGGTAAAAAATGAAACTGTTCCGAGGGCCCAGTTAGATATGGTTTCTGTGCCAGTGCATTTCATCATAAGAAATTGATTCAGTATTATCTTTTCAGTACATGGGCCGGAACCAGTGATACAGGGGCACTGGCTCCTGTTGGCCCTTGTCTAGAACCACACATGTCCACAGGCTTAATAACAATAACTACACATCTAGGATGCTTTGTCCAATTTTTCAGCTAAAACAAGTTGCACTTTTTTTGCCACATCCTTCTGTTTTCCCTACCCTCTTTAGGCTGTTTATGGCCCAAGTTAATTCTGCACTCATTTCAAAGCGGCACGTCAGATTAGCTCAAGAATGAAGCAAATCTGACATCCAGGCAGAGATGGCTGATGTAGATTTTCACTTACAAATAAACTCTTCTTAAAATCAAAATAAAAACCCTCAAAATGTGTTTCTTTTCTTGACCGTGTTTCTGCTTTTATCTTACTCTTGTTGTAAATAGAACCCCCCCCCCCCATTCAATACACCAAGTGCTGACCCATGACCCTTAAAATCTTTCTAACCCAAACACAGAAAAAAAACGTTGAATTTTTATGCCTGTCTTTTAATAACGAACCCTTATTATGTTTTGGATCAATAATGATTTACAGATTAGTTTTTGTCAAAATTTACACTACTTTGTTTCATTACAAAATTAAATGTATAATACATTACTGAGCATATCAAAAAATGAATAAAAAGAATTTAATTTGGGGGGGGGGGTGTTCTTTTGTTTTGTTTTGCTTTTTAAAGTACATTTATGTGGCCCGCAAGTGTTTTAAATTGGATAATTTTGGAGGTAGGACACTCCCATTAGACTAAGTAATGGGGCGGGGGGGTTAGGAGCCTATCTCAACAGTGACTGGGTGAAAGGGAGAACATTTTACCACCCTACTACCTGATTTGAAGGTTCTTTAAAAAATAACAAGAAAGTTTATTGCAGATCAGAAGTCTTAACAGGTTGTTTGCTATTTTATTATCTCTGAGATACAATATACACTGTGAATGACCCGAAGGCCTTTGAGGACTGAACTCTGTATCATGGGAACTGTGAGGAATTTTATCTTTGAGAGCAACAAAAAACAACATTAATTTAAAGCTCACTTTAATAGTTATTGATCAGTTTTATTATGCTATGCTATTTTTAAATTAGCTTGAATTGTTGAAGCTAAATGATTGAATGTTTGACACAAGCAGGCACCAATACCATAGTTTGTACATGCCAACACAGTCACATCTACTGCCCTTGAACCTTTCTGCAGCTTGTCATGTTACAACCACAATTTCCAGAGTATTTTAATGTGATTTTAATGTTATTGACCCAAGTGGTGCACAGCTGTGAAATAACAAGTCCATCTCAACTGTCTGACTGGGCAAGTAGGGCACTGATCTGTGGACGCAGCCAAGAGTCCCATGGTAACTCTGGAGGAGCTGCAGAGATCAACAGCTCCGGTGTAGAGGACAACTATAAGCCATGCGTAGGATTCTTGATGCAAGGATTCTTCATAAAATCAAGAAAATCATGGACAACCCTGAGCATCCTCTTCATGACACTATCATACAACAAGTTTTTTTCACTCTCAGGCTTCTTCAGCTTCGCTGTAACACAGACTGATCCTTCCTGCCCACAGCCATCAGCATTTACAACAACTCCTTATAGGACTGAATAGTAAGAGCTACAACAACACTTAATATCCTTTTTGGGATCAATAAAGTATTTGGAATTGAATTTCTATGCACTGGCTTCTGTAAAGGAATGCCAGGAAGAAAGCCATTGTTGTCAGAAAGCCATAAGAAGTTGCAGTTTGCCACAAGCCATGTGGGAGACACAGTGAAGGTATGGAAGAAGATGTCCTGGACAGGTGAGACCAAACTGGAAACATTCCTGGCCAACGCACAACACACACCCAACGCTAACCTAACTAGCACTGCCCATCACCCTGAACACAACCCCATGATGAAAAATGGTGGTGGCAGTGTCATGCTGTGGGGATGCTTTTCTCCAATAGGTTCCGGGAACCTCGTCAGAGTTGCAGAGTTGAAGGGACGATGGATGGAGCTAAATTCAAGATAACTGTGGAAGAAAATGTGTCCGAGGTGGCAACACACTTAAAAATTTTAAAAGAGATATAAACACTTTCCTCAAGGTTCTTAGGATTTAACAGTGTTAGGTTAAAGATATTCTTGATAATTTCCCCCAAATATGGCCCAGATTTACTGAATTTACCCGACTGGATGGGGTAAAGTAGTTTAAGCTGTCGCCTGGGTGAACATGTAAGCTGTCTCATCATTATAGACACCACACATATTTTAGTGTTATGTCATGTTTGCTGAGAATGTCAATCTAAAGATATTTTTTTACCACAAATGTTTCATACTTAAATCAATTGAATTGGATCTGTGTTTTTTTTTCTACAGCAGAGTTCAGTGGATTAAAATATAAATATGTTAAGGAAACACGACGGAGGGGTTAAAGAATCGGACCAATGAACAATATGAAACATTAGGTTCTTTTATAGCTTCAATATCTGCATTTCAACATTTGTTTTCTTTTATATGCTCCGATGATTATGCTTTGTTATTTTCTTTCTGTTTCCTCTGATGACCCATAAAGCACTTTGGATTGCCATGTGTATGAACGGTGGTCTATAAATAAACCTGCCTTGCAATTTAAGAAAAATCTCTTCCACAAAACCCAACTTGAGCCTATGATCAAATACCATCTTAGTTTGTTGCTGTGTTTTAAAATGATTTGGAAATGAATGATAATGACGTATACGTGTGTTCCATTATTAAAATATCTTACCTGGAGTTCATTGTTGAGAGAATAATAATTATAAAAAACTTCAGTTGGAGCAGCGTGGAGTTCCAGACTTGTGTTTATATCTCTGGGAGATCTTTCAGTTCTTCATTGAAATCCTCATCGCAAATACAGCAATTGCTTTTTATTAATAAAGGAAAAAAATGTATGGCTCCTTAAAAGAACCCTTTGAAGCTAATCGAATGAGAAATAAACTACTGGAGATCAATGTTTAACCGAATAAGAACACACTAAATGACTCCTCACAACAACCTCAATAGACCAGCCTCACTCGATGTCTCACAATGTGAACAGAAACTCAGGGTGAAGGAAAACCTGGTGAGAATAAAGGCTCTCTGGTGAAAATGTGTCTGTGCGGCCGCCTCGACTCACATACCGAACAGTCCCCAAACCTACTTTTCAGGTTTTGCATGAGAGCCAGCCGTGACGCATATCTTTTGTTGGCTCATCGAACACTCCTCTGCTCATAGAAGGAGCTGACGTTGTGGCCTCATCCTGGAGACACATCACGACTGAGAGCAGGCCCGTGAATCTGATACGTCATTCTTTCTATTAACATCTCATCAGGGCCCGTCGCTGATAACGTTAGGTAACCGTAAACATAAACACAGAAAGGTCCCAGGTGGAGAAAGCTGAAGAAGTTGAGTCACAGAAGAAGTTAGACAATAAACTAAAACTGACCAGAAACAATGAGGAAACAACATACATCCTGTATGAGTGGAGACTCATAACTCCATTACCTCCATCTGTTGTAATTTTTAATGAGCAATTCCTTTTTATTGCTGAGATCCTGCATACATCTTCACATTTCAAAGTCAACACATCTTAGTTGTCAGGAGTAATATCAAGCCAAGAAGCAGGTTTAAATGTTCAGTTTGGTACATTCTCTGCTGTCACCACCATAACAAAATGCTGATATAATGGAACAACATGTTCCCCATTCAGAAACATTGCTCAGTCAACTCAGCCGAAACCTTTCTGTATCTTTCTTCTTGTTTTAGATGAAATCAGTCAGCAGTGAAAACTGATGATACATGATGGGTGCATGGATTATTAACACTAAACAAAATGCTAGGATAGATGCAGTGCTGGTCGGAACTACACTAATACACTAATCATGGGTATCCATCCATCCATCCATCCACCTGTTTTGGTGCATGTTTCAGGATCATCGACTGAAACGGCACGTTTCAAACGACTCGAGGTGAAGTTTAAGAATTTGGTGACAGTTCTCCGTTTCTACCACTTTTAAAAGAACACCAGTACCAATGGCAGCAAAATGAACCTTCATCATGATGGTCCTACTGCAAAATAGCTCAGAATCTGTCTCGTCTGACCATACAGGTTTTCCTTTAAAAAGGTCCATGTGGGCAGCTCCGAATCTTGGTTGTGCTTGGAGACGTTGATTTTAGAGCAGGTAGTTTGTTTTCCTTGGTTGGCACCCTCTCTGTCCACAGTAACGATAGACTGACTTATCTGTGGACTGTGACACTTGTCTTCTGCTTTCTTCCATCCATCCAGTCTGACTGAACTTGAGCTATTCTGCCAAAAAAGTATGGAAAAAAACATTTGAAACTTTTTTCATTCCATCTAAAAGTTTACTTCTGTCTTTGCTGTTACTTAACAACATGTAAAAAAGGGAATTGAATACATGCATTTTTTTTACACATTATCCCAAGATTTTCAGTTTTGAATAGAATAGAATTGAATAATCCTTTATTGTCCCACAAGGGGGAAATTAGGCTGTAACATTAGCCAAATGACAGATAAGAGAAGCGTTTACCATCAACATTAAGGACACAATTACAAAAACCAAAGTACTGTGCAGTTATTAAAAATAAAGTGGCACACTCAGATTAGAATGTGCAACTGAGTAGGATAATTTCAAAACAGTGAATATATTTGGTATGTTGTAATAAGTGCTTGGTTATGGACACCAATGCAGACCAGAAATAAGACTTCACTGATAAGAGACAAGACCCAATTCACTCTCAGTGATACTGTATACGGACAGACATTACACATAAAATAAGACTAAATGTCCTTATTGTAAATTGGGCACCTTCCCCTTTCCCCCATGATGTCCCCAAGTGCCCTTTCTTATGTAAAAAAAAAAGTGTATCCTTGTTTAGCTATCCTATTTAGGACCTTCTCTGGCATATTCGCTAACCTTCTGAAGACCGATGGACCTTATAGGGACCAAAGCCTAGTCCTAATATGGTGGACCCCTTTTTTAGGGTTAGGGGTTAGGTTTAGAAGTATGGTGTGAATTATGTTTTGGTTAAGGTTAGGGTTAGGAATAAACTGGTAATGGTTAGGGTTAGGGTAAGGGTTTGGGTTAGGCATAAATACAGCCATTACAATAAATGGAAGTCAATATAAGTCCTAATATGGGTAGAAATGTGTGTGTGTGTGTGTGTGTGTGTGTGTGTGTGTGTGTGTGTGTGTGTGTGTGTGTGTGTGTGTGTGCCCACCTGTTCCCCTCAACAGTAACATGTACCTATTAATAACAATTTAGATAAACAGAATAATCTGGCTGCCATCAGTCACATGATGACCATCAATTGAAGTTCATCGTTGACTTGTCTCAACGTTCACATTTGTTACAAGCCCATGGGGGGGATCTGGGCTGTAGGGGAGTAGCCCTAAATGAAATGAAGTTGCTGCCGTAAAACATGGGCGGCTAAAGCCCATGGCAATTGCATCTCACATCTAAAAAGTTCACAAACAGTAGCCTAAAAATTCTGTACCGACAATTTGGACTTATGAAAAGCCAGACGTACCACAGTTCGATACATGAAAATATCCCAAAACTGATAATAATACATGTGAAAATGTCATAATATTTCATATGAATTTGTCAAATAAAAGAATAAATTTTTATCCTGATAAATAAAAATGTATTTTTTACATTGAAATGTTTTGATCTGTTATTAATATTATTACCTCATGGCTGTGTGCTGAAGATATCATAAAATGTATTTTATCTCTTCACCTTGCAAATCTAAATCTCTCAGAGGTGCTAACACTACTAAAGGAAAGTAGAGCTAGCCCCTGTGAGCTGTTTTGATCTTTAAAGCTGTCTGCAGCTGAGTTGCTGTTAGGAGGTTAACCAGTCAGATATTAGGGTTGATTTAGAGAGACACAGCAGCAAGTTAAATGATTCCATAATGTACTTTATTACGCTTGTTTAATCAGCTACTACCAATGGAACTTGGTAGTAGCTGAAAAGAACTATGGTCTTTTCAATGTCTACAGTCTCAGATCAACACAGCCCAGCATCAGCAGCGTCTCAACAACAACACTGTTCCCTATCAGATAAAAAAGGGCTACTTTTTCTTCGCATAGTCCCCATCTGATGAAAATTATTCATTATGCTGCGATCCCCTATTAAATTGTTGATGAATATCTGTTGTTGTTAATCAGGGTGGTATACTATAAGTTATGTTGTTGTAAGCCGTTTTAAAATCTTGCTCTGTGGGGCGAAACCTGTAAGCCTGAGAACACCATCTCAATGGTGAGGTATGGGGGTGGCAGTATCATGTTGAGGATGTTCTGCTGCAGGAGTGACTGGTATACATTAACATGATGTGGAAGGGTAGAAACAACATCAGCAAGTTAGTCAACGCTTGGGCACAAATTGGTATTCCAAATGGAAAATGATCCAAAGCATGCCCATCAAATTGGTGACAAAGAGATTTAAGGTTAAAAAGAAGTTTTGAAGTGGCCATCACAAAGTCCTGATCTTAGTTCCTTACAGAATATACGTGGGCAGATGTGAGAAGGCGTGTGTGAACAAGGAGGTCCACAAATCTGACTAAGTTGAAGTGCTTCTCTCAGGAGAACTGGGTTGAAATTCCAGCAAACTATTGTGAGAAGCTTGTGGGAAAAACACCCAAAACATTTGACACAGTTCTACCAAATACATACAAAAATATATGTAGATTCATGAATATGAAGATTTGAAAAAAACAATAACAGTTTAGTCTTAACTGATGTCAGACATTATTTGTCAGAGGTCGTCTTTTTCTACAGTGTATGGGAATATCTGGTTTCAACTGTATTAATTAAAGAAAACTGGGCCAACCACCAAACCCTGTGGAACTGCATAAGTAATTGCATGATAATAAGTAATAATCATGACCAAACAACCTAGTGCCTTTACCCTTCCACCACATCCCCCTCATCTCCCAACTCAAACTCAGTAAATAAGCTGGTAGATAATTTCCTTGCAAAAATCTCAGACATCATGGATTCCATTGCTCCAACTAAAGTGAAAGTAGTCTCAGCTAGAAAGAAGTCTCCGTGGGCAAGTAATCCACTGGTACGTAGTGAAAAAAGAGAATGTCGACGAGCCGAGAGAAAATGGCGGAAAACTTGACTCCAGGTTCACTCTAAGATCTACAAAGAGAGACTAAATAGATATCAGCTAACTATAAAAGAAGCTAGGGAATCGTTCTTTTCTGAAATCATCAACAGAAACATTAATAATGCACGGACTCTATTTGCAACAGTGGAAAGACTAACTAATCCTTTGGTGACAGTAGCCCCTGAACTAAACTCTACCAGGGCCTGCAATGAATTTGCCAGCTTTTTCACTGAAAAGATTCTAACAATTAGACGGTCAATCTGTACCTCAAAATCGAACCCACAACCAGTGCCATCCCCAATCAACAACAATGTAGAGAAAATGTCTGAATTTCACAAATTAAACCAGAACAGCCTTGAAAAAATCATTATCCAATTAAGCTCCTCCTCTTGCTGTCTTGATATCCTACCCACAGCTTTTCTAAAGAAAGTTCTTCCTGTTATTGGGTCTGATCTTGTTCAAATAGTGAACTCATCCCTCCTGTCAGGTGTCTTCCCTCAGGCTTTAAAAACAGCAGTTATTAAACCACTGCTAAAGAAGAAGAATCTGGACAACACGTTAATGGAGAACTACAGGCCAATCTCTAATCTTCCATTCATCAGTAAGATATATTGAAAAAGCCGTGTTTCAGCAGTTAAATAGCTTCATAACAATGACAAACCGTTTGATGTTTTTCAGTCTGGTTTCCGTGCTCACCACAGCACCGAGACTGCCCTCGTCAAAGTATTTAATGACATCCGCATAAATACAGACTGTGGAAGAACCACAGTGCTGGTTCTGTTGGACCTCAGTGCAGCATTTGACACTGTTGATCATGATATACTACTGGAACGACTGGAGAGCTGGGTCTGACTTTCTGGTACACTACTTGGCTGGTTTGAGTCTTACTTAAAGAACAGGGACTTCTATGTTTCAATAGGAAACTTTTCATCAGAACGAAAAGAAATCACATGTGGGGTGCCCCAGGGCTCCATCCTGGGGCCCCTCTTATTTAATATCTACATGCTCCCACTAGGCAAGATTATAGCAACCAATAACATTAGCTACCATAACTACGCGGATGACACTCAGCTTTACATTACAATGTCACCAGGTGACTCCGAACCTATTCAAACCCTAAATAAATGCATTGACCAAATAAATGGTTGGATGTGCCATAACTTTCTCCAGCTGAATAGAAACAAAACTGAAGTGATTATTTTTGGACCCAAAGAAGAACAATCAAGAGTCAGCACACAGCTTCAGTTAATACAGCTAGAAACTACTGATCAGGCACGAAACCTAGGTGTGGTAATGGACTCAGACCTGAACCTCCAGGGTCACATAAAGGCAATAACAAGGTCAGCGTTCTATCACCTGAAGAACATTACTAGAATTAAACAACTGATGTTGCAACAGGACCTAGAAAAACTCATCCATGCGTTTATCTTTAGTCGGATTGATTACTGCAACAGCATCTTCACAGGTCTGCCTAAAAAGTAAATCAGACAGCAGCTGATCCAGAACGCTGCCGCTCACGTCCTCACTAGAACCAGGAAAGTAGAGCACATAACCCCAGTTCTAAAGTCCTTACACTGGCTCCATGTAGCTCAGAGAATAGATTTCAAAATACCCCTACTGGTTTATAAATCATTACATGGCTTAGCACCAAAATATGTTGAAGACCTGTTGTCACGGTACCAACCCCCAAGACCACTCAGGTCCTCCAACTCTAGCCTACTAAACATCCCTAGACTCAGAACTAAACATGGAGAAGCAGCTTTCACTTTTTATGCTCCCATTATCTGGAACAGACTTCCTGACGAGTGTAGAGCTGCTGAAACTCTGAACTGCTTTAAATCGAGACTAAAAACCCATCTGTTTACAATTGCCTTCGATTAAAGGATTGATGACATATGTATGAAATGTGTTCATGCTCTCTAGCTTTATTGATCTTTCTCTTAATTTATTGTGTATCATGTGTAATGTGTGTTTCCATTGTTTTTTTTGTTTTTTGAAATCACCAAATCATGTAAAGCACCTTGAATTACCCTGCTGTTGAAAGTGTGCTATACAAATAAAATTGCCTTGCCTTGCCTTGCCTAGTGCTATTTCCTTAATCCATACATTTAAGCCGCTGCAAGATTTTTTTTGGTTCACTGTATCAAATTGAACATAGGGATCTAACACAACAGGTTAAGACAAGTTCATTATGTGAGCCCAGAAAACTCTAATCACTGACTTTCCCCAGTGCTGTTTCAGTGCTATGACCTGACTGAAACTCTACAGAGAGCTCATTACTGTTTATATCATGTGTGTCCAGATGTTTTGTTACATGGGCCAAAACTGTCAGCTCAAAACTACTCGCGGGCCAAAATAAATACTGTTTTTAATAACTAAAACCAACAAAAGTGTTGTACTTTTTTTACCTTCTCAACAATAAACTAAACATGAACTATTTTAATTAAACAAATAAAGTTTTCAGATTTTTTTGTGGGGTGCGAATGGGATGTATTACATGATCATAGAGATAAAACTTCAAAAGGGTTTTCATTATTAAAAAAATATTTCATATATTCTCAGCAATAAACAAAGGATCTAAGCCAGGGTTCATTTGAAAACATTTGCTGTGTTAAGCCAAGTTTTGATAAAGTAATTAAATACTTATGCTTTCTCAATGCTATTGATGTAGTTAATTGTCTTAAGATCTAAAAAGCCCACATCTACATCATTGTGACCCGAAGTGTGGTGCCGACTCCAACTTTGGGAACTACTGCTTTAAAGTATAAGTCAATGAATAGATGTGGTCCTATTTACCATAAGTAAAGGGAAAACAGAAAGCCTGATTAATAAAAGATGAAGACTTTGTGTTGCATCTAACACTCTTTTTAAGCATTGTAATTTCAGAGCAGTAGTTCTATCCTAATCTAATGTAAGTCTCTCTCTGCATCAATCAAGTTGAATTGTAAAAAGGGGCGGAGCAAACAAAATCAGTCCAGGGGTCGCAAATGACTCCTGGGCCGCAATTTTTGGACACCCCTGGCGTGTTTGTTCACACAGTTCATACAGTTTTACAAAAAAGAAGGAATAGATTATGGTCTGTACTTGATTAGGGTGTCTTGATCAAAAGCAAACTTCTGCAGAACTTTATGGCACGCTGATGAGATTGCAATCATTTGAATGTTGCCCTGGGAACACTGCTCTATAGGACACTAAGCAACTGACAGGATTTGGCATTGAGTCCCTTTGTTAGTAGCCTACTAAAAACCCTGTTGAAAAAAGTTCAACAGAAAAAAGAAAATTCAAGTTACAGAAGTCTTAAAACCTATAGAAGTTTTTAAAGAGAATGTAAACATTAAAGCCTTTAATTTATGCCTAGCAACACATAAAAAAGTATTTTGCTGATAAAGCTCAAACAAGTGAAATCTTCCCTACTCAAATCGTTGTGAAGTTACCGCTCCGGTTCGATAGGGGGCAGAGTTGCCAATCCACCACACACAAAATGGCGTTTCTAGGCCCGTAAGGCAGTATTTAGCGAGCATGCGCACAACAATCTTTCTTTTCCCAGTGCAGCGGAGTCCCAGCCCCAGTCTTTGGCTCCGGGCTCCTTCATAAGGAGACTAAAAGACTCCAGAATGGTTCGTAATTTGGCCTCATATTGGTCCACATGCATTCCCTACACGTCCACGCGTTGTCTTTTGCTGTCAGATGGTGGAAAACATATCCGTAGTGTTCAGATGATGATGGATTTATTCCGGCTAAAAGCCTAACCGGTGCTGCTTAAACGTGGCCTACTCCGTTTCTCTCCTCAGTTGCTGCTTGTTGTTGTTTAGAAGTTGACTTTTTTTTTTGCTGGATCTTCTTGAACAATAGCTGTCTTAACTGTCCAGGACTGTGTCCCCTTAATTTCAGATCTCCGTCATTTAACTGGAGCAGCGTTAGCCGACGTGTTAGCTTAGCTCTCCTGGTTTAAGGGCTAACTGATGTTAGCATGGTGCAATGCTGCCTCCTGACACTGACAAGTTGTGTTAATGTAGACGCACGGGCCCTGCACACATGTGACACATTGTCACACTCGTTTCCATCAGCCTGCTAACCGACTGCCTCTGTGCTTGCAGGGTTTTGTTAAAGTGGTGAAGAACAAGGCCTACTTCAAGAGGTACCAGGTCAAATTCAGGAGGAGGAGAGGTATGGGCCCACCTCCCGAACAGTCCCACCCAATCACGATCACCGCTGTCATTCTGTGTCTAACCTCCTGTCTCTTCCATCCAGAGGGAAAGACTGACTTTTTTGCTCGTAAGCGCCTGGTGGTCCAAGATAAGAACAAGTACAACACGCCGAAGTACCGCATGATCGTCCGGTTCACCAACAGGGACATCATCTGCCAGGTTAGCATCTGGAATCTTGCTTTCGTCTCCAAAAGGGCTCACGAGTATTCCTGCAACCTGTGTTATGGTGCTGTGATTGCAGATCGCCTACGCCAAGATCGAGGGCGACATGATCGTGTGTGCTGCCTACTCCCATGAACTGCCAAAGTACGGGGTCACCGTGGGCTTGACTAACTACGCAGCAGCCTACTGCACTGGTCTGCTGCTGGCCCGCAGGGTGCGTATAATTTACTTGTGCACATCATATCGTACCCTTTTAGCAAAGTTTGAAAACTTTTATTGGGCCACGATGGATCGGATTAGTCTCGCATTGTTAAAGCTTTGTTTTTCTTCCCAATTTCCCAGCTCCTGAATAAGTTCAAGCTGGATAAGGTGTACGAGGGCCAGGTGGAGGTGACCGGGGACGAGTTCAACGTGGAGAGCATCGATGGTCAGCCTGGAGCTTTCACCTGCTACCTGGACGCTGGGCTCGCTAGAACCACCACAGGCAACAAGGTGTTCGGCGCTCTGAAGGGGGCCGTGGACGGGGGCCTGTCCATCCCACACAGGTGAGCTGTCGGGACGTCCCGCCCACACACGGGTTTGGATGGACCGCAGTCCTTCGCTGTAACGTTGGCGTAGCGGGGGATATATGTATTTAAATGGCTGCGTTTTGAAATTAAAAATGCCAAACCATCCCAGCTCAAAAGGTTTTGTGCTTTTTAACAATATTTCAGTCCAAGAACCGCTTTTGTGTTTGGTCCGGCTAAAAACTAAATTTGTTTAGATGAGAGCCGCGTGACTGCTAAATAAAAAAACACCCTTCCTATGATGTTCAGGAACAACCCAGGAATCTCAGACCTAAGCCTGGAGACGGCAGGGACACAAGGGTCTCTGTCCGCACGGACCACCAGTTTTTAACGGTATACTAGGTTTCTTGGTGACCTATAGGGACTTTGTTTTGATTTTTTTAAAACCAGAAACAACCTATTGTTTAAAGCTTTATACTATTTCTTCAATGGGACATTCAAAGTTTTTAGAAAACGGCACGAAGTGCTTAGTTTGGAACCACTTAACTAAAGGGTTCCTTATATTGTCACTCTTTGTGGGAATGTTATGCATGTATTGCATAAAAAAGCGTGCATATTTTAATCACCTTTAAAATTGGAAACATTTGCTGAAGTAATTGGGAGCCACAGTGGCAGTCTAAAGAACGTCAGGTTGTAGACTCCTGGTTTAGGATGATTTGGTCGGGTGCAGGGGTCTCCAACCTTTACCACCCAGAGAGCTGTTATTGCCAATATAAAACTCATTTAGAGCCACAAATGTTGCATGACAAGTTGCACAAAAAAAAGGCAGCTTCAAATTTTTATGATAAATATGTACTGTATATGTTTTGTTTAGAGAATCACCTTTTTATTTTTTGGGGGGGTTTTAATTAATGAGAAAATTTGCAAAAGGAGGATGGATAGATTTTCTTCTGAGATGTTGTTTTGCGGCACATGTTTAAACGAATAAAGCCAAATGTTTTTTTTAATGACACCAAAAATAGATCTAAAATGATATTGTTGGTACGACTGGTAGTGTCGTTCGGAAATTCAGCGCAGGTATTCCCTGAAAAACGGCTAAAACTAGCATTGGTTATGTTTAGTTAAAAACCGTTTCTTGTTCTTTTACTTATCTTTACCCAAAGTTGGTTCTGAGCCATTGTTGAAGGTCTGTAGAACTACCTGAAGCTCCAGAGCCGCAGGTTGCTGACCCCTGGTGTAAGTGTTTGATTCCCAGTTTCTATTAGGATCCTCTCTAAGGAAGTTCTAATACTAATGTAGCTTTAAACACCCCTTTGTTTTGTTTTTTGTCACAAATCTAAAAATTTTACAGATTGCATGCAAAGGATCATCAAAGCAGCTTTAATAGAATGTAATTGATAAAGTCGTTGTTTTTTTCAGTTTTTGTTCTGAGATGCTGATTGTAGCAATCACAACTGTTCAGGATTTTTCCTAGAGTTTTATTCTGAATGGATTTTAACTGATTAGAGCAGACATGCTGCAGCATCGATGGTTATTCTTCCTGGGAGACTAACCTCGCAGGCTTTTATCATTACAGACTGTACATCATTACAGGCGTTTGAAACTGAATTAAAGTCAGATTTCGACTCAGAGTTGAACTGCTATGAACGTAGTAACAGTGATGGCAGCAGTTTTAGGTGGCTGATTTTAATCCCAATCCGAACTCGTTTATCCTGTCCGCCGCAGTTGATTTAAAATCTATTCTGACACGTTTACACAGTTTGTAGTGGCAGTCTGTGGCATTTAGACCTGTCCTGCATGGTTTAGATGCCTCTGCTCCAGCACACCAAACAGTTTTAAAGGGGCTATTAGCAACTTTCCCCCCAAAATAAACGTAACCATAGCCTTTTTATTTGACCATTTATGACTCAAACATCTCGAACAGTGGGTGCACCTATAAGCCTGTATCCAATTTTTTCTATTTTCTGTCGGGTCGGATTTTCCCACGCTGTCTGTGGATGTGACGTCAAGCGCGTTCATGTTAAATGTTTCAGATCACTCTGCCACCACCACTAGTCAGCACTCACAAGCAGTTCAATGGATTGTGCGAATACACAGAAGAGACCCAGGACAACTCTTGACACAAACAGTAACTCCACATAAGACTAAAACAGTTAAACCCCTGACAAGTGCCAGAAAAAGATGGAAGATTGAGAGCGACCGGCGTAGGAGTGCGCGCTGCGAGAGCGAGCAGAAAGGAAGAGCAGTTCCGTTTTTTGGGCACAAGTGTCAGTCGCGAGTTTAAATTTCAGAAAATTGCATATAGCCTCTTTAAGGGCTTTGGTAGCTTGAAAAGGTTCTGGGAAGCTAACTCTTTAAAGCAACACTAAGGAGTTTTCAACAATGTAAGCTATTGCTTTCAAACTGGTTTCAGTGGTTCTTGAGCCAGAAACTCTGAGTAGCTTCACATGGGACGGCCCTCAGCAGCCCTCTTCTGGCCGGAAACTGCACTAAACAACTTTGGTGGTTCAGGTAGGCACTAGTGGGAGGTCTCTACCTGTTTTATGGCAACAGCTAATTCTGATTTCCAGGCGGATGCATTTCTGATTCTTGAAATGTCATTACTGGTGGAAATAATCAGCCTTCGTTCATCTGCTTCAAACCTAACCCCAGGCCTGAGTTAGAAAACCTCCAATGGTTACATTGGATCAGACCGGAAGGTCTCTGTTGCACTATGAACTCTGATTTCAGCTCTCGAACATTAAAATAAATACTCAAATATTGGCTACTGCCCAAGGTGACTCAGGATAGCCACAGGGTCTTAAAGTGCTCAAAGTTAATCAATTGATTTAACGAAGTCTTAAATCGCTCTAATAAAGTCTTACATTTGGTTAGTAGTGACCACATTTTTAAAATGTTTCATTCAAAAGTGGACTACAGACGAGACGCATCCCACTAATTTTTAACAAAGCAATGCAGTGCTACTAAAAACGGGGAAGTGTAAACTTGTTGGTTGTCCAGAAGTTGGGGAATTTAAACGGTGACTGAAAACAGTGAGGCTTGCTGTGCCTTTTGTAAATAGATCAGTGTTGCCTCAATTGTTGTGAATTGGTGCTATATAAATGGCATTAAATTATATTGGATATTAAAAATGTCTTCTAGTTGCATTGGTAAATGGAAGTTTGATTGTTCAGAGGGTGCATATTGATTATTACATTAGTTGAAAATGCTCTCAATACAACTTATCGTTTATCGCAATAATTTCAGGGCAATTTACTGTACAGCTAAATTTATCGTGACAGGCCTAGTCTGGAGTTAGATGAACGCACAGATGGGTACACTAATACAAAAAAGGCAATTTCACAACTTATTCTCACAGACCAGGGGTTTAAACTGGACCAGTGTAAAATAAACAGATGTTTGTAGACTGGTTCAAAGGTCACAAGAATTTCTTTTAGCTTTTCTCATACTTACATGCTACATGTCAGGTTGGCTAATTCTTGCTGTTTGTGCTTCTGTAGGAGAAAAAAGCTAAGTATTTAGCTTATTTCGCTGCAGTTGATTTCCAGGTTTCGTATGCTTTGCATTCAAAGAGGCCTTTTTAAATAACTGATAGCAAAGTAATCACTATTGTGAGTTGAGTTTGCAAAGCGCCACGTGTTTGTAAGAACAGCTCATATAACCCCTTGTCTCTGTTGTCCGTTTATTCAGGACTTCGTGGTTCGCTCTCTCTGTTCGCTCGCTGCACTTCGCTAGGGTTCAGTCTGCCTGCAGAATCTGGGCAAACATTGACCAGGTTGTTGGACAGCACAAGGACAATGGATCTAGTTTGGTCATTAGGAGCTGGACTGGAAGTGGATGCTGGTAGTTTTGTGTCTTTTTCACTGCAGAAGTTGGGTTAAAATGTTTCTCTCCTTCCACCCCCTTCTCTTCCAGCACCAAGCGCTTCCCAGGATATGATACAGAGAGCAAAGAGTTCAACGCCGAGGTCCACCGCAAGCACATCATGGGCGTGAACGTGTCAGAGTACATGAGCTACCTGATGGAGGAGGACGAGGAGGCTTACAAACGGCAGTTCTCCCGCTTCATCAAGAACGGAGTCGCCCCGGATTCGGCAAGTTGTCCCTGCGAACTCTTTCTATTCTTTTTTAAATTTGCGTTTGGTGGATTTTATGTAAACCTGGAACGTGTATGCAGGAAAGGATTCGTAATACAGATTACACATCAGAATTCAGTTTAAGCTCTCTGTATCTTAGATCAGGGGCTGCCAGGTTTATAGTTGGGACCCTACTGTGTGATTTAAAAACTGGAAGTTTGTTGTCATGGAAATCAGATCAATTGGAAAAACTGATCTGCTGTGTTTCATATTTTAGACGAATGAAACAATAAATGACCTGATGGGGTGTCCCTTTTATAACCCCTGATGTTGCACAGTTCACTTACTCCTCTGCAGTTTAGAGATTTTCAACCAATTCTTCAAACTATGATGTGAAGTAAATGACTTGGGAATCGGTTTCCTTGTTTCTACTGAGCGGTGCAGCACAGGTCGTTGCGTTAGTGTGTCTGTTTCCATCATAAAAGCGCCCCGTACTGCACCATTCCTGGGCCGCCTTCAGTTGAAGGTCTGTAGAACAACGGTGCGATACGGTTGGGGTGGAGCTACTGGTGTCACACAACAGTCCATTGATTGGAGGTAGGCCTGTAGAGATGCGTCGACCACTCGGTTCTAAAAAAACGTCATTGTCGAAATCCGGTTGTCGACGCACCACTCCCAATCGCCACATGCACGCGAGTGACCAAAACAAAGCAGCATGGAGAGCAAAACTCCGTCTCCAACCACCTCTCAGGCTCACCAGCCTGCACTCCCAAGCTCTACATGTCACCAGAACACAACCCGCCGGCCGCCACCCTACCTTAAAGGTGTGGGAATACTTTAAACGCAGCCAGAGGCGTCAAGGTATAGTTATTTGTAGTCTTTGCAAGATGGAGCTGGCATATCACACCAGCACAACTTCTATGTGGGAACATCTGAAGCGGAGGCATCCCGTTGTTAGTCGTGATGTTGGAGAACAGAAGTAATTAACGTTACTACCGCCAATGTTTGCTAAACTAATCGCGTGTTTGTGTAACGTTAGTAGTGTATTGTGTGCTTGAGCTCTGCCCACTTCAGTGGTGCGAGCTAACTGTGTTTGGTTTCTGGTAGTAACTAGTGACTAAACAGCTGTTTAGCTAACATTAGTTAGAAATGGCATAATGCTGGCATGAATGGTAACGATGGCTAACTTACAGCTAACAGAACACAGCTATCTAGTCACAGGGCGTACGGCCAATTGGCATTACCAAAGTGACGAGCTGCTAGTCATTAGAATAGTCGACTATTTGATAAAATCACCCAAATAATTGTTTTAAAAATGTCTTAATCGGAGGACAGAAAAACCTTACTGCTTGCAACTAGAGACATGGCAGTGTGTTAGGTGTTTGGGTTTAACTCCGCCTCCCCAATGAGAGGCTGAACTAGGGATGTAAGAAAATATCGATACGCCAACATGTTGTGATATTTTATGTCACGATATTGGTATTCAAAAGTAATGCATCCGTTTTTTTTCAAGAATTTAAATGGAACCATTGAGTCATTTTTGTAGTCAAATTAAAAGTATGACTGGTAGTTTGTGGCTGTTTTCACCTTCTTTGTTCCAGTGGATCAACTAGATCTAGTAATAAAACTGGATGTGTTAAAGTATGAAACAGGTTGGAGTGTTTAGAATGCTGGGACAGTTTTTCTACAGTTAAATTAAGTTTTAAAAATCACAATATATCATCTTACTCATAGTATCACAATATATTGCATCATTCCCCCTGTATTGTGATACATATATCACCAGATTCTTGCCAATACACATCCCTAGTCTTAACTGACAGTGGAAAGGTTCTCCTGAATATGGCAGACCATAAAATAAGAATACCAAACCATGGGGTACCACTCAGTGAGTTTGAGCCCAGCTTAGAAGGGTTGCTGCCTACAGCTCCCTGTCTAGTATGTAAAGCTGCAGTAGGTCAACTTTCTCTGAGGTGCAACAAAGAGTGAGATGCTGCACACAGTGTGTTTAGCTCAGGAGAATGTTGGAAAGGTCTTTCTGACATTGACCAAACAATCTGGCATTTAATGGCAGTGATTGATAAACGGTCATAGAAAAAAAATGGAAAGTTGCCCAATTAAAGAGGCCCTTGATGGTGCCTGCTTCAAAACGTGCAGGGTGCTGTGCAGATTTTGATTGGATGATGGAAACATTTTTATGTTGATGTTAAAGGGCTAGTCGGATTTTCCTGGCAGATGTCTTATCCCATTTGCCGATTTATAATTTTCATTCTATAGACAAATGTGTAAAAGTGCTCTGTTCTTTTAAACCCAGAAAATGATGGAATTATAAAATCATCACCATTTATATATCAAAGCATGTCCATAACCTTTAGCTGGTCTTTATTAAAGTCGGTAAAGTGCATCAAAGAACATGCTGGTGGTTATTTATAGTGTTGGGAATAAGAGGAAAAATCCGTATTTTCAGTGTTTGACCAATCAGAACCAGTCAAGCTAACATTGATTGCTTCTGATCAGAAGAGTTTAATGGAAATCTGGGCTTTAGAAGGTTAGTTTCATTTGATGCTGAGAATATGGATACACTGGATAACTGAAGCAGGCAAAAATCTAAAGCATTTACTTTGTAATAGAAGTTCTAAGAATCATCTGTAGGAACCGTGGGGTTAAGTGTTGGCTCTGACCTTTTTGCTAATGTTTCTTTCAGATTGAGGAAATGTACAAAAAGGCTCATGCTGCTATTCGTGAGAACCCCGTTCATGAAAAGAAGCCTCCCAAGGAGGTCAAGAAGAAGAGGTAAGATCTGTTTTATTATCTGGGGGGGGGGTATCTAAACAGATCTAGGTCCTAACTATGAAGGGAAATGGTGATACTAGATGCCTTTTGGAAGCATTTTTCTTTCAAATTCTGGCACTAAAAAGAAGCCAGTATTAATGTTTGGTTTTTTTTGGGTCAAAGGTGGAACCGTGCCAAGCTCTCTCTGGCTCAGAGGAAGGACCGCGTCGCCCAGAAGAAGGCCAGCTTCCTCCGGGGTCAGGAACAGGAGGAGGCAGCCTGAGGCGTTGGTCTGCCCCGTTCCAAATGCAGAAATTTGTTCTAATAAATATGAAAAAGACGCGAGTGCTCCGTTGTGCTTTGTTTCCACATTTATTTCAGTTCATTCACAGCTCAGATGTCAAAAGCAGAAGCAAAATTGTGAAGGTTTCCCAGTTCTGAGTTGTCCTGTGAAGTCAGCAGTTCTGCACTATTTTACCCAGACGATTGTGGGTGAAATAGGGATATCTTGTGGTATCTCCATTTGCACAAAAAAATCTAAAACTGGTATATTATGACATTAATTCCTTTTTTATTTAAAGCAAAAAGTAACAATTACTACTACTCCTGCTAAAATGCATCAGCAATTATGTTCTGTTTGACATTTAGTAGATAAATGGATGAAAACATAAATATCAGCTAAATGTAATGGTTTTAGAAAGCTTTTTGTTTACCCATACTCCTCCTGTATACAGTACTGCAAGCTGCCATTAGGTGGCGATCAGGTAGCCCCTCATGGTTTGCCAGCTCCAGTTGTATTAGCTGCTTATACTCCTTTAGCTTCAGTCATGACCAGAGGTGGGTAGAGTACCCAGAAATTATACTCTAGTTAGAGCAGCACTGCTACAATATTTTCACTCTAAAGTAAAAAGTAGTGATCCAAGAAATTACTCTACTGGAAAAAGTATTTCATAAAATGGCTACTTAAGTACCGAGTAACTGATCCCTTTTTAGATGGAGAAAAAATATATTGTGTGCAAAATTGGGTATTTTAAAGGCTAAAATGAAGAAAATCATACAAAAAATGTTTTGCGCATAAACATTTATCCAATTCAAAATTTTCAATAGTTATAAAACTGGGTAAAGTACCTCCAGTGAGGACATTGTGTTCACTGTACCTTTATCTCCAAATGGCACAAAGAACTTTGAAAAAAGCAGAAAAATAAAGCTTGTGTATAAAGTCTCCCTTCCAACTGTAGCTTTGTGCCTGGGTTGTATGTATGATTAAAGCAAGCTTGCTCTTTCAGTGACGTTACTGAGTGGGTAGAATATACAGAAATATTACTCGAGTAAGACTAGCCATACTTCCTAATATTACTCAAGTAGAGGTAAAGTACAGTGTTGTAAACTCAAGTCACCCCCCCCCCCCCATTCACAAAGCATGAACTGCAGCTGGATCCACCACACACAGATGAGACAAGACCGGAGACGACTTGTTTGGGCTAAGAAGAAAAATGACTGGGCCACTGAGCAGCGCTCAAGTAGTCGAAAGTTCTTAATTAAGATGAAAATCAATTTAGTGTTTGCTTTTGCAATTAAAGTTGAATAGTGAAGGACCAAGCTGCTAACAATTCAGTATAAAGTTTTCACAGTCGGTGATAATTTAGGGTGCCACGTCATCTTGCTGGTGTTGGTCCACTGGGTTTTAATTGGGTCAAAGGTCAGAGCAGCCACGAACCAGGAAACTTTGGAGCACTTCATGCTTCCCGCTATTGACAAGCTTTGTGGAGATGCTGATCTCATTTTCCAGCAGGACTTGGCACCGGCCCACACTGCTAAAGTGCTTTAATGGGCCATGGTATCGTGGTATTGGCAAACTGGTCTGACCTACACCCCACAGAGAATCGATGGAGTATAAGAACATGAGACAGCAGATGGGCTGAAGACTGATAAACCAACCAGGGCTTCCATTACACCTCAGCAGAACCACAGATTGATCACCTCCATGCCACACCGCACTGTTCCTCATGCAAAAGGAGCCCCAACCAAGTGCTGAGTGCCTATACTGTAGTTTACATGTATGGGGTGCCATTTGCAGTTGCGCAGTCAAAAATTAACAGTATTTTGGGTTATTTAGCCTAGTCATAAGAAGGGAAAATGGGAGTTCATTTTTCTAAGTCATATTTGCGTTCATGTTTATTAATTTACAAATGTCACATTTTCAAACTAAATATTTTCTAATACATTTGCTTCCAAATTAAATATCAAGCTTCAAACAGAATATTTAAACTACATATATAGGTTCAAACAAAACATTTAGTTAAAAACTACATTTAGCTTTAAACAAAATATTAGCTAGCTAGACTGGCTAGCAAAATATTTAGCTAATATGCAAATTTACTTGCCGAAAAGCAGAAGTGGACTACCAATTTAAGACTGAACGTTGTTCATGGTACCTCTTTATCATTGTTTATTTTCCTCCCAACATTTGAGCTTAAAATGTAGGATGCGCCGTTTTCACGGCAATAGAGACATTTCCCAGATTTACAGCAGCAGGAGTTTTGCGAGACCCAGCTTTTGTTTTGACATTCTACTTCTACTTATTGGCAAGTTAATTTGCATATTAACTAAATATTTAGCTCTGTGTTAAATATTTTGATCAAAGCTTTATATTTATCCAGCCAGTTTAGCTTTCTAGCTAAACATTTAGCTTTAAACTAAATATTTAGCTTGCTTACTAAATATTTAGCTTGAAACTGTGACATTTATAAATTAATAAATAACATGGACTCAAATATTACTTTGAAAAAATAACCCAAATTTTTTTCTCTTATGACAGGCTAATTATAACCCAAATTATTGCTGTTAATCTTGGACTGTGTAACTTTACAAACGGCACCCGATATACCAGCTTTTTGGCAGGCCCACATCAAAAGTTTGATTCAGATTCTAAGTTTTGGGTTTTTATTAGCTGTAAACCATAGTCATCAAAATAAAAAACTGGTTGACAGGTATTCATTGGCCACTTTATTGGGTATACCGGCTCAATTGCTTGTTAACCAACGGTGAATCATCTTGTTACGTGGCAGAAACAGAAATTTAGGCATCTAGACATGGTGAAGACTACGTGCCAATGTTCCATCCAAGCAACAGAAACTGAACGAAAGGAGTTTTAGGTTATTTTGACTGGAGGAGCCCGACAGGCTGGTTTGACTATATTCAGTAACAGCTGATTAAGATGGTAGGGTCAGAAGCAATAATAAAGCATGGATTTTACATCCACAAATGTCTCTCAGGTTAACAGAGAATGGTTCAAAAAATATATCATTTATAAAGTTAGCGGCAGTGCATGGAAATACCTTATCAATGTCCGTGAAGAATTGGCAGAGTGGCTCGAGATAATAGAAAGGCAACAGTAGCTTAAATAAGCACTTGTTACAACCAAGGAATGTGGAATACCATGTCTGAAGATGGAACACATTGAACCTTGAAGCAGATTAGCCGCTGCAGCAGAAGGATGCGTTAGGGAAAACTGAAGCAACCATTCACACACATCTACCACAATCAGACAGTGTCAGGATGGAAAACGTCTTTCTAATGCCAAGGTATAAAGCATGGAGCTACTCTGCCTTGCATCAGTGGTTCAGGCTTATGGTGGTGGTATGATGGTTTCAGAGATAATTCTTTGGGATACTTTGGGCCGCTTAGTACCAAATGAGCATTGTTTAAACACCGCAGCCTACCTGAGTATTGTTGCTGACTGTGTCTATCCCTTTACGAACACAGTGGACCCATCTTCTGTGTCACAAAAACCCAAACATCTTAAACTGGGTTTCTGGTACCAGTTTGAGATGGTTCCACAGTGAATATTATAGAATTCAAATTTTTAAACTAAATTACTAAAACAGTTCAATATTTTTATGCTATTCTAATATAATGAGAGTTACCTTGATACCTGTGACCGTCCAATGTTTAGTCTGTAGGATGAATAGTACATGATTTGATATTACAATGACTGAACAGACAGCTTTGGAGTTAAAATCTTGTATACAGGTAATACTACATATAAGCAGAATGTTTCCACTATAAAACTGATTGTCCATTTTAAAGAAGCAGGGAGGTCAGGCGACTTGCTTAGGAATCTTTCGTATGGGAGATCTTCTTCCACAGCAGAGTCTTCAGATTGTTCAGAATGAGGGAGTGCTCAATCTCCATCTGTTCTGCTGAACCTTTAAGTGCAATACAAGCATAGAGCTGTTTCTCAAGCTCATCGCTCAGGTCAGATGGTGCTCCTCTCAGGATGTAATTCTTCAGAGTGTCACAGGCTTTTGCCAAGTTTGGCCTGGTGACCTCAGGTGTGCAACGATGCTTGGTGAGGTCGCAACTAGTGAGGCAGTCGGTCCCATAGAGGCAGTCCTCGTCTACGTCACAGCGCTGCTGTCTAATTCTTTCCTGGAAGGTGGCTTCAGGGATGATGTAGCGGGCGTCCATGACCTTAAAGTCATGTCGCTCGTTGTAACCGAAGGTGGTAGTCCTCGTGTCACACATGAGGAAGCTGCCGTAAGTGCCGTGGAAAATGTCCTCGACCAGTTCTAGCAGGCCAATAGAGATCTTGGCTTTGTGTGGCCACGAGGGGGTGAACCACTGTTCCATGCTGCGCCGCAGACCGGCGGGAATCCACAGCTCGAAGATCCAGGGCAGGTTGATCCCATACAGAGGGGAGTACGGCACCTTCTCCATCATGTACAGATCTCCACAGAAGCCAAGTAGCTTGGGTGTGTGATCCCGGTCCTGCAATACCAGCGCCAAGAGGAACTCGTTGAGCTGCAGCAGGGCCCACGTGGAGCGAGCCTCTGGCAGCGAGATATGGCCATCTTTATTAGAATCTGTAAAGGACAATACCTGGGTGGCCAGGTCTGCAAGATTGGCTTGGTCCCCCACTTTAGCCTGCAGAGAAATGCACAAGCTTTAGAACATTCCAAGGCTTTGAATCTAGAATTTCATAAAGCCTTCCTGACCTTCAGGTGGCTGATTATCATCTCTCTGAACTTTTCCACCGAGGTCCCCTTGGTGGGCTTGTTGAAAGCAGCAGGAGCAGCCTCTTTTCTTGGCTCCATCTCGCCTCCAAGATCATAACGGGGGGCCTCCTCCATCTGGCACTTAATGACTCCCTGTAAATCTCCCCAGTTTCCTGAGTAAACCTGAAAATAACAAGAAGGTTCTCAGGAGCAGTTGGATTTATAATAATCAGACAGGAGCAAAATACTTTGATTTCCCCCCTGACCTGGCTGTTAGGTTTGGCAGTGAAGCACTTCCCCAGGTAAAGTGTTTCCTTCTCACACAGGCCACTGCAGGCTGAGCCATCGATGACTCCTTTCCTGTATTTGTCACACTGATAAATACGAATAGAGCCACATCTCAATAGACATGTCACTGTGATCGAGTTGCATGGTCCGTGAAGGGAACGAAGGTACTCACGATGGAATTTTTGCAGTCGTGCCCTCGACACAGCTCTTTGTAGGATGAGTACTCCACGTAAACTATCCAGCTTCCCACGAACACAGCCAGCCAGGAGAAGAACAGGTACTTCATGTGTAGGTAGGAGAATCTGGCCTGTTGGATACATGTTTCTAAGATTTAAATTGCTGTTACATTGATTATCCGCTATACAATCAGTTGTAGTTCAATGGACTAAACTTATAGGATGCTATTCTAGTCATACTGACCACTAAAAGTGCTTTACACTAGAGCCACGTTTACCCAATCGCACTCACATCCATACAACCCAGGGGCACATCAGGATTTGAAAGGGAGGGAATCAAATCCACAGCTTTTGGATTGCAAGACAACTGAGCCACATTCACACTGCTTAATCACAGTATGCTCAAAATTAATATTAGCATCTGATCTGTAATTTGTTGATGCTTAAGTGCATTAAATTGGTAAAAAAACAGAGGAGTTAGTTAGAGAGAAGATAGATCACTTTGTCTTAACATTTTTAACTCAGTGATCAATTGTGCCCCCCTCCCTCCAAACAAAAAGAAGCCATAAACATAGCCCTTTAATTAAAGTCCAGCTCAGCAGAGATTCCATCTTTAGCTTCCCTAGACGTATTTTCTTATAGTGCTGACACTTGTTGGGGGGCGACTTCTCCAAATTCACAGGATATACAAAAAAGCAATAGAAAACTCCTTCGGCTCGCAACTGACAGATAATAGTTTTTCTTTTCCATTATTACTGTTTATGCTACTCTTGAGGCAATGCTGCCCTGGGCAGAGAGCCATATTTAAAAGATACAGACCCTTTCCATAAAAATGATAATATCATGGAAAGGTTTATTTAGTTCCATAATTCCATTCAAAACGTTAAACTTCCATAGATTATAGATTCAGGGCCCACAACTTAAATGATTTCAAGTATTTAGTTGTTTATTTGTACATAATTTGGGCTTCCAGCTCAAAAAACCCACGAAAACAGGAATTCAAAAAGATTAGAATACTGTGAAGAAATCAGCCCACATTTTACATGGCATGAATGTTTTAAACTGAGTGTCACACACTACTCATCTACTGAACTCAAAGCACCTGCACAGGTTTTCCCAGGTGTCATTAAATTTCTTTTCTTTAGTTCAATTGTCTCAGTTAGGTTCAATATGGGGCAGACTGCAGACTTGACAACTGGCCAGAAGACCCTCATTGATCCCCTCCATAGGATGGGTAAGCCACAAAAGTTCATAGCTAAGGAGACGGGCTCTTCACAGAGTGCTGTGTCCAAGCATATCAATGGAAAGTTTAGTGGAAGGGCAAAATGTAGCAGGAGAAGATGCACCAGCAGAAGAGCTGACCATGGGCTTCAGTGGATTATCAAACAGAGAAGATTCTGGCAGAGATCCAGAAAGAGTGGAATGAGGCGGGAGTCACAGCTTCAAAAACCACCACATTCAGACGCATCCGGGAGATGGGCTACAACTGTCAATTTCCTCGGGTCAGGTTTGGAGGAAGACGGGTGAGGAACAAAACCCAAGCTGCCTAAGGTCCAGCGTGAAATATCATGTCAGTCATGATCTGGGGTGCAATATCCAGAGCAGGTGATGGTAACCTTGTCTTTCTTAAATCCAAGGTCACCACATCAGTCTACCAGAATGTTTTAGAGGACTTCATGATTCCTTCTGCTGAGGATCTATATGGAGATGCAGATTTCATCTTTTAGCAGAACCTGGCCTCTGCCCATACTGCCAGAAGCACCAAAACCTGGCTTGATGCCCATGCCATCACAGTGATGGACTCACCAGCCAACTCGCCGGACCTAAACCCCATTGAGAATGTCTGGGGTATTATCAAGAGGAAAATGAGGGGCACCAGACCCAAAAACAAAGAAGAGCTGACAGCAAGCATCAAGGAAATCTGGGCTTCCATAACTCCCAGGCAATGCCACAGGCTAATTGCCTCAATGCCACGGTGCATCGAGGCAGTGATTAAGGCAAAGGGATTGAAGATTAACATATCGTTTTGAAAGTACCATATTTTAATTGATTTGACGTGATCCTAATTGCTTTCTTTTTTTCCTGCAAAAACTGAAAAGTAAATGGTGATTTCTTCACAATATTAAAATTTTTTGAATTCCTGTTTTTGTGGGTTTTATGAGCTGGAAGCCCAAATTATGTACAAATAAACAACTAAATACCTACTCGTTTAAGTTGTGGGCCCTGAATCTGTAATCTATGGAAGTTTAACATTTTGAATGGAATTATTGAAATAAATAAACTTTTCCATGATGTTAAAATTTTTTGGAAAGGGTCTGTATATAAAATTAATAATCACCACATTATGTCCCTCCCTATAAATCTAAGGTTTAAATAAACTGTCTCAATTCTTGACAATTTCCGTCCCTCTCAGAATGAGCTGTTTAGCGGGCTCTGTCACTTTCATGCAAATTATCTGTTACAGACCACACCCACCCATCTTGTTACTAGGTTGTGGGTTTGACACACATGAGAAGGGCATAAATTGCTGTTGATGGGCGGGGCTTGATATGTGGTGGGGACTTTGACAGGTGAGGGACAGTTACAGTGGCTTGCAAAAGTATTTGGCCCCCTTGAACTTTTCCACATTTTGTCACATTACAGCCAGAAACATGAATCAATTTGATTGGAATTCCACATGAAAGACCAAAACAAAGTGGTGTACACGTGAGAAGTGGAACAAAAATCATACATGATTCCAAACATTTTTTACAAATAAATAACTGAAAAGTGGGGTGTGCGTAATTATTCAGCCCCCTGAGTCAATACTTTTTAGAACCACCTTTTGCTGCAATCACAGCTGCCAGTCTTTTAGGGTATGTCTCTACCAGCTTTGCACATCTACAGACTGAAATTCTTGCCCATTCTTCTTTGCAACACAGCTCCAGCTCAGTCAGATTAGATGGACAGCGTTTGTGAACAGCAGTTTTCAGATCTTGCCACAGATTCTCGATCGGATTAGATCTGGACTTTGACTGGGCCATTCTAACACATGGATATGTTTTGTTTTAAACCATTCCATTGTTGCCCTGGCTTTATGTTTAGGGTCGTTGTCCTGCTGGAAGGTGAACCTCCGCCCCAGTCTCAAGTCTTTTGCAGACTCCAAGAGGTTTTCTTCCAAGATTGCCCTGTATTTGGCTCCATCCATCTTCCCATCAACTCTGACCAGCTTCCCTGTCCCTGCTGAAGAGAAGCACCCCCAGAGCATGATGCTGCCACCACCATATTTGACAGTGGGGATGGTGTGTTCAGAGTGATGTGCAGTGTTAGTTTTCCGCCACACATAGCGTTTTGCATTTTGGTCTCATCTGACCAGAGCACCTTCTTCCACATGTTTGCTGTGTCCCCCACATGGCTTGTGGCAAACTGCAAACGGGACTTCTTATGGTTTTCTTTTAACAATGGCTTTCTTCTTGCCACTCTTCCATAAAGGCCAACTTTGTGCAGTGCACCACTAATAGTTGTCCTATGGACAGATTCCCCCACCTGAGCTGTAGATCTCTGCAGCTCCTCCAGAGTCACCATGGGCCTCTTGGGTGCATTTCTGATCAGCGCTCTCCTTGTTCGGCCTGTGAGTTTAGGTGGACGGCCTTGTCTTGGTAGGTTTACAGTTGTGCCATACTCCTTCCATTTCTGAATGATCGCTTGAACAGCGCTCCGTGGGATGTTCAAGGCTTGGGAAATCTTTTTGTAGCCTAAGCCTGCTTTCAATTTCTCAATAACTTTATCCCTGACCTGTCTGGTGTGTTCTTTGGACTTCATGGTGTTGTTGCTCCCAACATTTTCTTAGACAACCTCTGAGGCCGTCACAGGGCAGCTGTATTTGTACTGACATTAGATTACACACAGGTGCCTCTATTTAGTCATTAGCTCTCATCAGACAATGTCTATGGGCAACTGACTGCACTCAGACCAAAGGGGGCTGAATAATTACGCACACCCCACTTTTCAGTTATTTATTTGTAAAAAAAATTTGGAATCATGTATGATTTTCATTCCACTTCTCACGTGTACACCACTTTGTATTGGTCTTTCTCTTGGAATTCCAATAAAATTGATTAATGTTTGTGGCTGTAATGTGACAAAATGTGGAAAAGTTCAAGGGGGCCAAATACTTTTGCAAGCCACTGTAGATGCAAATTCCACAGATTTCTGACAGCAAAAATTTGCTCAACAAAAAATGGATGGATGGTTTTTATTTATCTTTGGAGTGTTTATAGAGGCAGCAGAGACCCAAAAGGCAACACAAAAGAATTAAAAAGGGAAAATTGCATAATATGTCCCCTTCAAGTAGATTTGTAAGTATCTTCCTTAAAGTGATTAAAGCTCCCTGCTGCCAGCCAACTTGTATTTACTGAACAAAGAAGCAGCAGTTCCTTTGTCATTAACTTGAAGATTATAAGTTGCCAGATGTGCACCACTCATGATGAGGAAATAGAGTTCCATGTCTGTAGCAGTGTGGCCTGTATTCAAATAAAGCCCAAGGGCTGGGCGATATCTCAAGTTTAAAAAAATATATTGGCATACTTTCACATAAGTCACAAGATGACCCAATAACATTTACATCGATATAAATATCCAGTATGTCTTCTTGCCTATAACCATCTTGCGTTACTTCACATTGCTCCACCTCTATTCCTCGCTGAATGCATCTCACACTAACTGCCCTCAGTCTGCAGTCAGTGACAGCAAGGAGACAGACAAAGGCACGAGGGAAAGTATTGAAGAGGAGCTGATGGTTGGTAAAAATAAAACTACTGACTCAATTATTTGGAGAATAATCTGTTTGGATTCAAAGTTTCAGATGTGAAACAGATTAATGCGGTTTGTAGAGAATGTTGAAAATACGTGCTAACAAAGAACTCCAGCACTACGAATCTTGACCACCAAGGCAAGGCAAGGCAATTTTATCTGTATAGCACACTTTCAACAACAGGGTAATTCAAGGTGCTTTACATGATTTGGTGATTTAAAAACAAAAATAAAACAAACATGGAAAATAACACTGGAAATTAAAAAGTAAAAGTAACAAATTAGCAGGAAACACACATTACACATGATGCACAATAACACATGATACACAATAAAGCAAGAGAGCATGAACACATTTCATACATATGACGCCAATCGACGGCAATATTAAACAGATGGTTTTTAGTCTCGATTTAAAGCAGTTCAGAGTTTCAGCAGCTCTGCACTCGTCAGGAAGTCTGTTCCAGACTTCCTGTCTGTTCCAGACTTCCTGACTGTTCCAGACTTCCTGACATCTGCACCATTCACGATGGCGACAAAAAGAACGGTATAAAAAATATGTGTCAAACTTCATTTTGCAGGCCAGAAAACGAGACTTTCCCAGCCTCCTCCTGACCCGAAACTAGGGTCGGTTGGAGCACCGTCATGATCCTGCTGTGTGTCTGTTTGTGTACATGACTGATCCATCTTCTTTTATAGAAGATTGTTGTACACACTACTGCTGCATCTGTAGCTGATTAGTACCTCTCTGCTGCGCTTGATTCTGGAAGGTTTGGACATTTTCCAGAATCTTTTTATGTCAAACATTTAGGTATTGTTTGCTAGCTGCTACCAGACGTCAGCAGCTCTCTTCTGCTTTGAAAGGAAGGCCGGCCAACCTCCAAATACAGTGTCGCCACGGCACCTGATAATTTGAGATGTTGATAAAAATAATAATTTTCTCCTCCACGGCCCACCCAAATTAAAAAAACTTCTGCCTGCACCCGCAAAATTTAAATTAAATGTTTTTTCGCCATTGCAGGACTCTGATTTCAGCAGTTGGTATTGAAATGTAATTGGCTCAGCCGCCCAATCAGTCAACAATTAAAATGTTGCATCCCTTTTACAAGAAAAAAAGAGAAAAATTAAGAAGAAAGAGAAGCGGACTTGTCTAAAAGAAAGGATACACATGAAAAGGCAAGCTTATGCACAGAGGAAGCCAGATGTAGAAGAGGGTTTTTTATTTTTATGCACTTCCAGCCTCCAAAGATTTAGATCTGTGTTTTTTTCTCACAGTCCTCAACAACTCATCTTAATTTTTTATTTTTGCTCATATCACACACTCTTATGTTAGATGTTCTATCTTTTGTTGTTATACAACTAATAAAAGTAGTTTTATTCAAAATATATCTCCGCTTGCATCCTTAGACCGATCAGAAAAAAGACGGAATTTCAACACCAGCCCACCCCTGACCCAAAACAGTACTTTTTAATAGCAAAGCTATAATCATTTTGGTTCCAAAGAATAGAAAATTATTTTATTCAAGAAAGTACTATTAATAATATATGACAATACTTTATTTTTGACACTGTTTCTAATGTACATCTACAGCTGTATGTCAATAAAAGTGCCTGTGTGACATTTAAGACGTGAAGCTTAGATTCTTAATTGCTTTTTTGTCAATACTTTTTGGGTAGAAAAATACCTAGATATATATCTAACAATTGGATTTCAGCTGAAAAATATCGAGATATAACTTTTGGTCCATATTGTCCAGTCCAAATGAGCTCCCAAATTTAACTAAGGCTATGTGCACACGTAGCCAGGTTCTTTTAAAAACGAGTATTTTGTCTGTCCACACCTAACCGCATAAGTGTGTTGTTAAGCACATTCATAGACATGCCAAACCTGTAGGGGGCAGTAGTTCACCCAAATCCTACCCACTCAGAATAACTTTCTATGTTCTAACTTCTACATAGAGCAGTAATTAAGCTTGCAAAAACAAGCAAGCAAAAAGTGCTTGGACATTCGATGATGCCACGTCTCTGAGGGCATAAATGCTGTTTCTGAGTGTAAACACAGGTCGCACATGTGATGTCGGAGCATTTTTGTCGCGGAAAGTGACGTTGCGGAGCTGAAAACTCCGGTTATTTCTGTCCACACGCAAACACTAAAAACGGAGAAAACGCAAATCTCCGCTTTGGCCGGAGTTTTGTAGAAATAATAGTTTTCTGTGATAAAAACGGGGTTTTCGTGTAAATGAGAGGCCAAACCGCAGGGAAATATCTGCGTTTTTCCTTCGTGTAAACGGGGCCTAAATGAATTCAGTTCCTTTTGCGGTGGAGTTTACACTAACTACCTAACAAACCAAAGCAAGGCAGCTCAGAAAAACTGTTATACATCAACCCCAGGGCAAAAGTAAAGATGCTGGGTGAAACTAGTAAAACAGTGTCACTATCCACAGTAAAACCAGTCCTGTACCACCATGAGCTGAAAGGTTTCTCTGGGAGGAGAAAGCCATTACTTAAAAAACACCATAAAAATGCAACTGGACATGGGTACAAAAGTCTTAATTTCTGGAGACATGTCATTTGGTCTGACCAAACAGAAATTAAATTGTTCTGTCATAATGATAAACTGTAAATTTGGAGAAAAAAGAGGGAAGCTTTGAAGCCTCAGAACACCATCCCAACTGTAAAGTATGGGGGTGGCAGCATCATGTTGTGGGGCTGTTTTGTTGCAGGAGGGACTGGTGCACTTCACACAATAGATGGCATTATGAGAAAATAAAATAAATATTTATAAATATTGAATAAACATTTGAAGACATCAGCAAGGAAGTTGAAGCTTGGACACAAACGGGTCTTTCAGATGGACAATGACCCCAAGCTGACCTCCAAATTAGCTACAAAGTGGCTTAAGGACAACAAAGTCAGGGTGTTGGAGAGACCATAACAAAGTCCTGATCTCAGTTCCATGGAAAATTTGTGGGCAGCACTGAAAAGGCGAGTGGAAGCAAGACGGCCTACAAACCTCACCCAGCTCTACAAGTTCTGTCAAGAGAAGTGGGCCAAGATTCCAGCAAACTATTATAGAAAGTATGTGAAAGGAAACCTGAAAGGTTTGGTCAAAGCAAAACAGCTCCGGGACAATTCTACAAAATACTAAGGAAGGGTATGTATACTTCTGAATTTAATGAAAGTAAAAAAATTCACAACAGTTCTCTCTCTCTGTCTTTATTCTGACATTTCACAAATACAAAAAAAAAAAAAAAAATAGGTTAACATGTATTGATCTAAAACAAATAAATTCACTCTGATTTGATGTTTAACAGTAAAGGATTTTTTTTTCTTCTGAAGCATATGTAAATATGTGGTTTCAGCTGTACATCTTGATAATAGTCTGGGAGAAAATAATTCAGGGTTTTTGGATTGTTGCTGAGTGTTGAATCAGAGTGTGCACCTTTGTTGGTATCCATCCCAGTGGGTGTTTAATAATTCACTGTAAGACCTGTTTACATGTGGGACGCTGGAAGTGACTCAAGAGTCATTATCTTGTCTTTTGGAACGCTTTCAAATTCCGGTCTGCCTGATCTACAGTGGCATTCCTCCAAATGGAGAACATTAGAGGAAAACAACCGTTTTTCACAGCGCTGCCTTGCGGTCTTGACAAGTTCTGCACTCCCCCTGTCTACGCGCCGCAGCTTTCACTTCCACTTTATTTTCTGACACGTCGTACGTCTGTTCATTTTGCTCTCCGTTCTTTAATACACATTCTCTCTCTTTTGAAACAAAATCCATTTTTTTTCAAAATTCGCACATCCAACGACGTAGACAGTTTAGTGGAAAAAAACAACAACATTTGATCATTTTCAACACTGGAACACAGATTAAATTATACTGTTATATGAGTCTCCTTCTAAATGGAACCTGCATCCATTTTCTGCTGTTAACACTACCGATAATGAAGAAATCTGCTTTCAAGCAGTCTGTGTAAGTCACTCACTAATCTCATTTCTCTCTGTGAAGTGGCTTCAAATCACAAATTCTCCTCTGTGATCATCCAGTTTTAAAGAAAAGGCTCGGTACAGTCATGGCACTGAAACCTTGGAGCATTTTCAGTTGGGTTTACTGTAGGTCTGGACTTTGACTGGACTATTCTAACACATAAATGACTGATCTAAACCATTCTGTTGTTCTGGTTGCATGTTTAGGGTCGTTGTCCTGCTAAAAGCTAAACCTCAAGTCTTTTGTACCTTCAAACTGCTTTTATTCCAGGAATCTTGCTGTATTTAGATTCATCTTTCCATCTTTTAATTAACAATTGACTTACATTTAATTTATGTGAACGGAGCATCTTTTTCCACATGTTTGCTGTGCCCCCTACATGGCTTTGCAGCAAACTACAAATATGGATTATTCTGCCTTTCTTCCAGCCACTCTTCCATGAAGGACAGATTAGAGAAATGCAGAATTTAACAAAATGTGAAAAGTTCCAGATTTATGAACACTTTTTTAAGACCGTGCACTGCTTTAACATTAGCTTAAGCAAGTTTTATTGGAATGTACAGAACAGCTGCCTGCTATAGCTGAAAACAATGATAGAGACCCCTAGACCCAAGAACAAGAGGTGCACTAAAGCTAAGTGAAGGAAACTACATATCCCAGTGTGTTCATCACATATTTGCGTTCTCCAAGTTCATCAAGGCCAGTACAAAAGCTGTATTTTTGAGTTCTTAAGTCCAACATCCAAACACTGAACGTTCCTCTGTTGAATTTAGTATATAGTCATTTCTGCACCCGAACATCACTCAGCATACGACAGGCAGGGTGTACCCTGGATAGATTGCAGGTTCATCACATGGTCAACACAGAGATAGACAGGGCCAAAGAAAGAAAATAACACACAATCTCCACACAGAAAGACCCAAACCAACAAACCTCTAACTTAGGTGATGGTGCTAAACATCAAAAAAGGTGGAGACCATAAACAGAATGATATACAAAAAAATCGAGATATACATCGGTTAAAGTATATAGAACAGTGCGTAATATTACAAATTTTGGTGATGAGATCCCTGCAATCTTTCTTTGCAGACTAAGTTACTGCTATCTTAAGACAAACTCCTCATTCAGTTAGAAGTGCAGGAATCTGAATGTGGCGGTGATCCACTCCACTGCTGTGCCACCAGTAATTCTTAGGCTCAGCTGTTGCAGGGTTGATGGTTAAGTCTAAGTTGTTTCTACGTTTCAAACGTTTTATCAGATGAATCAGTTTTGGTGATGAGGCCCAGCATGGTGGGCCAAATTTGACAGCACTTGGGAGTTAACTGTGGTAATGTAGAAAAAAACTGCTTATGACGACCTGTGGGGTTTGTGTGAGCTGATGTTTTAAATAAAACCATTTAAGCTGAATTTAACCAAACTAAATTGAATTAAATCAAATTAAGGGCTCCATGTCAAAACAGCTGTTAACATTGTTGACCTGAGCAAGAAGGTCCTGGATTCAAAGTGTAAAAGCAGCATGCATGGGTTCTTTCTGTGCACTCTAGTTTCCTCCCACAGTCCAAAAACATGCATGTTAGGTTAACTGGCCACTCTAAACTGCTCTTAGGTGTGGATGTGGGCCTGCAAAGGAAATCACATTTCACCAGTATCCACTTTGAACAAAGTATTTGCATGGAACAAACTATTTTTTATTTATTCAGTTATTTCTGTTGAAGCAGTTCTCAAATCGTGGAAAGGCTGAAAATTCCCAAAGCTCCTCATGAAGGCATTGTGGCATTTGTCACCTGGCAACAGTTTCTGACATCTCTCGGAATATAAATTTGATTGAAACATACAATTTCTTTAATATCTAAACCTATAACATTTCCAAAATGATTCAAGCTGTGGTAATAAGGACAACACCTCAAGGCTCCTTTTGTCTCATCACTTTGTGTAGCCTGACAGTTCAGCTGGGAGGATTTGGGGGTTCAGCTGTTGAGATTGTGGTGGAGATTCTCTTACCCCGGACAACAACCAATGCATATCCGCAATGTGTACTCCCTGAAGGGCCTGGTATTCGACACAATTGGGACTTCGGGGAGAAAGAAACATTTTTCCACTTGGCAAGTTAAGAACACATCAGTCAGGACTCAAGACTCCAACCAAACACACGTGTCATTTAGAGGGACAGCTTGATCAGGTGGCCCCATGAAATTGGTTTGAAAGAAATCCATCTTTCCTATTCGCCAGCCCTGGCTGATGAATGTTCAAGAACCTCCTAGGAATGAAACCTCTTTGTTCTGCAATAAACATAGATTTATAACCCCTCTCCCATTATGGTTTACTTTGTCCTTTCACATCATACAAGTCAATCTGTCGAGCTCACACGCCATGTGTGCTTTCACAGCATGCTGTTAAGATTGCGGAAGTAAAGAGGCGTGGCTCTTAATTCACCGCTTTCCCCTACACAAAGCTCCAAAACCTCTCAGGTTGGTCTCAGGACCGCCATGTAGGGCTGAGCTCTATTTCGTGATCCTCCTGGAGGCTTTTCAGTTTAATTCAGAGCTTTCAATACAAGTAAAGATGCTGTACATCATCCTAAACATGTTGATATCCGCATCAGATTCTGCTAAGGAATGTATTTCTCCAATCATCTGGTGCGTCTGCTCTTTGGACTACTGCTGCTTCTGCAGCTGTCCTCACTTTGTAACTTATCACTACATCGTACTTGTTCCACAGTCCTGTATTAGTTCATATTCGCTGTGGGTTTTGACTATGGAGCTAAGGGGTTGGCTGTGAAACCAGCTACCTGCTCGTTATCCAAGATGGAGGACAGAACAATGTGTTATAATGGAATAACGGTGCGTTCACACCGTAAATGTTTGAAGCATAAAGGGCGTCAGGTTTACATGTAAAGTCAATGCAGAAGCGCGCTGACGCACGGCAGAGTTTGCATTGCAAAAACGCATCTCTGCCTCATTCGCGCGTATTTGACGCGTGCCAGAAAATACGTGCGTCATTTAATCCATCCATCCATCCATTTTCTTCCGCTTATCCAGGGTCGGGTCGCGGGGGCAGCAGCTTAAGCAAAGAGACCCAGACTTCCCTCTCCCCAGCCACTTGTACCAGCTCCTCGGGAGGAATCCCAAGGTGTTCCCAGGCCAACCGAGAAACCTAGTCCCTCCAGCGTGTCCTGGGTCTTCCCCTCGGCCTCGTCCAGGTGGGACATGCCCGAAACACTTCACCAGGGAGGCGTCCAGGAGGCATCCTGACCATATGGCCGAGCCACCTCAACTGACTCCTCTCGATGTGGAGGAGCAGCGGCTCTACTCTGAGCCCCCTCTGGATGACTGAGCTTCTCACCCTATCTCTAAGGGTAAGCCTGGCCACTCTACGGAGGGAACTCATTTCAGCCGCTTGTATCCGTGATCTCGTTCTTTCGGTCACTACCCAGAGTTCGTGACCGTAGATGAGGGTAGGAACTTAGATCGACTGGTAAATCGAGAGCCTCGCCTTTCGGCTCAGCTCTCGCTTCACCACGCTCCATTTTTCCCTCATTCGTGAACAAGACCCCCAGATAATTAAACTCCTCCACTTGGGGAAGGACCTCATCCCCGACCTCGGGAAGGCACCCCACCCTTTTCCGGCTCAAGACCATGGCCTCGGATTTGGAGGTGCTGATTCTCATCCCAGCCGCTTCACACTCGGCTGCGAACCGCTCCAGCGAAAGCTGTAGATCACGTTCCGATGAAGCCAACAGGACCCCGTCATCTGCAAAAAGCAGAGACCCGATCCTCAGGCCACCAAAACGGATCCCCTCAACACCTTGGCTGCGCCTAGAAATCCTGTCCATAAAAGTCCAACTCTCACCGGAAACAAGCCCGACTTATGTCAGCAATGCGAACCAAACTCTGGCACCGGTCGTACAGGGACCAAAAAGCCCGTATCAAGGGGCCCGGTACCACATACTCCCGGAGTACCCCCCACAGGGCTCCCCGAGGGACACAGTCGAACGCTTTCTCCAAGTCCACAAAACACATGTAGACTGGTTGGGTGAACTCCCACGCACCCTCCAGGACCCTGCTGAGGGTGTAGAGCTGGTCCAGTGTTCCATGGCCAGGACGAAAACCGCATTGTTCCTCCTGGATCCGAGGTTCGACTATCCGTCGGACCCTCCTCTCCAGAACCCCTGAATAGACCTTACCAGGGGGGCTCAGAAGTGTGATCCCCCTGTAGTTGGAACACACTCTGTGGTCCCCCTTTTTAAACAGGGGGACCACCACCCCGGTCTGCCAATCCAAGGGAACTGCCCCCGATGTCCACGCAGTATTGCAGAGCCGCCTTAACCAACACAGCCCCACAACATCCAGGGCCTTGAGTAACTCCAGTCGAATCTCATCCACCGGTGCTGGTGGGATTGAGGAGGTCTTCGAAGTATTCCATCCACTGACCCAAAACGTCCCGCGTCGAGGTCAGCAGCACACCATCCCCACTGTAAACAGTGTTGGTGGCAGACCGCTTCCTCCGCCTGAGACGCCGGATGGTGGACCAGAATCGCTTCGAAGCCGTACGGAAGATTTTTTCCATGGCCTCTCCAAACTCCTCCCACGCTCGAGTTTTTCCCTCAGCGACCATCCGAGCCACACTCCGCCTGGCCCGTCAGTATCTATCAGCTGCTTTAGAGGTCACACAAGCCAAAAAGACCCGATAGTACTCCTTCTTCAGCCTGACAGCATCCCTTACCGCCAGTGTCCACCAGCGGGTTCGGGGGTTGCCGCCGTGACAGGCACCGACCACCTTGCGGCCACAGCTACGGTCAGTCACCGCGACAATGGAGGCACGGAACTCTCTGTCCACTCGGACTCAATGTCCCCCGCCTCCCCTGGGACGTGTTCGAAGTGCCGGAGGTGTGAGTTAAAGCTCCTTCTGACAGGAGACTCTGCCAGACGTTCCCAGCAGACCCTCACAACATGTTTGGGCCTTCAAGGTCTGTCCGGCGTCCTCCCCCACCATCGGAGCCGACTCACCACCAGGTAGTGGTCAGTGGACAGCTCAGCCCCTCTCTTCACCCGAGTGTCCAAAACATGCGGCCGCAGATCAGATGAGACGATGACCAAGTCGATCATCGAGCTGGGGCCTAGGGTGAATGAAATGCATTTTATGTGGTGCATTTCGTGCATTTGCGAGTGACGCGCGTTTCTGCGTCTGCCGCTGAAGCTGACAAATGTGAACTTTGGTATCAATTCATGCCACGTCAACCAATCAGGAGCCCGGTGACGTGGTGTCACGTGATGCAGTGACCCAGTTCACGGGGTCAGGTCCGGCAAAATTCATTCATTCAACATGAAGGAAATACTGACAACAATCGTGCCTAATCACCCCGAGCCATACGACACCAGCTGCTTTCTCTACAGAGACGAGAATAAAAAGGACCTCGCTTGGAGGAATATAAATGAGATGATAGGGCAACCTGGTAAGTTCATTTCACTTTTGAAAATGTTCACCTAACTGACCCTGCGAACCTGCGCAGGGTACTCTCCACAGTAAATAGAGAATGGAGACTCTCTTCCAACACTAGATCAACAGCTGCCATCTTGCAAAAACACCGTCTGGCACTAGCTCCTCCCACACACTGCATATTTCTGGCTTGACGCGCGTCGAAACGGTATATTCTGACGAGCATCCAATTTTGGCGTGCGGCACGTTCTTGACGCTTTGGTGTGAATCTCCTATGGTAATGGCCATAGTGAGAGTGAATTATGCCAATTGTCGCACGGGTGGAACTGAACTTTCTCTTTTTAGCCTTTTCTTGCTGAGGGCTACTGTTAAGTTTCTAAAAACGCTGCGCGTTCTTTATAATTAAGGAAGATACAAGTCAGCTGGTTCCTCTCCGATCGATTTATTGGAGGAATCAAGGCAGGTACATCATGGTTAGACAAGAGACAGTCCCGGGCACAAGGTGTTGATGGATAGTACTCAGTTTTATACACCACATTGACTTCTTTAACAAGATTATTATGGAAAGGACAGTACATAGCATGACAGCTGTGTTCTTGTTCTAAACAGATACATCACCGACGCATTACCTAGAACTCAAAAGATGATGTAATTGGTCCGTTTCCTGAACAGATATTGCATTCATGCATCTAATTATCCATTAAGATTACCTGGACACTGTTCTGAAACAATGTGCACCAACAGAAACATACTCATCTGGGTTCATGCCTGTGTGTGAGAATAAAGAAAAGTTAAGCCAGCCAAATCTGTCGGTCAGGTCTGTCCTAGGTGTCTGTATTTATCTTACGCTCTGAGTCACGGCTGACTTTCACGTATTTTCTGCACCCCAACTAGGCACTTAGAAAAGTATTCATATCACAATAACAGCTGTCCACCCCCACACCACTCTAAATAACAGTTTTTCCACCTCAACACTACAGTTATGCCAGAAATTATTCATACTGTAAGATTGAGATTTAAAATTATTTTCATTCAACCGAGGAGTGTTTCTGATAACAAAACAATCTGAAAGGAGCATAAATAAATAACAAAACAGTTTTTAGTTATATTTGATCAAACAATAACAGGTTGAGAATCATTTATACCCATCTCAATAATCAATGGAATCAATTTATTGGCATTCCAGCAATTGGACCCTTCTTGTAATTGCTGAGCAGCTTTTTGCCTGTTTCAACTAGTATTTTTGATGGTTAAGTTTTTGGTGATGAGCTCCAAGTGTTTGAGGTTGAGGGGCCTCCTTCCCATCACCCTAATCTGTAGCTCCCTCTACAGACTCTCTGTAAGATTAAGTCACGCCTCTTTCTGGGCCACGCTAAAATGTTAATCATTTTTTCAGTGAGAAGAAACGTCTAGGTAAAACCAAAATATTACTTTAAACCTAAATCTGAGGTGTGAATAATTCTGGGCTTAACTGTAGTTAGAACTAGATAGAGAACAGGAAACCATCTTCCCCTCATGTTCTATGAAAATCCAGTAAACTTCTAGAACCTTGAAAGTTTAATCAGTAGAATGAAAACTTCATTCTTTACTCTAAATTTATCATTTAGTTATGACTTTCTCTTTGTATTCATCAGTGACTCCTCTTGATTATCTCATAATCTTCAGTTGATGTTTAATTACTTCTGAATTGATAAATTACAGCATATATAAAAAAAAAAATTTTAAACTCTAATATAAATTCTTTTTGAATATATGATTAAAAAGGTTCCCTGGGATAGCAACAGAATTCATGTGAGATTGATAAATTCGCTGAAGGATTAATCTTCCATAGTGCAACAGAATAAAACTGCAAATTCATTCATTTATTGCAGCTGGTGTAAAAACAAACATGTTTAACTTGCGACATGATCAAAATGAAAATAAAAATCCGTGGTTATCCCGATGTTTCTGAAGCAATAATTACCCATCAGCAGATTTCTCATGCCGTTTCTATTGATTGACTTACTTACAAATCTGACCATGACCAGCCGCTGGAAATTTAACTGCACTGGCCGCAGTGAGTGAGTGCTGCACCGCACCCTGCCTCAGTTTTTCCGTAGGTGGAAACCATCCACAGCAAAAGCATGATGGAAACATCACTCTGTGGGGAAAACAAATACACAGCTTGGCCTTTTCTAATTGATACTTTGTGGCTTTCATTTCAGCTCTCTCTGATGGATTTCCAACCATGGGATTCTATATTGGCCCCTTTGTGAGAGAGGAGACTTACACAAACATGGCTAATGAGGCAATATTGATTGTGGCCTCTGTGACAGCTATTAATTAGAGACTGACTATGGCCATATGCTGAGATGGGTGGAGGGGAGGGGGGGCTGCCTGTCTTTATCTGGATGATCTCCCTCCTCCACACCAATGCACAGCGGAGAGCTTTGTCGTTCAGCCAATATCAGCCCTGAAGCTTCACATAAACTGCATGCAAAGAATCGAGGACATGCTGTACCGTTCCAAAGCTCTACCTGATGGTAAACTACTGAGGCAGAGAGGAGATTAAAGCTGATCACGAGCAGCACATTACTGTTCTAACTCCTGTTTTTTTTTTTTCATCATGCCCACCATTCATCCATTATGTATGATTATAAAGCTTTACCTCAGAGGTTGCTGTTAAATGGGCAGCTGTGCATATGAGAGGAGGCTCTGAAACAAAAAGATGGAGAGGGCTCTAGGAGACATTTCGTCAAAACACCACTGACAGATTAGACAGCCGTTGTAAATTATGCACATGAAGCGTGACCCAGGTGTAACGTCTGGGAAAGGATCGCCTTTCCCGCTCCTCCATTCAGACACTGATGGGAAAACTACTCTTTATAACCCTTTCTCCCCAAATTATGCTGACCAGACAACAAACATACAAGCTTGATATGTAACATCAAATCATCACCGAAGCATATATTCAGTTATGTACGGCCTCAGGCTGACGGGAGATTCCTGGAGCCGCTTGGATGAATAACGTTGGACATTATGCAGCTTATTTTACAGATTCTGAATGGCCTGCTGTCATAAACGTGTGATTCAGCTAAGTGAGCGGTATGCTGAAAGAATCTGAGTAAACCAGTCAGAAACTACTCAGTTTTAGAGAACCAGAACATTTTTTTTCCTAGGTTTAACAGGAGGATCACAATGCTCGAAACAACACCCACACACTGCCAGTGTGTTTTATTGGCATTTTATATGATAGACCAACACAAAGTAGTGCATAATTGTGATATGGCAAAAAAAGAAAAAGAAAAAAAAGTTACATGCTTTTCCCTCTGAGTGGATACTTTGTAAAACCACCTTTTGCCGCAGCTGCAGGTGTTTAGGGGTATGTCTCTGCCAACTTTGCATATCAACAGACTGATTTATTTGGTGATTCTTCTTTGCAAAATAGCTTAAGCCCGATCAGATTAGATGGAAAAGGTCTATAAACATCAACCTGAAGTACTGCCTCTGATTCTTCCTTGGATTAAAGCCTGGAGTTTGACTAGGCCATTCTAACATTAATATGCTTTGCTCTAAATCTGGAGCCGCAAGTGGCTCTTTGGATCTTCCACAAGGCTCTTAATAAGTTTGGATAAAAATGAAAAAGAACCAACCAAAATTTTTAAGTATAGCTATCACAAGTGCAGGTTTTAGCAGTTTTTCAGGGGTTTTTTCATGGAACAATTCAATTAAATTCAGTTTATTTATATAGCGCCAATTCACAACAGATGTCATCTCAAGGCACTTTACAAAAAAGTCATTTCAATGCAATTATACAGACATTCCAATCAGTTAAAAAGTTTTCTGGCTGGCCATAGGGAGGTTCGTGAATTTTCCCAAACGGTCGGTCTGTTCTAGATTGGTGGCCAGAACATTTGTTTTTGTACTCCAAAAACAGCTGCGGTTGAACCACTGTCACATCTCCCTGTGTGTCTGCTTCTGTATGTGAGTTAGGCATCTTCCTTTAAAGAAGATCTTTGTAAGCGCTACCGGTGGTGCTGCAGCTGCGAGTGATCAGTACTTCTCCCTGCTGCTCTGGATTCTGCTGTCAACTATTTTGATATTGTTTGCTAGATGCTACCAGACATCAGTAGCTCTCTTCTGCTTTGAAAGGAAGCGTACCTAACCTCGCAGGGCTTCCAAATATAGGTCGCCTTGGCACGAGAAAGTTTGATATACTCATGGAAAAAAAGAAAAATTCTTATCCATGACCCACCTGAGGTAAAGAAACTTCCAAGCTCCCTGGCTGAATTTCAACACCATCCTATCCCTGTGATTAATCCGAACTACTGTAATGGCAGAAAATACTTCAGGGTTTCCATAATAAAATAAGACTGAGTCCCAGAAGGCGTTTAAGTATTTAATACAAACATGTTTTGGGCAAAACATGGAGGGTACAGAGATTGCTCATGCATCACCCTACCCAACCTTTCTGACTAGCAACTTAAGCATGAACCAGCACATCCGAGGTCAGACTGTTATCTTGCTACCCGGCGTCTGTCTCTCTGGTGATCTGACACATCTTTATCAGAAACATTAAGCTTGCTTCCCCTAACCTCGTCATCTGCCCTAGATACCTTCACTAGACAGAGAATATATACTTAGATCCTAATTACATAGGAATTTTCCCACCACACTACCGTTAGCATGCATGTTAGCCTAACAATAACACAGCACACTTCTTCTTTGTGTTTATCAGCCGCCTGTAAACAACAAATTGGTGCAATTGGTGTGGACCAGAGTCAGTACAACTTAGGGTGTTGTAATCTGTCTTTGGCCTGATACCTCAATGGTCTGTCCCGCCCCGCACTTTACACCGGGTCTGACGCACCCCCACCTGATCTAACACGTTAGTGCATTCGGTCAATTCTGTTGTTTAAAAGATGGATAGAAGAGTAAGGGTGGTGCGGAAAAGGCTCAAAAAGAGGTAGGTTCTGAAAACAGACGTAAATAAATGTGCAAAGATTTTTACGTTTGAAACGTTAAATGAGGACGAAGAAACAGGTATAGCAAAATGTTGAAATTTGCAAACCAATGTAATTAATGATCATTTCAATAAATTGTGTAGCATATCGTAGCATTATATAATTTACCTAATATTATGCAATACCAGGTAACTGGGAAACTGTCTTGTAGCCCCTCACACCAAGCACCAGCCATGAGCCCAAAAGTCCACAGTGGGCAGATAGTACCTCTCATTGAGTAAATGTTATTAGAATTAATATAATGAAGAATATGGTGTTGACCTGCTGTAATGAAAAGTGTACTGAGATGCTCGATGATTTAGTCCTACATTATTGAAACTGAGCTGAATAGAATCAGAAGGCGTTGTGAAAAGGGGATATTTGTGCAGAAAAAATTATAACCATTTTTAAAATGTGATTTAGTGTCAGAAGGAAAGGCAGAGGCCAATACTGATGAGAGGATTGCTCCTGTCACTATGGAAGGAACAGGTGAGCTGTTGTAAAAACTAAACTAAAACTATTAAATGTGGTTTATTAAACATAAAGTCTCTCTCCTCAAAGACTTTGTTAGTAAATTAGTTGATTTGTGATAATCAAATTAATATGTTTTTTCTCACAGAAACCTGGTTGGAGCAGGAGGATTATGTCAGTATAAATGAGTCAACTCCTTCCAATCATTTAAACTTTCACATTTCTAAAAGTACTGGGCGAGGAGGAGGAGTTGCAACCATTTTTCATTCTGATTTACTAATTAATCCCAGACCAATTGATAGATACAGTTGTTTTGAACATCTAATCCTCATTTGTCCTCATCCAAGTTGCAAAACATTAAGACTACTTTTGTTTGTGGTTTTTGTAATACCACTAGGCCTTTACTCTCAATTCTTGGATCAGATCTCACATTTTTTATCTGATATAGTATTAAATACTGATAGGGTCATTATAGTGGGGGACTTTAATATTCATGTGGATATTGAAAGTGATAGCCTAAATGCAGCCTTTAATGCTATCTTAGAGTCAATTGGCTTTACTCAAAATGTACAGGGATCGACCCACTCAGGTCAACACACTTTGGACCTTGTACTGACATACTGTATTGAGTGTGAGGAAATAACAGTCCACCCACATAACCCGGTCCTGTCTGACCACTTTTTAATTACTTTTGAATTTAAATTAACTGACCATCTTAAATCTGAAAGAAAATTTCATTATAGTAGAGCTTTATCAGACAATGCTGTAGCAATTTTAAAAGAATCTGTTCCATTCTTACTTTCCTTAGTGTCTCAGGGTAACACAGTGGATGGCAGCAATTCCATCTCCAACCCTTCAGAAATTGATGGTCTGGTTCACAGCGTTACGTCCTCATTGTGTTTGGCATTAGATAGTGTAGCCCTCTTAAAAAAGAAAGTAATTAGTCATAGGAGTCTGACTTCCTGGTTACAGAGCTGCGTACTTTAAAGCAGAATACTAGGAAATTGGAGAGAAAAAGAGGCTCTACACACAGAGGATTCCTATTTAACCTGGAATAACAGTCTGCTGCTGTATAAAAAAGACCCTTCGACAAGCTAGAACAGCATATTTTACATCATTAATAGAGGCGAATAAAAACAATCCTAAGTTTCTTTTTAGTACAGTTGTCAAAATTACACAGAGTCATAGCTCTGTTGAGCCAACTATTCCCCCAGCTCTTAGCAGTGATGATTTTATGGGATTCTTCATAAATAAAATTAATTCTATTAAAAATAAAATTATTAGGATCCTCCCAAACATGATTACCTCAGTAAGTGAGGCAGCATCGGAGAAAACTGTAAAATCTCATTTGTGTTTCGACTGTTTAGATTCAGTCGAGCTTCCGGAATTATCAAAAATATTAGCCTCATCTAAACCTTCAACTTGTATGTTGGACCCAATCCCAACCAAATTATTTAAAGAAGTGTTCCCTTTGGTTCCTGGCCCCATTTTAGATATGATGAATCTATCCTTAGTAAACGGATACGTACCACAGGAATTTAAAATAGCTGTAATTAAACCTTTACTCAAGAAACCTTCCCTTGATCAAGATGACTTAGTGAATTACAGACCTATATCTAACCTTCCTTTCTTATCCAAAATACTTGAGAAAATACTTGCTAATACAGTCTGTGAGCATCTAAACAGTAAAGAGCTGTTTGAAGAGTTTCAGTCAGGTTTTAGAGCTCATCATAGCACCGAAACAGCACTGGTGAAGGTTACTAATGATATTCTCATTGCCTCAGATAATGGACTTGTGTCTGTTCTGGTTTTGTTAGATCTCAGTGCTGCTTTTGACACAGTCGATCATAATATTCTCTTAGAAAGGCTTGAACATGTTGCAGGGGTCAAAGGAACAGCACTAGGCTGGTTTAAATCATATTTGTCTGATAGATTCCAGTTTGTTCATCTAAATGATACATCTTCTTTACACTCAAGGGTTACTTGTGGAGTTCCACAGGGTTCTGTGCTTGGACCAATTATTTTCACTATATATATATATATATATATATATATATATATATATATATATGCTTCCAATTGATAGAATCATTAGACAGCATGGGATAAATTTCCAGTTATGCCGATGATGCACAACTATATTTATCCATAAATACTGATGAATCCAGTCAGTTAGGCAGATTACAGGCATGTCTGGAAGACATAAAAACATGGATGACTCTAAACTTTTTGCTTTTAAATTCTGACAAAACAGAAGTTGCCGTCTTTGGACCAGAAGTTCTAAAAAAGAAACTGATTAGTCAATCACTTCATCTGGATGGTATTAAATTGGCCTCCAGTAATAATGTAAAGAACCTCGGCGTTATTTTTGACCAAGACTTGACATTTAAATCCCATATTAAACAGGTTTCTAGGATTTCCGTCTTTCACTTAGGAATATTGCTAAAATTAGAAACATCCTGTCCAGGAGTGATGCTGAGAAACTAGTCCATGCATTTGTTACCTCAAGGCTGGACTACTGTAAATCTTTATTATCAGGAAGTCCACAAAATGTAATTAAAAGCCTTCAGTTGATCCAAAATCCTGCAGAAAGAGTTCTGATGAATATTAAAAAAGAGAGATCACATTTCTCCTGTTTTAGCTTCCCTTCATTGGCTCCCTGTTAAATCCAGAGTAGAATTTAAGATCCTCCTTCTTACATATATAAAGCCCTTAATAATCAAGCTCCATCATACATCAAAAATCTTATTGTTCCATATTTTCCTAACAGAGCCCTTCGCTCTCAGACTGCAGGTTTAGTGGTGATTCCTATGATTTCTAAAAGTAGAATGGGAGGCAGATCTTTTAGTTATCAGGCTCCTCTCCTGTGGAACCAGCTCCCAGTTTTAGTCCGTGAGGCAGACACACTGTTTACTTTTAAGGCCAGGCTTAAAACGTTCCTTTTTGATAAAGCTTATAGTTAGAGTGGCTAAGGTCATCCTGAGCCAGCTCTGTAGTTATGCCTATAGGCTTAGACTGTTGGAGGACAGACTGACCACTTTTCTTCACTCTGCTACTTTCTTTTCTACTACTCTCCAGTTGCATTATATGCAGTTATTTCGACTGTTAACTCTATTTTCTCTGTGTTTTTCTCTCCATAGAAGCTACACCTGGTCTGGTATCCTGCTTCGCTACAATGCCGTTTGGATGGGGGGCATTGACTGGGATAATGGTCTCGGTGGCTTTTACTTTCTGTAACATAGAAAGTACTCTTATATCGGATCTTCTGTGTCTCTGCTCTGTCTTCTCAAACCCGCAGACGGTCGTGGTAGATGGCCGCTCGTACTGAGCCTGGTTCTGGTTCTGCTGGTAGATTCTTCCTGTTAAGAGTTTTTCCATCTCCACTTTTGCTACATACTTGCTCAGTATGAGGCATTGCTGTGATTGGAGTCTGCATGAACGGGGCGCAACTGCAAGTCAATGACTCGATGCAATCTGCTGGGATTCCTTAGATGGGAAACTAATTAAAACTTTAAACTAATTGTAATGTTTGTATAAATGTATTGAAATGACTTTTCTTGTAAAGTGCCTTGAGATGACATCTGTTGTGAATCGGCGCTATATAAATAAACTGAATTGTTGTGAACAAGCAAGCATGAGTTCCAATATAACCACTCAGTTTGCCCAAATGAGGGTTGGATGTTTTTCTTTGAAAATTTTCCTTAAACAGAGGAATACATTGAATAATAAATTTGCAGACTGCATTGCAGCTTTTTTATTCTTTATTCATAATAATTAGATAATTCCTAATATTTAATCCTCCAGAAAATAACATTCTGGTGTAACAAAAAATGTTGGAGATTTGCTCTTTAACTCATATCCTCATAGTTGTGAAATCTAACTTGTGATAGAACAGTTTCCTTGCAAAGGAAAAAAGAGATTACTATTAATAAGTGCAACACCTTTTATTTTACCTTCATCCTTTAATTTAAAGCTTTTAGATTTGATTTATTCTTTTATTTATTTTGAAAGGGTTTGGATACACTTATTTGAACAGAATATAAATGTTGATATTGTTGAAAAGGATGGGGTGTAAAGAACAATGTTGGAGATGTGCACTCATGTTTAAATGATTCTATATTGTGAAGCAAGCCTTATTTGCAATGAACTGGATACATTTTAGAAAAATAGACTAAATAAAGGCTTTACAGAGCAGTGTGATATTGTAGACTTAACATTTGAGCTAAAGTTATGACATGATTTTAAAAATAATATCTTGTGACTTAAAGTGGGCCGGTCTAAGACATGAAATTCCAGGGCTGAAAATGAGTCCCACTCTGGCCCTGAGCCCAACCACAGCAATCCCATGGGTGTACCGCTCCAGTCGTCAAGGGCCGGTGTCCTGCCAGTTTTAGATGTAGCTCTGCTCCAACATAGCTGATTCAAATGGTCCAATCATCTCCTCAGCATATCAAAGTTCTGCAGAGGCCTGCTAATGTACCATCATTTGATTCAGGGAGAGAACTAAAACGTGCAGGAAGCAACTCTTGAGGATTGACTTTGGACACCCCTGGTCTAAACAGTTAAATGGCAGATGGCCTGCACTTTTATAGCGATTTATTTAGTCCCTTGAGGACCCCAAAGCACTTCACACTACATTCAGTCATTCACCCATTTATGCACACATTCACACACTGGTGATGGCAAGCTACATTGTAACCACAGCTGCCCTGGGGCACACTGACAGAAGTGAGGCTGCCCTTTGACCACCACCAGTGGGCAAGGTGGGTGAAGCGTCTTGCCCAAAGACACAACGCCTGAGACGGACAGAGCGGCAGCTCTAACCGGCAACCCTCTGGTTACAAGACGAGCTCCTAACTCCTGCGCCACAGTCGCCCAGTTGTAGTGTAGGTAGACCTCCTCCCCAGTCTCAACTACTTTTCATTCAAGGTCGACGTGTTTTCTGCTCCGTACATCTTCCGATCTACTATGACCAACTTCACCATCCCTGCTGAAAAAGAAAGCATCCCCACAGTATGACGCTGCTGCCACCACCACCACCATCTGTCATGTCAGCGATTTCAAAGAGGACCCAAATGCAGAATGTAAAGGAACTTGGATTAAATTAAATAATAAATAGCACACTTACAATAATCACAGGGAAACCAGGGACCATGGAGACCAGGAAATGCAGGAAGACAGATCAGGGATGAATGGCAAACAACAGGGAAGACGGGAACCAGGCAGGGAAGAAATGACAATGAACCAGCGAGTAGTGACTGAAGGAGAGCTGAATATATACTGAGGAGGGAATGAGGAAGTGACAGAGAAGACCAATGACCAATTAGTGAGAGCAGATGCAGGTGAGAGGGAGAGAGCGGGTGGAAATAAACAACTGGGACAGAAGGTAGAATGGCTAGGGAGACAGAAAACTCTAAAGAAACTATAAAGCAAAGATAATAGGTCTAGGGAGGAATCTTAAGGAAACACTGGAGAACAGAAGGGAGAAATACAAATAAGAAGGTGGACACAGAAGCAAAGGCTGAAACACATCTAAGAACAAAGAGAAAAACAGAAACAAGAAAGTGCCAAAAATAACTAATAAAGACAAGGAATAACCTAACATGATAATAGAACTAAATAAGGAAAAGAACTAACAAAACATCTTTTACCATAGGAGTGGTGTGCAGTGTGTTCTTACTCAGCTTGTCACATTAGGAGAAGCTGCATTTGAAGAATCTCTTCATTGTGACGAAAAGGTAAAATAACATGCTAATGATCACAATATAATTTGAATCAGTATGTTGAATCTAAAGATGGAACAGCAGGAACCTTTCCTGTTTCTCTAGCAGTCCATTTTTGTATTTTTAGTGGAAATAGTTTCCTTCAGAGGGTCCCTAAACGACACCTCCTAAGCTGTCAGTGGAAGGCTGTGGTGGCCTAGAAAACGGAGCGATGCTTGGAGCTGTCCCTCGAGAGCGCCCCTCTCCTCCTTTTACTGCTCTTGACAGTTTTTGTCTCTGAAATGCTTATGTGCGCATGCAGGAGGTGTGCGCCAGCCGAGATCAAACTGCCTAAATTAGGAGACACAAGTGGCTTCAGCAGAATGTCTTGATCCAGAAAAAAAAAACAAGCTAATCAGTTACAGTAGGCTGAAAATGAAAATTGGTCTCATCCTCCGAGCTTTTACTTCGTATTTAAATATTGCATTTGAGTGGCTAAGACCTCGGCTCCTCCTTGAGATGTTTCCTAGCAGTTTAACACTTCTGATGGATACCACTGTTGAAGTCGTTTACAGGCATCACTGTGGCTTTCTGTGGGTTTGCAAGAAAACGTTCAGTTCACAGCATTCTTCAGATCAGATTTACAGACTATTGCTACCCCTGGTAAGGATATCTAAAATTCCTTTAAACAAATGTGTCTTTTTTAACACAGAGGCATAATCTCATTATGAGTAATAACAATAATGAAACACTTTTGAGGAAGTTCATTTATTCAGTAGTGAAAAAAGCCATGTCAAGAGCTAATTTTTTTTCTCACAAAATCACCAGTGGACCAGTTTTTGGTGCTTTATTCAAACTTTATTTATCCCGAAAGGGAAATTAAAATTGTTATAATTAATTTCATCCAAGTATCTTCACAGAGTCGTGGATTGAGAAAGGATCTCCAGTAGCAGTCAGTCTTGCAACAAATCTGAGGAGACCTCTGACTGAAGACTGTTGCTGGATGACTTTCTCATGACTGTCATGACACGCTAACATCTCATTATCGAGGCAGCAGAGACGATGGATGAAGCCATCAGTTGTTGGGAAGCACTGCTAATCCATGTCATTTGCTTTTGCCGTTTTCTATTGGACTTTTTCAGGTTGATCAGAGTTTATAGACACACCAACCAGTAATTTATGACTTTCGGTTTTTATTGGAGATAAATATGACGTAATACAGAGTCCCTGTTCATGTAGCCTCTGGCCACTAGGCTGGACTACGACCCATGTATATGTTGTCATCACACCCAGTACAAGAAGGTATATTTAAAAAAAATCTTCAAAGCTCATTGTTAGAAAAGAGCTGGGAAGAGGAGCATCTTGAGCTCAATGACTAGACACTATATGCCACATCATTATTTGAGAGTGATGACAGGAAAAAGCTTAATCTGTCGTAGAACGACAAACTGAAACATGTTGCATTTGCTCATCACTACTTGGACTTTATCTGGAACAGCATGCTTGTTAACTTTTGGGCAACAAACACTCCAAGTGGGTCTGGCGTAAAACAAAGGGTGAAAATGTTGAAAAGCACCTAAATAAAGCCCAATGTTAAGTATGGTGGAGGATCTGTGATGCTGTGGGCCTACTTTTTTTGTTTGTTTTGTTTCTCAAAAGCCCTGACCTTTTCATATGCTATGTAGCATTGTGAACTCTTCGAAATACCAGGAGATTTTAAATAAAACCTGGTGAACTTTACCAGTAGAGTAGTAACGGGTCAAATTTCACCTTTTCAGCAGGATAATGATCCAAATCATAATGGGTTGGACTTCAGTAAGGGCAATGGCAACGAATTTACCAAGGAAAACCAGAGCACCAAGACTTTTGTAAGCTCTAAAATAAGTTTTTATTTTGCTTTTAATAAAACTTTTGTTTTTCCAAACCGTTTTTGGGAAACTTATAAAAAAAACTAGATTTTTGGGTATTTGAAAACAATTAGGTCAGCACAGAGGAGTAGTTGGTAGCACGGCTGCCTTGCAGCAAGCAGGTTCTTGGTTCAAATCCCAGCCTGGGGTCTTTCTGCACAGAGTTTGCATGTTCTCCCTGTGGCATGCCTGGGTTCTCTCCAGGTACTCTGGTTTCATCCCACTGTCTAAAAACACGACTCTGTCTCTCTAAATCATCTCTAGGTAGGTGTGCATGGTTCTGTGTCTCTGTAGCCTAATGTTCTCAGATGGAGTGATGACTTATTAAAAAAATGAGCCGTTGATGATTTTGTTCAAAACAGTAGTTTTTAACATGAGATCGATCGTTAACAAATGTACTGAAATTAAAGATAATACATTCTGTGTTATATCAGGCTGCTGCAATAAAGCATGGTTTTATTTTGGACGATAATGTACACGTTTACCAGAGGCGGCAACAAATGTGTCAAAAGAATAAGTCCCGTACTGTGATTTTAAAACTTTTGCTCCTTTCAGAGCAGCCCGGTTTGAATGGGTGATCCTACCAGCTGCACCATGAAAGTGGTTGCCACAGCAACCGGGCTCGGGAGGATGGCTGATCCCTGTCGAGCATCAAGTGACTTTATGAGTCATTTTGAGAAAGCTTTCGATGATTCTGCAGATTTGCGGCCATTCAAAATCAAAATGTGACGGACAAACATGGCACGAGTGTAACAGCGATCGGTGCGTCGTCTCCTGTTTCCATGTAACAGCCGACTGAGCGCGCACACGCACACGCACACACACACACACACACACGCACACACACACACACACACACGGTTTCACATGAGCCGAATCAGACGACAGGTTTTCCCCGACAGCTTACCTGGACGTACAGAGGCTTTCTGAGGACCCCCCATGGAAACGGACCTTTGGCCATGGCGGAGGCAGGCAGAGCCAGAGCATCTCACATCTGCTGCGGACTCAATCAGTTTGCCACACACTCCACATTTGCCTCAGACAGCATCATGTGGACCAACCGTAACAAAAAAAAAAAAAAAAACACATCCTGAGATAAATCATGATCGATCCTGGCGGCAGAGACCGTGGATGTGAGCTGGGACGCAGCGAGAAAGCAGACTGAGCCGCGCCGCCGACTGCAGCCGAGGCTCCTTCATGTGGGGGGCCATGATCTCTGCTGGGGGGGCGTTTTAGACCAATTGCACAGAGAGGACGGCTACCTGTTAGAAAGCTGGTAGTTTTTTTTTCTATAGAAGTCTTACTGCTATTTAGCTTTGTTTTCTCAATCAGGCCTATCTATTAAGTGATTGTTTTCAAATCATACACATGAAATGAAGAAATAAATCTTTAGTGTGATGGTTTGTGCCAATCTCTAAAGGTGACCCATTCTGATGTTATTAGTGTTTGGCAGGGGCGGTTGTTGCATGAACGGTGCCCAGGGCGAGTCTCTTCTTCGGAACACCCCACACAAAACTAAACACACGCACCCCCTCTCCAAAAATAATTCAGACCAAAACAAAATACTATGCAACTTATCAGAAACAATAATTGGCAGTAAATATCTAGTCGATATGCATTAATCCAGACACATGGACTGATAGCCTACAGATAAATCTGTGTGAGGGAAAAAAATCTGTAAAAGCAACTTTTTAGGCTAAGAAAGCTCTTTTGAATGAAATGATATGAAACTGATCACTCATCAACATTTTCCCATTTTGTCATGGTACAAATCTAAATTTAACTACTGCTACTTTTATTGCAATTTTTTGTGACGAACCAACGCATAACTGGAAAGTGGATAGAAACTGACACACAGTCTTAAAACATTTTTTTAATTTTGTCATTTTTCCATGAACATCCATGGTTGAGGGAGGTCATTTAGTTGGTAACTCATAAATCAACAGATGTTTGTACAGTAGGGTTGCATCCAAAGCCACTGGAAGTATAAAATGTGTTCTAAAGTTCTTTAGCTGGTCTCTACTGTTACCATTCATCACAATGGACACCAACTGCAGCTCCCCACCTGCATTTTATACAAAATTATTATCGGCTTTGGAGTACAACAGAGCAATTTGTTTTTACTAATTGGAGACAGCGGTTAATTGCACAAAGAGAGGGATTTATACAGTATAACAGAGCTGGTGTAGGTTAGCTGCCTTGATTCATTCCCTATAGTGACAGCAGAAAAAAGGATTTAAACAAATTTGGGATCATTGTCAGGAAAACCGGATTGAATAAGAGAGCAATTTAGAGTCTGGAGAACGTTAAAGGATTCTATGAAGAAACGCTGTTATGCTGAGTACCCTGAAGCTGTGAGTGGGTAGATCAAAAAAATGTTTCATAAGAGAAGTAACAAACAGCAAGGTTTGGTGCAGAGGAAACACAGAGAATGACACAGGCTATATTGTTTGATTTGATGCTCGGTTGTGATTTCGTTAAATTACACTTGAGGTACAATTCTCTGGCTGGAGAACATCTACGACAACATTTCTTCTCCTAAATATGATTCATTAGGTAAAAGGTTTTCTGTTTCACAGACTACTCCTATTCAGTATCTATTTTAAAATAAATACTTTGATATGGATTTTGAACGCTAAAAGCTCTCACATTACTGAAATATTGCCACACTCTGACCTAGATTTCAGGTCAGGGGTTTCCATTCTGTCAAAATGGGCATGTGCAGTCAGGTCCAGAATTAGTCCTGGCAGATTTAGGTTTCAAAGAATCTTTTTTTTTACAAGAGTGTTTTTTCAGACTGGAAGTATAATATTAACGTTTTGGAGCGACCCAACCAAATTCCTGAGTTAAACCTGCTGGAGAATCTCGGGAGGCAGCTGGATATTAGGGTGATGGTAAGGAGGCCTTCCATCATCAAAGGAAAATTGAGATGTGCAAAAAGCATGCTCCACAGATATTAGAAGGGTTTAATGCTGTGATACAAGGAAAGCTCTTTTTCCCTGATTATTGAGAAGGCTATGAATAATTGTGAGTGTGTCCTTTCTTTACATTAAACATAAATAAATACAGATCAATTGTTTTTTAAGCACTCCCATACTAATTTTACTTTGCTACACTGTATATTTGGATCAATAACCTGCCTCATTTCCTTACAGAAATGCACTAAAGATTTTCTTTTTTTACTTCGTCGACGGCACAAGTTTGAATTTATTGTGGAATATCTGTGATCAACATGGGGTCATAATTGTTCATCTTTGCTGTGTCCTTCAGCCGCCACAAGATGGTGGGGCTGAAGTCTTACACTGTGTGAACTGCCTGAGTTGAATTAGCTTATTATTGGAACATGTTGATCTAATCTCTTTGTGTGTTTTTTTTATTATTATAGAACAATGATCATGCTGGTGCAGATAACCAGTACATTTGATGTCCTTACAGTGTAAACCAGAACAGCCTGGTACTACCGGCTTACTCAGCAGACAGGACACCTCTCCTCTCTGAATGACCATTCCAGATGGTGAAGTCCCTTGATGTGTCTCCCTCAAAGAGCCAATCTCGCATCCTGTGCAGTGAAGCACATTCACTCTGCAGCATCTCTGAAAATATGCAGCCCAGGCTTAAAACCGCATCACAGATGGTGCGATAGCATGACTTTCAGTGTATTTTATGCAAATGTGATGACTAACGTTTTCTCCGGGAGTCTGGGGAGTTAAATATGATCAAGGACGACCCACTCATATTTTTTCTGTTTTTCCTACCGAGGAGCATTTTGCAGATGAAGACCTGTCATAAACAGGAGAATTTAGAGCAGAAACATGGCATCAGGAGCTGAACTCTCCTCAGTAACAGCTCCACGTTTCTGACTCAGTTTATATTTGGAAATAAAGAAACTTGTTCAGTGGTGAGCATGTGGATTTGGAGCAGTCTGTTTGTAGGATAAATGACGCCCATGTAGAGAAGAAACTCTTCATCTGATGGCCACATGCAGCCATTTAGTTGCAGCAACATCGTACAATGCTCAGTCACTGTTCTTCTTTCCTCTAAACGAATTAGGACTTTGGAGAAGTGACTGGTAAGAATCAGTTTAGTCTCAGCTATTCTGTTTCATGATAACGGCTCTATATTGAATCTTTTAAGGTTTAGAGTTCTGTTCAGCAAATAGAGACCCCTGTTTGAAAATCATGTCCAGTTACATTTATCCACCAGAACTGGCAGCACTACATGTCTGCTTTAATAAAGATCAGATTTTTTTTTTTTTATTCTTTGCATGTGATCAGCCTGCAGGACGAAGGTGGCTGTAGAGAAAGAACAAGTCACATAGCGGAACAAGGAAGGAGCCACAAATAGCCCGGGAGGGAACAGGGATGTGTGGCAAAGCAGTAATAGCATGGGGTGATTAAAACTCCGATCAAATCAGGTCCTGATCAACAGAATCAAAGGAGCAGTCTGTGTCCCATTAGACCCTAGGAATACAGACCTTTATGATGAAACTTTAACAACTATGATTTTTATTTCTCAGACTCATGACAAGCATCCCTCTCACCCACAAAGTTTTTATTTCACATGTAGTGGTGCAGAAGTGTTCTGATTCCTGATTTTTCTCTCTTTTTGTTTGCATGTTTGTAACATTCAAATGTTTTAGACCATCAAACAAATGTAAGTATTAGTCAAAGACAACACAAGTAAACACACAATGCCGTTTTTAAATGACAGCTTTTATAATCAAGGGAGAAAAATCCAAAGCTATATGGCCCCGTGTGACATAGTTATTGTCCCCTAAACCTAATAACTGGTTGCGTTGCCCTTAGCAGCAACAACTGTAATCCAGCGTCTGTGATTACTTGCAGTGAGTCTTTTCCAGCTGTGGAGGAATTTTTTCCCACTCATCTTTACAGAATTGTTGTAGTTCAGCCACATTGGAGGGTTTTCCAGCATGACCATCCTTTTTAAGATCATGCCACAGCATCTCAATAGGATTCAGGCCAGGACTTTAACTAGGCCACTCCAGAGTTTTCATGTTATTTTTATTCAGCCATTCAGAGGTGAACTTGCTGGTGTGTTTTGGATCATTGTCCTGCTGCAGAACCCAGGTTAGTTTCAGGTTGAGGTCACCAACAGATGGTCGAGCGTTCTCCTTCAGGATGTTTTATTTGATGGCAGAATTCATGGTTCCATTTATCACAGCAAGTCTTTCAGGAACTGAAGCCAGAAAACAGCCCCAGACCATCACACTACCACCACCATGCTTTACTGTTGGTGTGATGAAATGCTGTTACTTTTACACCAGCTCTAACAGGACACACACTTTCCAAAAAGTTCTGCTTTTGTCTCGTCAGTCTACAGAAGAGTTTCCCAGAAGCTTTGGGGATCATCAAGATGGTTTCTGGATAAATTGAGACGATCCTGAATGTTCTTCTTGCTCAGCAGTGATTTTAGTCTTGGTTTTGGCCCGGTCTCTTTCTTACAGTGGAGTCATGACCTCTGACCTCAACTGAGGCATGTGAAGTTCTTTGGAATGGTCGTTGTGGGGTCTTTTGTGATTTCTTGGATGTGTCATCACTGGGCTCTCTGGATAATTTTGGTCAGCCGGCCGATCCTGGGAAGGTTCACCTGTCCATGTTTCCACCATCTGTGGATAACGGCTCTCACTGTGGTTCACTGGAGTGACAAAGCTTTAGAACCTTCTCCAGACTGATAGATCTCAACAACTTTCTTTCTCGTGATTGCTGAATTTCTTTGGATCTCAGCATGATTTCTAGCTAATAATAATAGCTTGCATTTATATAGCTCTTTTTTCGAGAGACTCAAAGCACTTTTACAACTCCATTATTCATTCACTCTCACATTCATACACTGGTGGAAGCAAGCTATGATTATAGCCACAGCTGCCCTCACTGACAGAAGCGAGGCTGCCATATTGCGCCATCGGTCCCTCTGGCCAACACCAGTAGGCGGGTAGGTGAAGTGTCTTGCCCAAGGACCCAACGACATGCAGCAGGTGGAAGCTGGAATCGAACCCACGATTTCTGGGTCGCAGGCCGACTACTCCACCACTGAACTACAGCCGCCCTGGTCAACTTCACTTTGTCAGGTCTGCCAGGCCTGATTCAAGTGATTTCTTGATTGGAAACATGTGTGGCAGTAATCAGGCCTGGATGTTGCTATAGAGAAAATAAACTCAGGTGTGATGAACCACTGTTAAGTTATGTTTAAAAGAGGGGGGTCTCTTTGTCACACAGGGCCATGTAGATTTGGATTTTGTTCTCCCTTAATATTAAAAACCTTTTTCTAAAAACTGCATTTTATGTTTACTTGTGTTGTCTTTGACTAACACTTACATTTGTTTCATGATTTTAAAACATTTAAATGTGAAAAATATGCAAAAAAGAAAAAAAGAAATCAGGAAGGGGACAAAATCTTTTCACAGCACTGCTGCTGGCACCAAGTTCTGGATCTGTTTCTATGTTCAAAGGAGACCCCCCTTACAAGCTTCAGATTCAGGTTTTTTCTTCTTGTTTATAAAGAGCCATGCAATACTTCATCAACTGTTTTGTTACAGTGTCATCCGTTTTTTCTCCTTCTCAAGTACACTGAGTTATTTTAAACCGTCCCCTTTTCTCTTTGCAGCCTCTGACTGACTGAGAAAAAGATCTGTTTCTTTAGGGCTGTGCAATAACAGTCTTATGACTGGCTAATTATAATGTTTTGTACTAAGAGAGACTGTGTTCAGATGACTTCCAGGCATGTGCTGAGGTTATGGCCCGTAACAAGCTAAATTCCACCAGCAGAACGGCTGAACTGCTAACAAACCAGTGTTTCATGTGTTCCTGCAGTAGAAAGGGAGGACCGAGCTGCTCAGAGGTTCCAAGTTCAGAGTCAAAAAACGTCATCTTCCAGGTATAACCCTTCCATCTGGAGGTCAGGAAAGCTCTCACCTGAGGCTCCAGAAGAGGTTTGGTGTGCCGGTTTTGAAATTGAGATTTTTCAGGAGCCGAAATGAGTAAGTTTCACGGCGAGCTGACCCAGAGGGAGCAGGAGCTGCTGAGAATCCGCCGGGACAGCGACACCAAGGCTGCTGAACTTGCCAAGATGGAGAAGATGCTGCAGCAAACAAAGAACATGATGGAGAAGAAGACAGATTCGAGTTCGGAGAGCAAGGGCTACCAAGAGAACATGGGTCCGTAACACAAACTTCATATCTTGGTGAAATCTTGGTGTTTCTGGTGTCACACTGTTCCTTCTGTGGCCTGCAGTGGAAGACCTGGAGGAGAGGGTGCGCTCCACCAGACGCTACAGGAGGAACTCCCTCCATCACACACAGATGCTGGAGAGCCAGATGAAAACGGTGAAAGGTGAGCTAGTGGGCACGCTGGACCATCTCCAGGAGCTGAGGAACGTCCTGCGGCGTTCCCAGCAGAAAGCAGAGGAGCGCAAGGTAGCCATGGAGAAGCTGGCTGCGGGTCTCAGGTGAACAACCCCCTCTAGACTCAGCTTTTCTCCATTTCTTGCTCCAACACAAATCAAATCATACATCATCACTCAAGGCTGTGCAGAAACCGCTCTATTTACAGCCCAGCTGTACGCAGATTAAACCGAAGAAGACGAGACCAAAGCCGCTTTCACTGTTTTTCCCAATATCTGCAAATGTATTCAAAGTGATCACTCCTGTATAGTTCTATTAAATAAATAGTACTATGCGTGATTAGCATGATATCAGTCACCTAATGTGTTGAAAATCTATTGTTCTGTAATGTGATCTCCAAGATTTGTTCTAAAGCCACATTCTGTTGCTCGATTAGTTCCCTGAAGACAAAGAAGCGTGTTGTGGCAGAGATGTGATTAGAACTCATTTAGTCCAGCCTGTTTCACACTGTGTCACATGCTGTGAAGAGATTTCGTTCGGAAAGTCTGACTTCATCGTGAATGGTTTATTCTCAGATCCTGTATATGCATCCTGAACTGTTGCTTCTGCATGCTCAGAACAGAAACCTTTGTCTTATAAGAGATTGGAGATTCTTGTATTGTAAGTTTGTGCTCGCACATTTAGCTGAAAACGTGAAATGATGCAGATTTGTGATCTTTTTATGAGAAGAAACAAGATGATGATATTGTGAAATAAAGCAACAGAGATCCACCTTGTCTTTTTGCATTTATTGTTTGAAATGAACAAAAGACGGCTGACGAGAGGCAACCTGCTTTTTGCAGGAACTTGAGGAGGCACGGTGATGGAGAAATGAGAGATGTTCGAACCTCGATGTTCCCACAGAGGGCACTAGAGACTTCTCGGAAATCAGCCTGGGAGAAAACCCTAAGTTTAAAGAGAACGCCTGTGTTTAGACGATTCTGCGGGTTTACAGAAAAAAGCCTTTTTTTCCCCTTTAACATCTTTTAAGAGTGAAGCTAGAAAACAACAACTGTACAGTGCCTCATATTATATTATGTCATGCCACAGACTTTAATGCATTTTACTGTTAATTGTATGTGACCGACGCAAAAGAAAGCAGTAAATACTTTCCCCTGAAAGGAAAATAATGCTTAATTATTATTATTATTTTTTTACCTAATAATATATATATTTGATTAAAATCTGAAAGAAAATCTGTGGCATATGTTTACATTCAGTCCACCAGTCAATACTTCCTAGAACCACATTTTTGATGTTTGTATTCAGCCCCCTTTGCTCTGATAGCCCTAAAAAAACGACCTACGCTGCACAAGGCTGCCTTCAGAAATCATCAAATTAGCAAGCAACATCCATGTGATTCAATTTCTGTATAAAAGCATGTGTTCTTTGAAGGCCTCAGAGGTTTGTTGGAGAACATTGGAGAACAAACAGCATCATGAAGACCAAAGAACACACTGGACAGGTCAGGAAGGACGTTTTATTGAGGGCTAAAGAAAGGTTATGTTAGAAAACATTAACAAAACAAAATCTAGCAAGACAGGACCGTCTAGCTAAACTGTTTGGCAGGGAAGGAAGAACATTGCTCAGAGAAGCAGCCAAAAGATTCATTGAAGCTGCAGAGATCCAAATCTCCACAAACCTGACTTCATTGGAACAATGGTAAGAAGTAAGACTTTCTTTTGTTGACAGAAAGCCAAATTTGCCGTTTTCCACAAGCCAATGTAGGAGACGAACATTCGCAAGAAGCTACCCTTGGGGGGATTACACCAAAACGGGTCTTCCTAAAGGAGTTGTAAAACTAATTCTGAACATCCCCTGAACACACTATTCTAATGGTGAGACAAGATGATGGCAGCATCATGCTGTGGGGAAACACTTTTCTTTAGAAGAGACAGGGAAACTGGCCGGGGTTCACCTGGGTTCTCCTATGATGAAATAGTTCAGATCAAAATTGTTTCATGTGTTAAAGGAATCAAATGATGGTTCTTTAACATGCCGCTGCAGAACTTGATAGCATGATGAAGAAATACTTTAATCATTTTAATCAGCTGTGTTGAAGCAAAGACACATCTAAAACATGCAGGAGGGCTGGAGTTGGAAACCCCTGGTTAATATCAAAACATATTTATGTGTTAGAATTGGTGATCTGTGACAAGAATTCACAAGATGCTTCTTCTGTCTAGCTGTGTTTAAGCTAATTTGCAAAGAACAATGGGAGAAATCATTCTCTAGATGAGCAAAGATCATAGAAACACACCCCCAAACACGCACAGTTGTAACTGCAGTGAAAACTATGCATTACTTTATGCTGGACTATCACCTACAACTCTGCTAAAATATATTGAAGTTGTAACATGACAAAATGTAAAAAAGTTCAGACACTTTCTAATGGACTACAGGAGTTAAGAGGGTGAGTAGCTGTCAGGTGTTCTGTGTTTTTATTCAATTCAATTAAAAAAATACTTGATTGATCCCAGGGGGAAATTTAGTGTTGCTATAGCTCATATATTAATTCTTTAAGGAGTTGTTGTAGATGATGATGGCTGTGGGCAGGAAGGATTTCCTGTAGCGGTCTGTATTGCAGCGAAACTGAAGAGCCTCTGACTGAAGACGCTCTGTTGTTGTATGACAGTCTCATGAAGAGGATGCTCAGGGTTGTCCATAATTTTTTTGATTTTTTGAAGAATCCTTCTTTGCATTACCATCTCCAGATGTTTAGCCTTTTTTAGTCCCTGGCTCTGATGCTGCTACCCCAACAGATGACGGCTGAAGAGATTACACTCTCCACAACAGACTTGTAGAACATCTCCAGCATCTTGCTGCAAACCTTGAAGGACCTAAGCTTCCTCAAGAAGTACAGTCTGCTCTGTCCCTTCTTGTAGACGGCTTCACTGTTTAGTCTCCAGTCCAGTCTGTTGTCAAGGTGAACTCTGAGGTATTTATACTCCTCAACCACCTCCACTTCTTCTCCCATGATGGAAACAGTGTTTGACTTATCCCCGTTTCTTCTGAAATCTACAATTATATACTTTGTTTTATTCACATTCAAAGTAAAACGATTGTTTCCACACCATGTCACAAAGCGGTCCACCAGCTCTCTGTATTCAGCTTCTTGTCCATCTCTGATACACCCGACAATTGCAGAGTCATCTGAGTATTTCTGCAGATGACAGGTCTCTGATTTGTACTGGAAGTCTGAGGTGTACAGAGTGAAAAGGAATGGTGAGAGTACTGCCCCCTGTGGTGCTCCTGTGCTGCTGACCACCTGGTTTGACACACAATTCTTCAGTCTCACAAACGGTGGTCTGTTGGTCAGGTAGTCATTGATCCAGGCGATTGTTGAGGGCTCCACCCGTGTCTTCAGGAGTTTCTGACAAAGCAAATCAGGCTGAATTGTGTTAAATGCATTGGAGAAATCAAAGAACATGATCCTCACAGTGCTGCCTGCTTTGTCCAGATGACAGTGGGTTGGTTGAACCAGGTGGATGATAGCATCTTCAACCCTAACTCAGCAAGTTGCATCAAGCAAACTGCAAACTGCAGCGGGTCCTGATATGTTCTAGTTTGCTTACTCAGGGGTGCCAACAGGAGACTCTCCAGGACCTTCATGATGTGGGATGTCAGGGAAACAGGTCTATAGTCATTGATGACTGATGGGTGAGTTCTTTTTGGCACTGGAACAAGGCATGATATCTTCCACAACACTGGAACCTTCTCCTGAGTTAGGCTAAGGTTGAAGAGTTGCTGCAGAATCCCACAGAGCTGCTCTGCACAGGCCTTCAGGACTTTGCGGCTGACACCATCTGGACCTGCAGCCTTGTTCCTGTTCAGTTTTTCCAGCTGCCTCTTCACCTGACTTTTGGAGACAGACAAGTGGGAGGGGGAGGCAAGGGGGTAGCAGCATTTCCTGACTTGGTTGAAGTCAAACTTGTGGAATCAGAAGAGTCCATTGGTGAGGTGAAGGATAAAACATCCGAGGTGTAACAGGAAAGCTGCTGATCAGAGGAGAGTGGGATGTCTGTTTGCCTGGGAACAGGACAGGAGGATGCTGAGCTAGTTCCTGAACTGAACCTGTTGAAGAATGTGTTCAGTTCATTGACTCTGTCCAGACTTCCATCTATCCAATCCTCCCTGTCCTTAAATCCTGTGATCTTTTTCATTCCTTACCAGACATCTCGGATATTGTTCCTCTGTAGTTTGTTCTCCAGCTTCTTCCTGTATCCCTCTTTGCTCCTTGCTGTCTCTGATCTTGACCTTAAGTTGCTTCTGTATACTCCTCAATAATTCCCTGTTTCCCTCCTTGAAGGCTCTTTTTTTCTTGTTTAGCAGTTCCTTCAGGTCACTGGTGATCCACGTTTTGTTATTAGGGAAGCATCTCACTGTTCTGGTGGAGATGATGTTGTCCACACAGAAGTTTATATAGTCAATCACAGACTCAGTCATGGCATTGATGTCCTCTCCATGTGCTTGGCAAAGAGTCATCCAGTCTGTGGTTGCAAAACAACCCTGCAGGGGTTCTTCTGCTTCCTGTGACTATTTTCTCACAGTTCTCTTTGTAACAGGTTGTCTCTGAACAAGTGGCTTATATTCTGAACAGAGAATTGTGATCTGATTGTCCCAGAGGAGGTCTTGGTTTGGACATGTACAAACATTTACATTTGCATAAAACAAATCCAAGTTCCTGTTTTCTCTTGTAGAGCAGCTAACAAACTGTTGAAATGTTGGAAGTGTAGACGAGAGCGAGGCATGATGTAATCATGACAAAGTTGATTGCATGACAAAATGATGCAATTATGACCAGATATTGCCACAAATCATTGCAATGCTGTGTCTGTGGCTTAGCAACAACGGAACTGATGACATCACAAGCATTGTCAGCAACAGCTGAAGGTGGAATGTAAATAACTGCCAAAATTAGACTGGTGAACTCTCTTGGTAAATAATATGGACGAAAACTTACTGCCAAGAGTTCGATATCTGGACTGCAGAGACAACACTTCACAGTAACATGTCCTGGATGTCACCATCTATTGTTGCCCTGCTACTCCATCTCCTTTTCTTTTCAGCTCGTTTTCAGATCTCTGTCTGCTCGTACAGTCAGGAAGCCTGGGAGAGAGACGTTGAATTTGGGGATATGATCCTGCAGCCATGTCTCAGTAAAACACATAAGACTGCATTCCCGATACTCAGGCTGAGTCCTTGTAAGGGCTATGAGTTCATCCATCTTGTTAGCCAGTGATCTCACATTGCCAATAATGATCAATGGAAGAGATGGTTTGAACTTCCTCTTTCTCTGTCTCCTTTTTGTTCCTGCTCTGGATCCACATCTCCTCCTTATCAACTCATCAGAGATTTGTGGCTTCAGCTGAGATAGTATTTAAGGTTTTGCGATGGTAATCAGCTGCTCTCAGCTGTAAACCACATTGTTGCCATGGTTCCGCATCACAACAAGTTATCAACAAGTGAAAAATTAACTGAAAAAATCTTTCCAGGTTAACAGTACCAAAAACCAGAAAGTATACAGGTAAAGAATTCAATCTTCCTCAAGAAAAAAGAGGAACCAATGTACAAAGAACCAAAACTTAATATGTTGCTAACAGAGCCACTCCAACATGCAGCCACCCTTCAGTGTGTGACAGGGCCACACTGAATGCATGTAATGTCATCAGTTACGTTTTTGCTAAGCTGCAGACACACCACCCCAATGCATTTGTGGCAATATCTGGTGATTTTAATCATGCCTCGCTCTCTACTACACTTCCAACATTTAAACAGTTTGTCAGCTGCTCTACAAGAGAAAACAGGACCTTGGATTTGTTTTATGCAAATGTAAAGGATGCATACATGTCCAAACCAAGACCTCCTCTGGGACAATCAGATCACAATCTTGTTTTTCTCTGTTCAGAATATCAACCACTTGTTCAGAGGCAACCTGCTACAAAGAAAACTGTGAGAAAATGGTCACAGGAAGCTGAAGAAGCCCTGCAGGGTTGTTTTGCAACCACAGACTGGAGTACTCTTTGCCAATCACATGGAGAGGACATCAATGCCATGACTGAGTGTGTGACTGACTATATAAACTTCTGTGTGGACAACATCATCCCCACCAGAACAGTGAGATGCTTCCCTAATAACAAACCGTGGATCACCAGTGACCTGAAGGAACTGCTAAACAAGAAAAAAGAGCCTTTAGGGAGGGAGACAGGGAATTACTGAGGAGTATACAGAAGCAACTTAAGGTCAAGATCAGAGACAGCAAGGAGGCATACAGGAAGAAGCTGGAGAACAAACTACAGAGGAACAATATCTGAGATGTCAGGAATGAGAAAGATCACAGGCTTTAAGAACAGGAAGGTTTGGATAGATGGAAGTCTGGACAGAGCCAATGAACTGAACACATTCTTCAACAGGTTCAGTTCAGGAACTAGCTCAGCATCCCCCTCTCCTGTTTCCAGCCAAACAGACATCCCACTCTCCTCTGATCAACAGCTTTCCTGTTACACCTCGGATGTTTTATCCTTCACCTCAGCCATGGACTCTTCTGATTCCACAAGTTTGACTTCAACCAAGTCAGGAAATACTGCTACCCCCTTTGCCTCCCCCTCCCACTTGTCTGTCTCCAAAAGTCAGGTGAAGAGGCAGCTGGAGAAACTGAACAGGAACAAGGCTGCAGGTCCAGATGGTGTCAGCCCCAGAGTCCTGAAGGCCTGTGCAAAGCAGCTCTGTGGGATTCTGCAGCAACTCTTCAACCTTAGCCTAACTCAGGAGAATGTTCCAGTGTTGTGGAAGACATCATGCCTTGTTCCAGTACCAAAAAGAACTCACCCATCAGTCATCGATGACTGTAGACTTGTTGCCCTGTCGTCCCACATCATGAAGGTCCTGGAGAGACTCCTGTTGGCTCCCCTGAGTAAGCAAACTAGAACATATCAGGACCCGCTGCAGTTTGCTTATCGGTGTGGAGTTGGAGTTGAAGATGCCATCATCCACCTACCTCAACCAACCCACTGTCATCTGGACAAAGCAAGCAGCACTGTGAGGATCATGTTCTTTGATTTCTCCAGTGCATTTAACACAATTCAGCCTGATTTGCTTTGTCAGAAACTCCTGAAGACACAGGTGGAGCCCTCAACAATAGCCTGGATCAATGACTACCTGACCAACAGACCACAGTTTGTGAGACTGAAGAATTGTGTGTCAAACCAGGTGGTCAGCAGCACAGGAGCACCACAGGGGGCAGTACTCTCACCATTCCCTTTCACTCTGTACACCTCAGACTTCCAGTACAAATCCGAGACCTGTCATCTGCAGAAATACTCAGATGACTCTGCAATTGTCGGGTGTATCAGAGATGGACAAGAAGCTGAATACAGAGAGCTGGTGGACCGCTTTGTGACATGGTGTGGAAACAATCGTCTCACCTTGAATGGGAACAAAACAAAGGAGATGATTGTAGATTTCAGAAGAAACAGGGATAAGTCAAACACTGTTTCCATCATGGGAGAAGAAGTGGAGGTGGTTGAGGAGTATAAATACCTCAGAGTTCACCTTGACAACAGACTGGACTGCAGACTAAACAGTGAAGCCGTCTACAAGAAGGGACAGAGCAGACTGTACTTCTTGAGGAAGCTTAGGTCCTTCAAGGTTTGCAGCAAGATGCTGGAGATGTTCTACAAGTCTGTTGTGGAGAGTGTAATCTCTTCAGCCGTCATCTGTTGGGGTAGCAGCATCAGAGCCAGGGACTTAAATAGGCTAAACAACCTGATAAAGAAGGTTCTGGTTCTGTTCTTGGGACAACTGTGGAACATCTGGAGATGATGATGCAAAGAAGGATTCTTCATAAAATCAAAAAAATTATGGACAACCCTGAGTATCCTCTTCATGAGACAGTCACACAACAACAGAGCGTCTTCAGTCGGAGGCTTCTTCAGTTTGGCTGCAATACAGATCGCTACAGGAAATCCTTCCTGCCTACAGCCATCATCATCTACAACAACTCCCTAAAGAATTAATTATATGAGCTATACCAACAACTAATTTCCCTCTGGGATCAATAAGGTATATTTGAATTTGATTGAATTAAATTTGATATGATATGATGCATTGCTTTTTGAGATCCTTCAGAATACTTAAAAGCTGTTAGCCGGGTTCAATATAAATTCTCTCTCAGTTCTACAGGTCTGGCTGTTCAAATTGTTGTAGTTAATCAAATTTAACAAGTTGTGTTAAATGTTGTAAATTAAATGTTCATCTGAAAACTCCCTCTTGTATTCACTTAGGTTATCTTTGTCTTATCTTTTGGAACGTGTTTGATGACCTGAATGGGTGACCAGAAAAGAAGAAGCCAGCAGTGGATTACAAACAAAGCAGCAGATCAACAAGTAACAGAAAAGAAAATTCAGGGTGGTCCACTGGTCCAGTCGAAGTGTAAACCTCAGCCTATAACTGAAATACTAGTGTGGGAAAGCTGTGCAGAAATAAATCCTCACATACTGTAATGAAAGAAGAGATGCAGAGAGACAGAAAACTGGTTCCTCTGCATGTCGACAAAATTCTTGAATGAGATTTTGGAGCTCTTGCTTTCGGGAGCCATGTGTTGAACACCTGCACGTGTTGAACACACCCATAAGAACTCACTGACCCTCAACACACACCACTCTTCTTCTACTGCCACACTTTTCTGTTTTATTTGCAAGTTTTGCATCCAGCAACCGTTGTATGATTGGGCAAGGACTGGCGAGACAACACCACTGAGTTTGATAGATGGTTTGAAATTAGCTTGTTTGCTCATGCTAAGTATACTGTAAGTAGGCGGAACAACATCATGAAAGATGTCTTTGTTTTGACAGCCAAAACCAGCAAAATCCAGAAGCATCCCAACATTGAATGTGGTGATCACAGCTACATTTATTACTGTTATCACAAAGAGTTAGGAAATCAGTTCGGATTTTCATAAAATATTTTAAACAAATGGCCTCATGAAAAAGATTTATTGTAAAGTCTCTGTGGTATTTGTAATTTCAGCTGTTGTAATAAAAATATTCCAGCTCAGTCCAAGGTCAGAACAAGGTCCTGGGATCAAATCCTGCCGCATTTGGAGTTTGTGTGTTCCTCCAATGTGGAGAGGGTTCTCTTTAAATGCCCTGACATCCTCCCATTCCCAATTTAGAGCTAGGGATATGATATCGCTGACAAGTGGGTATAGACAATAGATGGTGCTAACTAAGGCTTGGTTTTTTTGTTGTGTCATTGTGCATATGTATCTGAAATACAGACAAATTTACTGGGATGTCCACTCCCAGGAAAACTGAAATATTTTCCGCTTGTGAATAACCTTTCTCACTGTAGAGTGATAGACATTCAAATTGTTGGAAAATGGCGTCACAACTGTTTACAGATTAATGAGTACCAATAGCTACTTTAAGGTCAATGAAATGACAAATTGCTTTGAGAGACCTCAAAGAGATATTGATGCTCAGACTGATATCAGAACTCAAGCTTGTCTATTATTTAACCAGTTTGTAATTCCTTTAAAATATTAAAGTTATCCAAAAACCTTGAAGAGATCAGAAAGAACAGTACAACTGAATTTCATCTGCATAAAAGTTAAAAGAAATGTGATCAAATGTATTATTGATCAGTCCAAAGGGTCGTATATTTCAGCAAAAAAGAAAAGGAAAAAAGAAGTGGGCCCAAATCAGAACCTTGCAGTACACCACACACTAGATCAGCAGAATCTGACATGATTTGGTTTGTATGGACACTGAAGATTCTGTTTGAAAGGTAGAATCTGAGCCATTTTTAAACAGAACCGGAGATCCCCACCAAACTGTTAATCAAGAGGCTGTGGTCAACTATGTCAAAGGCTGCTGAAAGGTCAAACAAGGCTAAAACATTGTTCGCAGCCATCACGATTTGTTGTATTTAAAAAAAATTGCATATTAATAAATGGCTTTTTGACAGACCAAAGAATCTGTGGCCACCATAAAATATAATTCTAAATCATATCTAGATGTCTTTCACCAGCTTACTGTCCATAGCTTGTTCTCTTTAGCTCAGTGAAACATTGCTTTCTTCTGCTTAATTAACATTTGGTTTTAATGGATGGAAATCCTGTTTCCGTTAGCCAGTTTCCTGTCATTTGTCCACAGTGACTCATGTCGGTGTCCCTTCGTTATTTTTGAACCTTAGTTTTTCCTTTCAGTTTCAACAGCTATGATTTGCCACAGTTTTGAGCTCCCTTCTGTGGGGTGATCATTTCCATTGATTCAGACATTCTCTTATTTGAGCCTGGTTTCTCTTTCTGTCAGCCAGGTGCAACATTCATACTAATACAGCATTTACAGTTAACATATCTAAAACTTGATTTACAGTACCTTACTAATGCATGCATACCTGTTGAACCTATTCAACTTGTCAACGTGTTAAAATCTCAGGATTCAAAGCAACGCATTTGACTTTTATGTGATATATCAACAAAAGGTAGTACATAATTGTGAAGAGGAAGGAAAAATATTTATGATTTTGTAACTTCTTTTAGAGCTCAAAATCTTAAAAGTAATGCAGCAATTTATGTTCAGTCCCCAGAGTCGACACTCTGTAGAACCACCTTTTGCTTGTAAAAAGTCTTTGCACACATTTAGACTGAAATTTTCGCAAGACACAAATGCAGATATACTTTATCAATCCCAGATGGAAATCCCTGCATTGTAGCGCTCTTAAAAACAATGACATACAGTGAGAGAAAGAAACAGAAAAAAGACAAAATGATCAAGTGAAACATAAAGTAAGAAATATTTGAAAAATTGAAAACTAGACATACTTTTTTTCTCTGTACAATTATTAATCACTTTCTCTTGGTCTATCATGCAAAATCCTAATAAAACTAGATGAAGGATTAAGGTTGTAAAGCTGTAAAGTATCAAACTGTCGAAGAGTTAAGGCTATGAACATTTTTTGCAAGACATTCCACTTAATTACAGTATTTAAAAAAGAAGAAGAAAGAAAATAAAAGGCAAAAAAGACAATGTTTACATTCTGTAGTTGGAAAAGATGATGAAATCTGCCTGTTTGGGTACTCCGCATTCACCTATATTCTATAAAGTCTATACTAAAATACAACTCTTTTTTTATATTGGAAAAACTGTTATACAAATCAAAATACATCCAGAAATGCAGATATGCGGTTATTATTGCTAGAGACAAATGTCCAGATGCAGTGTTGACCCTGACCTGCTGATGAGCCACGTTCTTGTTGTGAACTCATACGCAGAGACTCAAATCCTCTTCCCCTACAGCCTTATGCCGTGTCCACATCAGGTTATTGTTCTTCCCCCATGTACCCACTCAAAAATCCCTTGTGCATCTAAGGTAAACCTTGTAAAATGAAAGGCAGGGTGTTTGAGGAGGAGTTAGGGGGATTGCTGATGATCCAAAAATATTGCCTTGCAAAATTCATCTAAGTATATTAGAAAAGAAAACTTTCCGTCCTGCTTTATTTCCTTTTCAAATCTGTTTGGATCTGGAGTTCATTTTTTTTAGACATTGGTTATTCGTTGAATAGTTATAATGGAGCTCAGGCAAGACATAGATAAAGATAATTTTTATCAGATGAAACATTTCAGATAATTACAATGTAGGCTTTACTCAAAAGTGTTCACTTCACCTCCTAATATGTTAACATTTCTAAAATAGGTTTTTAAATAAATGCCAAAAATCTTCTTTGTAAATTTATTCTAAGTTACTGAAGTCAGTATTCCAATAACTGATGCCTGAAATAGCTTTTTAAGTCCATCCCTCCATTGCTTATACTGCCTATCCTTGCAGGGTCGAGTGGTCATTGGTCGAGAGGCAGAGTGCACCCTGGACAGGAAGCTATCCATCTCAGGGCAGCACAGAGACACACAGGACAAACAACTATGCACACACTCACACCTGAGGATAATTTAGAGAGATCAATATACCCAACAGACTTTGCTTTTAGACAGATGGAGCAAGCCAGAATACCTGGAGTGAACCCACGCATGCACAGGGAGAACATGCAAACTCCATGCAGAAAGACCTCAGGCTGGGATTCGAACCCAGGACATTCTAACTGCAAGGCAACAGTGCTACCAACCGTGACACTGTGCAGTCCTTATAGAGATATTTGCTATCTCTAATAACTTTTTACAAGTTACATCTTCAGTATTTTGGGATATGACAAATTACTGTATATTGGTGATATCTTAATGGGATTTGGTATATCAGCTATATCCCCCAGAATTACCAAAAACCATTCACTTGACTTTCTCTTTTTTGTTCAGTAGTGAAGTATTTTCCTAAATTATGCTGATAAATCAACATCAATTCTAATAAAACAATAAGTATGTTGATTTGAAAATGTGGCCTGAAATGTTGTATTAGACAATTTTTCCAGTTATTTTAGTTCTAATCCCTATTCGGGTCAATTCATTCTCACACAATATGACAGCTTGTTAAGACAAAGCAACACTAGGGGACCTCCTGCTGGTAGATGTTTGAGGAAGTCCCTTCATCACATAGCTTATACTGTAGGAGCAGGTAATAGAAACATACCTTTATTCGCAATTTGTCATCGCAGATTCAAGATGTCCCACTGACAGGTAGGAACTGATGAATGGTCGGTACAAAACAGATTCATTTTATTTTTAAGTTGGGTATTATTAGAACAAAACTACTAATGTATGAAATGATAATTGGGGGAAACATCAAGTACCCTCGTGGAAAGACTTTTATTTTAGAGTAGTATTTGTCTGTTTCAAGCCATGTTGGAGTTAAACTATTTTTTAAATGCTCATTGAGCACATTTAAAAGCACCAATAAAAGAAAAAACAAACTTCTTGGGTTTATTGGGTATTGGGCCATCGTGTGATAGAGCCTCAGGCCTTTTCCTACCTTTGCCAGAGAGTTAACTCCGATTAGGGCGACATGTTAAGGTGGAAACCACCCTGTGCTGCATTCCAACAGCTAAGAAAGATTACACATATTAGTCCTGACTAGGCATTGGTGAGAAAGAAGACGTTGAGATTTCTACAAATAATTAACCTGACGCATACATTATCATCATTTCTGGTCTGCCACCAGCTGCAAATGATCCTCCACATGAACTGAGCTGCTGCAGCAGGAAATTAAAACTGAGAGGAGCCTGCGGGCAATTTGGAGTCCTAGATCCATGCTTCTTTCCGCGTCTCATCTTCAATCATAAAGAATCCCTGTTATATCACTGTGCCATATGCTTTATCAAAATGCTGCTATGGGCTGTCTGTATCTTTGTGTGAAATTCCGTGGCCCCTTTGGTTATTATAGCAGCCTGTATCCCCAAGAGTTATGCAACCTGTGATGCAGGGAGGTGTTTGCCCTCACACGTTAGAACAGGCTTGTGTGTGGCCATCTTTATGTGCTCAGACATTGTGTTGGCATTGTGCTTCTGTTTGGTCTTGTGGGTTGGGGTTGGCATGTCTGAGACAGGGACAGAGATGTGTGTATGCTGCACAATGAGGCAGAATGTGCTGATACAGCTCTGACAGTTGGAGCTGATGGAGCCAGCCCTGACCTGAGGCGACTGCCGGAGCTCAGAGGAGAGATTTGCGCCTTTGCTTTCTGTCAAGCTGCCACATGTGGAGCCACAATCTTGGGCTGCCAGCAGGACAAAGCTGCACGATCGCCAAAACAACAAATATGTATTGCCAAATCAACCATAGAGGCAGGAAAGGGGGGGCGTTTCTCATGGCGTCCAAGAGACAGCCAGCTATTCAGCTTGTTGAAGTTCCACTGCATAAGCTCAGGAAACAGATGAGTCAACATTCTATATTTGGAGCTGTGTTTTTCCAACTTAGAGAAATTATGAGTCACAGATTTGTATTAAACAGGCTCATAAAATGGCTGCCTTGACCAGTTTAACTTTTTCTGTTTTTAAAAAAAAATTCATTTGGAAAAAACACCATTGCTTTTTAGATGTACCTTCATGAATGTTTCATTGCTCCGTCTCCAGTGGAAGCGCTATGAATTGCATGTGGCAGGTATAGGAAACGCATCATTAAACTGAGCAGAATTCTGTTGACTGCAATGTAAAGTGGCTACACAGACAGACAAAATGCATTATGCTGTAAGGGAAGAAGTACTCAGACCAATAGCTTTCAATCGAGTTAAGGGTCATGCTTTTTTAATCGACATAAGGAACCAAAACAAAACAAACAGCAGGGTTGAAAACTGTCCACCTTCACCAGAATTTGCCTTATAACTGATGAAGCTAGTGTAACTGATTCATTAACGGTGCTGGGGGCATGAAAAGTCTGCCACTGGCAATTTTACATCCTGTTTTTTACTGTTTGGTAGCTAAAAATATCTGACATGATAAGAGCCAGTTTCATGATGCAGATGTAAACACAGCAAAACAAGCAACAAATAGAGGTCAACTCCTCTGAGGAAAAACAGCAGGTAAAACAGAATTTCTCTAGTAGAATGGCTCTGGCAGACAGGAAGTTTGAACTCAGAAACACAAGCACACTTATGGGCGTTATGCATGATGTAATAAATACAACCTTTACTGCAGTAAAATAATCTCTAATCTCAAGTTTAGTATAAATCTAACCTTCAGTTTGAGTACAGTATAATTGAGTTAATTATAATAAAACTTGGCCATATCTACAGTCAGGTCAATATATAGTGCATATAAAACAGTTCGATCTATGAAAAATAAGACGGGATCAGAATAAATGTTCATCTTGCAATACCACATGATGAGGAGGATGATAAGAAAAGTAAAAATATTTTTTAACAACCGTTAGATGCTATCAACATTACAACTGACAATTAGGGGGAGGCATACTTGGAAAATGTATTTTCTGTTCTGAAGACACAAACATAAAAGCGCCAGCTTTCTAAATGTTACTGTATAACTTTAACCAAGGATTAATATGTACTAAAAAAACAGTATGGTGGAGAATCTGTGATGATGTGGGCCCTGGGAACCTTGTTAGAATCCAAGGCATCATTAAGTCTTGGAAAGGCCACAAAATGTCAAATAAAAAGCTAAAGGATTCCACCAAAAAATGGAAAATAGATTGATATCAGTATTTTTTTTATGAAAATGACTACAGAAATGCTTAGCAAGAAACAATAACAACCTTCTTCCATAGTCATATCAGTCTCAGATCAAGATCCTATAGGAAAGCTGACTGGAAATCTTTTCATTTATAACAATGATAAAGTTTAAGTTTAAGTTGATTCAATTTTACTGCATGACAATCTTTGTCTGTTTGAGGGACTTTTACACATCATTTACAGGAGCCTCAATATGTATGTAGGGGGACTGTATGTGTTGTGAACTTCCACATCACCAATTATGATGGTGTTTTGCAGCCATTCAGAACCAAAGCAGTTGGGTTTGTTTTAACCATCTGACATCCTTTCAATACCTCACCTAGTTTGAATGTGACAACTTTGACCGTTTTGTCAGCAGTTTGAAAAATAGCAAATAAAAGGCAACAGTTGCCAACCAGATCCTAAAACCCCTAAGATGCAGATTTAGGACGTTTTGGTACATTTGATGGAACACTCTTTTCATGACTGTTTCTCCCAGATGGACACAATTACAAAAGCAAAAAAAATGCAGCAATAGTTTATTGGCTGTGTTTAGAATATTTTATTATTTGCCCTGAGACTGGGCTAAAAACTCATAATAGGGCGACGCCTACCAGCTCTGAAGCTGCAGGAGTCAGTAGGGGTAAAGACTCAGAATCATGTACGATACATGAGTGTCAGATTTCCTTATTTGGACAAATGCTCTTTGATGGGGATTCTATGGAGCCCAGATAAACCTTTAGATTATTTTCAAGACTTTTTGGTTAATATGGAAGAAGAACTTCAAACTAAGCACTACATTAATTTCCCAAATATTTTAGCAGAAAGTTTGTAAAGGAACATGTCTCTTTCTGTTGAGCTTTAGCCTTTATAAAACATGTGCTTTGAATAAAAACGTCATATTTAGATCAAGCTTCAAAGCTGGTTATGTCTCGGTTCATTTTCACTTCCTGTTTTTATGTGCATGTTCAAACATAGATGATCTGCAGTAAATCAAAAGTGACACATTTCTCTCCCCAGAATTCAAATCTAAGTCATGTAAACATGGTGATCAGGAGGTGCATACAGTATGTTGTATGTGTTTAGGGAATCTTTGCAGAGAGTTAGGAGATGCGTGTCCTTCTACAGGCTGGGCCGGGCCAGGATGTGGCTGAACACGCCTCTCCGTCTTAGGGCGGATGTTTCCCCATGTTAAATAGCCCACAGCAGCTAAAACTGACTGCGCAGAAGATTGGAAGAGCAGCAGTTCAGCTTCTCCACAACCAGAATCCGACTTCTCTCCTCACCCAGGTAATGCAGACGTCTTGTATCTATAAATCTTCCTTGCCATGTCTCTGTTTAGTCTCTGCATAGCCTTCATGCAACAGCAACAAGTTCCTGCAAGGCTGATCATGCTTCTTCCACATGAACTCTGTCTGCATTTTGCATCTACAGAGACAAACTAAGATTTAACACAAGTTACATTCAAGTAAAACAAAGAATGAATAAATGATGCATATTATAAACCTGGTATTGCTGAAATACATCGTTTTGTACGTGGATATTTATGCAGAGTGGTTGGGAGTGGAAGGATTGTAGGTTTGGCTTTTCCCTCTAGGGCATAATTAAACTAATTAAACTATTAGCTAGATGCATTTTCTCTGTGCTTGTCTGGAGTGGTTCCTCCATTTTAAATTACCCCACAGACACTTTGCTGTGTAGCTTGGTAGAGAAGGTTGGCTAGACACACCCTGGTGCAAATACAAATACATTCCCTTCAAGATCGGCTCAGTCAATAACTAAAAGTGCCTGTATTACTGGTTTGGTAACATGGGCTGAACCAAGTGTTCTTGGAACCCTGAAAGAGTTTATTGGAAATTAAACAAAGCACACTAATGAACTCATGATGATGTGGTTTATGAGAAGAGATGCTTTGATCTTTTCAGTTAGTGTCTGATTTCAAACTGGCTTTGTATTTTTAGAGCAACAGTCAAATACGTAATAAAACATGCAAAACGTTTCCATTGCTGGAGAGCACTAAAACTTCATCAGCTGTCTCCCGCCAGGAGCAGAGAAAGCACACTGATCGGTTTGACAAGTTTAATGAAGTTGTTGAATATTTAAAACGGAATTTATTCCATTCATGAAACTCATCCAGTAGTTTTCTGTGACATGGGCAAACACTCATGAATGAAAACCTGTCTCCTTGAAGGCCTTCAGCAACATGGCACACAAGGAATTCCTGTCTGCAGGGAAGAAGCCCGGTCTACAGATATGGCGGGTGGAGAGGATGGATTTGGCACCCGTTCCACCTAAGCTCTACGGAGACTTCTACACCGGGGATGCGTACATCATCCTCCACACTACCTCTGCTCCTTCTTACAACGTGCACACATGGATTGGTAGAACTGATTTACAATCCTCTTTTTTTCTCTGCCATTCTACTTTAAAACACTATTTAATTCTTCCAATATCCCATTTTCCCCCTCATCCGCTGTGCTGTAGGTGATGAAGCCTCCCAAGATGAGAGCGGAGCTGCTGTTATTTTCATCACTCAGCTGGATGATCACCTTGGTGGGGCTGCAGTGCAATTCAACGAGTTCCAAAACCAAGAGTCGCTCATCTTTCAGGGTTACTTCAAGTCTGGCATCAAGTACAAGGTAAAATACGCCTGTTTTCATGTTAGATGTCTTCTGTTTTAACCATTAGGAAATAAGAGTTCAGTTTTTTATTAATGTGCAGCAGTAATGGGACTTTTTAGGCAGAGGAGTTGAATTTGTTTGGCTATTTTTGGGAGCTGTTGGGAGTTGTGGTAGGCTGCTCTTCCTGGTTTTCCACACAGGGTTTCCATGGAGAGTTTGAACTGGCAAACACGGAGATGTTCTGCCAAAAAACCAGACTGCAACAGATGCCCCGTACTTATAGCCTTTAAAATTCCATTCTTATTTTGTTGCTTTCTTGCCCTTTGTAAAAAAAAAAAGAAAAACACAAAGCAAAAACAGGAGTATCAGACAGGATCTTGCTGCTGGAAACATTCCTTTTAAATTCTGGTTCATGTTGCCATGAGTCACCACATTCCTGTTGTTTTGTTGCCTGAAACCTTCGTGCAGACTCTTTTCCATTTTCACTCAGCCATAAAGAGGGTTCCTCAGAATGCCAGTACAATCTACCGGATTCATTGTAACTGCAATGGAACCAGTCTCAAACGTTTTTAGCATGATCATATGGTTGATTGTGGCCCAAAAGTTTTAGCTTCTGACCCACTAAATAACACTGGAAGAGACTTGTGAGGGCGGCTACTGGTTGAACACTCAAGCATTACTTATAGTTTATTTAAACAAGGCTTTAATAGCAGCATGATTTTTTTTCAACAACCAATATTTTTGCTTTTATCCATTGTATAAATATTATTTTAGCATGATCAATTTTGTTATTTACTTTGATTTCTTAGGCCTTCAAAATCCTAAGATCCTTCAATTCTTGATCCATGGCATTATAATGGAGCTTTTTCTTTGTACTCGGAGGTCAGATTAAAAAAAAGAATCCAGTGAGAAGTACAACAAAAGCTTATTCTTCAGTTTAATTTGCTAAAATGAATTTTATAGGGTTAACAAAGTCGTATTTTGTTAGGTCTACACAGAAAAAGGCGTTAGACAGATTGTGTGGTTTCTAAAGCGTCTGTGGCAGAGGGGATTGGTTTTCCGGGAATGTCTGTTTCTGTAAACCTGACAAAATTCTGTGGTTCCAAGAAAGAGTAAATGGATGTGTAACATATGGATCATGTTTAAATTAAAGCTGTAGGTGTACCTTTGTCTTTGTTTTGGTGGTTGAAAGCTTAACAAAAGGGTGGTGTGTGCTTTAGAAATAAGCACTTCTCTGTTCTTGCAGAATGAAACGGTTGATAAAAATGTTAGGAGGAGGTGACGGTTGGATTATCTTCATGCTTCATTGTGTGTTTGTTCTAGATGGGAAAGCAGAGATATAAATGTTTTTTTTTTTTTTATCTACAGCAAGGTGGAGTAGCCTCAGGCTTCAAGCACGTTGTGACCAACGACATGAATGTGAAGCGCCTGCTGCACCTCAAAGGCCGCCGTACAGTCAGAGCCACCGAGGTGGAGATGTCCTGGAGGAGCTTCAACAAAGGAGACTGCTTCATCATTGACCTGGGAAAGGTAAGACAAAGTCTAAGCTAAACAAAATAAGTGCTTAATCAGGACTTCTCACATTCTCTTGCGCTCTGTGCAACAACAGGAGATCTACCAATGGTCTGGCAGTGAGAGCAACCGCTATGAGCGTCTCAAAACCACTCAGATGGCCAACGACATCCGTGATAATGAGAGAAATGGGCGTGCTGAGGTGGACATGATTGAAGAGGGTTCTGAACCCGAGGCTGTCATCAAAGTGAGTTTTTTTCTATTTGTTTGATCCATCACCAGGAAACACGTCGCAGAATATTTGTTGCTGGTCGTGTGGTTTCAACAATAATTTGCTTGTCGACAGGAACTTGGACCAAAGCCAGAGCTCCCTTCAGGAGACTGTGATGTGTCTGTTGAGAAGACCAAGAAGAATAAGGCTTCTCTGTATCTGGTAAATATACCGCTGGTGAACATACTGTACCTCTATTGAATTTTTACAACTTTTCCGCTAAATAGCTTGAATCTCTTTTTACTAATCTGATGGTCATCTCAGAAGTCTACAGAAGCCTCATAATGCTTCATCAAGGCTCAGGTGAAGTTTCAGTGCAGGATTCATCTTCCATGGTCTTCCTATTGTTGTTCAAACCTTGACAACAATTTTAGGTTAACAGCCTGGCAGCTGTATGAATTCTTCTTCACAATCCAGTCCAGAAGATACCAGCAATTCATTTAAGAAAATAATATTTTAATTTCATACAGAAAAAAAAATATGGTCAAACAAAATTGGGATTGTGTCTTATCTGGAGAATGTCAAAGAGGTAAAGCATTCTCTCAGATAACTCCTTGGGACCAGTGTCTCTTCTCTGTGTTTGGTCTCTATGGTAATTTGAATGTACAGGCTAGCGATTGGTTGTGGTGGTCTGTACTCCACTAGCATGGCTGTTACAAAAGCTATAACATGCCTGTTGGACCGTAGCTCAAGAGGTAGGAGCTAGTCCTGTAACCGGAGGGTTGCCGATTCGAGCCCCACTTCACCCACCTTGCCTACTGATGGTAGTCAGAGGGTGGCGCCAGTGTTTGGCAGTTTCTCTTCTGTCAGTTGTGCCCCAGGACAGCTGTGACTACAACGTAGCTTAACATCACTAGTGTGTGTGAATGGCTGAATGTAGTGTGAAGCACAGGACTAGTTAAAGCAAAGGCCATTTACCATTTCTACAATAGCATATAGGTTTTGCAACAGACCAACCGCTTTGTCAAGTGGACGGAAGATTGTCCGAGAGGAGCTTCAGTTTGGTTGGAAAGAATTGTCAGCTGGTATCCAGGGTATCCTAACCACTCAATCCCAGGTTGCCTTCTGCATCTCTGCCCATTGGTTTATAAATCAATGTGTGGCTATTTGAAGGGGAAACAGTATGACTTAGGCCTGCTCTACACGGTGACAAAACAAGTATAGCTTTAAAAGCAGAGTCTGTAAAAACGGCACCACAATAATTTAAACATTTGTGCACATGAATTCACACAAACCGGCTTAAAATGTTGCAGTACATAAATCGGGCCCACGGGTGGCGCTGTGATAATGCCAGAGAAACACAGTCAACGGCAAACACGACAAATCTAGCTTCCAATGAGAGCTGTATTCAAAAACATATGGTTTCTGTGGTTCTCCTGATCCATTTTCTGCTGCATGGTGATAGAGGAGGGACAGTAAATCATATTTTAGGATCAATAATAAGGTCAGTATTTGCTTTATTAGAACTGCAAGGCCGTACAGCACCATGTTTGTTTATTTTATCACAGAGCTGTGTATGAACGTTAAATATAGGAATGCGGAGGAGACGTCATCCACTCAGAATCAAGGCCTTAGAGGGAGCTCCTAATCATGGAGACTACTGAGCCGGCGTTGTGAGATTTCTCCACTCCGGGACCCGGTTTCAAACAACATCGTCTACAGTGTTCTGAAACGCCGGCTCCTTGTGGATGAGACACCTATTCCAATGAAATTCTTTGCTGCTACACCTGGTTTCATCTCCGTGTAGACAGGGCCTAAAAACATAGTACTACATAAGAACAGTTCTACGCATTGCTATGAAAACAGTCAAAACCGAGACGACAGCAGTCCCTAACTTCCTGTTGTATTGACAGCTAGAAAATGCTGCTATCCAAGCAATGAACATTAGCGGAATAACAACAGTGGTGTGGTTGCTTCATGCAGCTTAACAGGCTGCCTTTTCTTCCTACATTTTAAATACTTCAACAGATGTGGATGCTCAAACAAATCATTAGGGTGACTCAGGGTGCAGAGGCACAAGACCTGGGCTGACCTGCGATTTTGAAAGTAGCAAAAACATTATAAAGCTACGCGTAACCCGAGAGTTTCCATGATGCATTAAAATAATTAACTTACTGTAAAATCAGTAAACAGAATTGAATGAATAATGTAATAATATAAAGCAGTGTGCACTCTGACTGCATGCCACTGGTATCTAATAGGTTTTTGTGATACATTGAAAAGTCTGAATCTTATTTTTTATTGGTAGATTTCTGATGCGGCTGGTCGCATGTCAACATCTTTGGTGGCCAATTCAAACCCATTCCGACAAGACCTGCTCTCTCCCAATGAATGCTACATCTTGGACAATGGAGAAGACAACAACATATTTGTTTGGAAGGGTATTAGGCTTTTAAATTCTGTTCATTTTTCCAACTTATTGCTTTATTTTGTACATTTAATATTAAAGAATAGAGAACTAATTCAAGGATTTGACCAGAATTTGTTCAGGTCTGACTGTTGTACCACATCTCGCATTGCAGGACCGAAGGCAAACCCAGGTGAGCGTAAAGAGGCGATGGCTGTTGCTCACCAGTTCATCAAAGAAAAGAATTACTCCCCGAGAACGAAGGTAGTGTAGTCATGCAGTCCATGCCTGTCATCAGATCTCCATTAGATGGTGTGATGAAAACATGTTCATTACTCTGTATTTCTGCCAAGAACAGGTTCAGATCATTCCCGCAGGGAGCGAGACCACTCTCTTCAAGCAGTTCTTTTTCAAATGGCTGGAGGGAGAGACCACAGGCCAGACCTACACCGTGGGCCGCATCGCTAAGGTGGAGAAGATTCCCTTCGATGCCTCAAAACTCCACAGCAGCAACACGATGGCTGCCCAGCACGGCATGGTGGATGATGGCTCTGGGAAAGTTCAGGTAAGGTTACTGGCACTGCTACAATAATGAATGTTTCTTTTATGTTTTCATTAATAATTTCTATTATTGGTAATAGTGGTGTAAAGCTTATATTTGACACTATTGGGTGTTTCTAGATCTGGCGTGTGGAAGGAGGTGACAAAGCCCCCGTGGACCCATCCAGTTATGGACACTTTTATGGAGGGGACTGTTACCTGGTGCTGTATTCCTACAACAATGGAGGCAGACAGAAGCATATCATCTACACCTGGTGGGTGCAACTTTTGCCAAATTTCATGTGATTCACAACAGTTATTGAGAATCGCCATCCTTTCATATCTATCTTTAAACAGAGATGTGTATTTGAGTCCATTAATTTATGAGTTGAAGGCAGCTAATTTCTTTCTTGCTTTTTTGGCTCAAAGCTTAAACAAACATTCTTAGCACTGAAGTCAAGTGTTGCTTTGCTGCAGGCAAGGCCAAAAGTGCAGTCAGGATGAACTGGCCGCTTCAGCTTTCCTCACAGTCAGACTGGATGATTCAATGGGAGGAGTGGCCACCCAGGTATGTTATCCTCATCTTGTATTGTTACTTTCAGAAACCAGATACAAAATCATTTCACGTTTTATTGGTTATGCCAAGTGCCAGGTGGTAGCACTGTTTCCTTGCAGCAGGAATATCCAGGGATCCTTGAGTTCTTCTGCATTTTCTCCCTGAGCATGAATAAGTTCTCTCCGGGTACTCTGACTTTCTCCAGAGGTCCAAAACCAGGTTAATTGCTTACTCCTAATATGCCCAATGACCTGGAGATAGGCCCAGGCCCCCAGCAAGGACAAGTAGCTATAGACTATGGATGCTTAGTGACAACATAACATGAGCAACATCCTCTCTGACTCATAATGCTGTCTGATCACTGTAGTAACGTTTAGAGATGACTTTAAAATGATATTTACCACAAAAACGAATATAGTTAATTAAAACTACAACTCACCATAACACTAAATCAGTGGGAGCCCTGTTGCTGGGTTAACTCTTTAACCAGATGGCCCTTGGGGTATTTGAAGATGACAGAACTGTATGTCATCAATGCTTTGTCCTGCTCAGAGAAGGTATGTAAACTAATAAACCCGCAGAGGCTGTATTCCAGAACTGAAGTTGTGTTGACTGTTGGTTTAACTGGACTCAATATCTTTGCATGTCAACCTGGTCCAACATTCGAAATAATCAACATTCTGTGGCAGTTTTAAAGGTTTCATTGCCTCATTAAAAAGCCCTGGTTGCTGCACATTATGTAGGTGGAAATCACCTGTTGCGATAAATCATATTTTAAACAAGACACCTGGTGTTGTCTGTTAAATGTAGCTTTCTTTTTCTTGGTAGTCACAGGGTCTTATTCTATATCTTCACTGCAACTTTTTGCAAAGCTTCATTTCAGAGACCTCTTTTTATAATCATTTTGCTAGCTTGTGGGTTTGTTTTTAGCGGTGACGTATCACGTGAGCAAGGCAAGTATCTTGACATCTGTCAAGAGTGAGTTATAGTTATATATATGAATCTACCAAAGAGAATCCGGTCATTCTTCAAAATAAAACATTGTTCAGACTCGGGTAATGAATAAAACAGAAATACTGTAAGTGTTTTATTATTTCTGTGCAACCTGGCCTGGTACCAAATGACTGACGACCGGTATCAGGGGCTGGGGACCTCTGCTCTACATCATGACTGAAGCGTCACTTCGGGGAAAATTATTGACATTGAATTTTTCTTTGACACTTCTTTCATTTCTGGGTCTTCACTGAATACCATGAAGCCCCAGACAATTTACATCTGGTCTTTAATTGGGTAAAACACCTTCATGTCTCGCCCCTACCTTTAAAACAGATGGGCTGCAGCTGTGAACATCCACAACCTCTATAAACGTGCAGATTGAGCAGCATCTGTGTCTGTACAGGTCCGGGTCACTCAGGGCCAAGAACCTCCTCATCTTGTGAGCTTGTTTAAGAACAAGCCTTTGGTCATCTACCTGGGTGGGACATCCCGCAAGGGTGGAGACAGCAAACCTGCCAGCACTCGGCTCTTCCATATCCGCCAGAGCTCCACCAAAGCAATGCGGGCTGTTGAGGTCAGCTCTGTTTATAACGCAAAGTTAACATGGAAATTATTCTTTTTTTTTTACTAACAGTGAGAATGTTTCATCTCACACCCAGGTGGAAGCAACGGCCTCCAGTCTGAACACGAACGACGTCTTTGTGCTGAAATCGTCAAATTCCCTGTTCGTGTGGAAGGGAAAAGGAGCAAGTCCGGATGAGATGACTACAGCCAAGTTTGTTGCCAGCCTGCTGGGTGGGACTCCATCAGAGGTCGAGGAATCTAAGGAACCAGGTGACGGGCAAAAGTAGACCTTGTATTACTGCAAGATGGTGAAGCAATCAGTACTTTGTTGTGTTAAACAAGATATTATCCTATTGGTAGCTGGTTTTTGGTCAGCCCTGGGGGGAAAGAAAGAATACCAGACCTCCAAGACCCTCCAGACAACAGTCAAACCTCCAAGACTGTTTGGCTGTTCCAATAAGACCGGTCGGCTCATTGTGAGTGTTCATGTTTAGGTTTTACATTTTGTCTTCTTTATTACTACAAATATCAGGTCTTTCATGCTACAGACCAACATATGTGATTATGAAATGGAGGGAAAATGATACAGTACATAGCAAAATTGCTCAAAGCTCAATCAGATTGGATAGAGTGAAGATCAGTTTTTAAGGTTTGCCACAGAATCTCAATCGAATTTAGGGCTGACTTTGACTGGGCCATTGAGCTGTATGTTGAGAGTCATTGCCCTTGTGAAAGTGGAACCTCTGCCCCCATCTTTAGTCTTTTGCAGGCTGCAACAGGTTTCCCCCCAGATTTGTCCTGTGTTCTTCCCACGCTGATGAGTCTTCCATGCTTTCAAAAGGCATCCCAACAGCAAGATGCTGCCACCACCATGCTTTTAGAGCTTTCTGCCTCACATGGCATTTTGCATGTAGGCCAAGAAGATTAATTTTGTTCTCATCTGACGTCGTAGAGAACATCCCTCCATATATTTGCTGCATCTTGTATAAAGTTGGTGTCAAGCTGCACACATAACCTCTTGCCACTCCTTCATTAAGGTCAAATTTGGTGAATGTAGAGTTTACAGCTGTCCTGTCAACAGATTCTTCCACGTGAACCAGTCTTAATGATACTGTTTGTTCACTGATGTTCTGTAACAAACTTCTGAAGCTTCATAGAACTAGTAGATTTATGCTGAGATTAAATCAAGCAGAATCTGATGTGATTTACCGATCAGATGACTTCTAAAGTCAGTCGTATGCACTGGATTTTATTTAGGGGTTTTTTTCTCTAAAGGGAGCCACAAATGCACACCACACTTTTCCATTCTCCATTTGTAAAAACAGTTGTATCATTTTACTTCTACTTCACAGTTATTCACTATTTTGTCTTGGTCTGCTACATAAAATCCCAATAAAGTACATCGCAGTTTGTGGTTGTAACGTAGGAAAATGTGATTAAAATGTTTAAAGGATTGAAATTTGTTAACAAGACACCATACATAACCATTCACAATGTGCAGGCAGAAGAGGTGCCTGGTGACTTCTCACAGATCGATCTGGCAACTGATGACGTCATGGTTCTGGACACGTGGGATCAGGTCCGCTGAGGATGATTCGGTTTTATGGTAAATCTGTTTTCAGGTAATCTCCTGCCGTTAAACTCACTTAGTCTTTTCTGTCCTCAGGTCTTCGTTTGGATTGGAAATGACGCAAATGAAACAGAGAAGACTGGAGCGCCTAAAATTGGTACAACCTCTACACAGTTTCAATTCCGGACTCGTAATTCCTCACCCCCCACCCCCTGATTATGAAGGATGTTTCCAGAGCACACGTGGAGTTTGAGGATGATAATGTCGCCTTATTTTTCCTTTCAGCCCAGGACTACGTGAATTCAGACCCCTCTGGTCGTCTTGGCATCCCCATCACCACCATCAAGCAGGGGCAGGAGCCGCCCTCCTTCACTGGCTGGTTCCATGGTTGGGACCCCAAGATGTGGGGCTAAGATCCCTTGGAACCCATCGCAGCCTTTAGCAAAAAGCATTAGTGGGGAAAAGGAAACACTTTAATGCTATGTAACCCGATGTTTGAAATATGTTCAGCTATGGTTGACACAACATTTTCTTTGCTGTTTTTCATGCGTATTCATTTGCTTACACCAGTAAACTGGCTGGTTTTTGCAACACTAAGAAAAAAAAACTTTTCCAAGTTTTGTGGCCAAATAAACAGATTAAATTTACATAGCATGAGGTGAGATTTAAGTATACATCTAAAATAAATGTACTGCTTTGAATTTTACATAACATTTTACACATTTTGGTTGAGATTGTAAAGCTAAATGCTGACCCTAAATCTGAATAAAATAAAAGCCTTTTCCGACCCCGTGCTCTGTCTGACAAGTCTTTGATATGTCCCCACACCTGGGCTTCATCCGTGACTATAGCCCTGTTATCATTAACCTAAATCCTCCTGTGCAGAAACACCATGTGCTTGCCACGCTTGATGGTAATCTTCAGACCATGCGCACAAGGCTTCTGCTGAGTTGCAGGCCTGTGGATTAAGGAGTGGGCTTTAAGAGCGCCCCAACTATTACCTCCCTTCTTTTGTTCTTCATTCTGCAAGGCAAACACGGAACAAAGCAGACACAATGAACCAGAAGGTGGTACTCATCACAGGCTGCTCCTCGGGGATCGGCCTCGCTCTGGCGGCCCGGATCGCAAAAGATGAGAAGAAGAGGTTCATGGGTAAATGAACTGCTTTTCCTCAAAACTGAACGTTATGGGTTACATTTTAAAATGATCAGATATGTTAGGGTTTAGGTCATGCACATAAAGGTATAGACAGAAGGAACATTTTAGGGTTTATTAGTACAAGGAGAACTTAGGAGAATCCTTTATTTTCTCTTTTAACTTTCTCTTGAGGTATTGGGTCTGTTCATTACCTAACTGGCTGCTCCAATCATTTCCTCTAACTTCCAGTTAGGATATATAACAAAAAACAGATGGTTAAAATCTCTTAGTGTGTAGAGATTAGGAGAGGATCAATTCAAATTTTTGTAAAAAGCTAATGTCCATACCTCCCAGTTGAAGTGATTTGTTCCCTTATTTACCACAATAAGAGATAAGACAAAAAAATATCAGGGATAAAAACATTTTGTGTTTCCATACATTTAAAACCATGGGGGCATGTTTATTAATAGTGTTATTTGTGCTAATATCCCAGTGAATGGATTTCATAAAGTAACTATTCTCTTGGAAAGAAAAGTCCCAGAGGTCTGGGGATTATCCTGAGTAAATGGGATGATTGCTGTATAATCGCATGATCATGAAAAAGGCAGCTGAAGTTGATCTGAACGGCTGTCAATGTTCCACCCCTTTGACAGCACCGTTTTGCATATACTCACTAGGCAAGCGGAACCAAAACTAGGTAATAAACCCATATTATAACTGATAGTTGATATGCAACATGAGCGCAACAAGACATCATTGCATTAAACACAGCTGTGTCCTGCATTCAAAGGACCATTTTTTGTGTGTGTCGTAGTCTATGCCACCATGAGAAACCTGGGTAAGGCCGAGCAGCTGGTTGAGGCCGCCGGGCGGACTCTGGGCAGGACCTTGGAGATCAAGCAGCTGGACGTGTGCAACGAGGAATCCATCAAAGCCTGTGTGGACAGCCTGCCAGAGCGCAGGGTGGACATCCTCAGTAAACCTGCACAGCATTTTAAGCTTCGTTTATTCCGTGCACACATTTTCACTGCAAAGAAAAACTACAGCGTAGTACTCGCAAAAATGCATGCCAGTATTTTATTTTCATAGTGATCCTCACAGTGATGCAATGCAGTTTTTTTGTCCCCTATTTGCATGGGTAATGATGTCTTACTTGTACTTAGGCTGTTTGTTTGGACTGTTTTACTCCATGGGGCTGCACAGTGGCGCAGTTAGTAAGAAGGTTGCAGCAAGAAGGTGCTCGGTTCTAATCCCTGCCTGGGGTCTTTCTGCAGGGAGTTTGCATGTTCTCCCTGTGCATGTGTGGGTTCCCTCCGGGTACTTACTCCCACAGTCCAAAAACAGGACTGTGAGGTTAATTTGTCTCTCTGAATTCTGTGAGTGAGTGAGTGAGTGTGTGCATGATTGTTTGTTCAGTGTGTCTCTGTGTTGCCCTGCGATCGACTAGCGACTGGTCCAGGGTGTTACACCCCCCCCCCCTGCCCTTCGACCCTGCAAGGATAAGTGGTATACATAACAGATGGATGGATGTTTTACTCCATACACTGCCACCTACTGGGAAGTCAGTGTAAGTTTACAACAATGATTCAAACTGTATACCTAGTTGTCAGCCAACACCTTGGGAGTATCTTGTCAGTCTTTCTATAACTGTGGCACCCTTACATGGTAAAAAGATCATGTAAAATTACAAACTTATCGTTGGAAGGAAACTGCACTGCGCATGCACGTTAATAAATGTCAGCCATTACTGGCTGACATTTTGTCCACTAGTATGACTAAATGTAAAAATTAAATTAAAACAATGTTTTTTGTAGAATATTTTTAGTTATGCTTCTTACAGTTGGTGTCTTTATTATTTTAAGGCTGTAATACAGTCTTTACCTTAAAGTGGAGCAAAGTCAATTGAGTATGATATAACAATGCCAATGAGTGCCTTTCGGAAAAGGAAGGCCTCATATATGCCAGATGGTATATGCCTGTGGAGCTGAGAATGCTAAAGGAGCTGAGGGTGTGGAAGAAGCTGAGAATTTGCCTCATGACAGAGCATCAGGTCAAAATTAAGTAAAATATCTGGCTCGTATTTCCAGCGGTAATTGGAGGAGAGGCGGGGGTAAACCCCGGACAGGTCACCAGTCCATCACAGGGCAACACAGAGACACACAGGACAAACATCCCTGCATGCAAACACTTAAACATGAGAGCAATTGAGGGTAACTAATTAACCTAACAGTCGTGTTTTTGGAATGAGGGAGGAAGCCAAAGCTCCACGAGAGAACCCATACATGCTTGGGGAGAACATGTACACTCTGTTGAGAAAGCCCCCCAGGCCGGGATTCCACCACAGGACCTTCTTGCTGCCAAGCAACAATGGTACCAATCGTGTCACAATGTGTGAAAGGGTTAATATCCCTGCTCTCCTGTGTCAGTCAGTAATGCTGGGATGGGACTGATCGGACCCATCGAGTGTCAGTCTATTGACGAGATGAAGACGGTCATGGACACCAACTTCTTTGGGCTTGTTCGACTGCTGAAGGAAGTCCTGCCTGACATGAAAAAAAGGAAAAAAGGCCACATTGTGGTCATCAGCAGTGTCATGGGTATTCAAGGTGAGGAAGGCTTACCTGCTCATCTTCAGTACCATTGTTTGCTGAAACATTGCCCTGACAGTCTCTCTCTCTCTCTCTCTCTCTCTCTCTCTCTCTCTCTCTCTCTCTCTCTCTCTCTCTCTCTCTCTCTCTCTCTCTCTCTCTCTCTCTCTCTCTCTCTCTCTCTCTCTCTCTCTCTCTCTCTCTCTCTCTCTCTCTCAGGAATCTTATTCAACGATGTCTATGCGGCATCTAAGTTTGCAGTGGAAGGCTTTTGTGAAAGCTTGGCAGTTCAAGCCCTGAGATTCAGTCTGAAGTAAGTTCAGTGGGCGTTATCAGCACGACACAACCTGCAAACCACCTTGATGCATAACTAGAGCATCTGTGCAGACATGCTGCACAACATCTAACGAAAGAATTATGGCAATTAAGACGTTCCATGGCAGAAAGCACCCACAGCCTACTCTACTTTAAAGCAGGTTCTGACACAGCACCGATCCGTTTCTCAATATCAGACAGTAATTGCGTGTTGTCACAAAAGTAGTTACAAAAGTTCTGTGAAGTATTTCGTCATATCACCTTTTTCACTGTACTTTTCTTTAACTTATTTGCAAGCATCAGCCTGATAGAACCAGGTCCAGTGATCACCGAGTTTGAGCGTAAGGTTTATGAAGAAGGCCTGAAGACGGATCTCAGCAAAGCCGATAAAGTGACTGCAGACATGTTCACAAACATCTACCTGAAGAACTACAAACAGATCTTTGAAACCCTTGGTCAGACAGCAGAGGATGTAGCAGAGGTATTACTTACATATTGGTTCAACCAGATTTTTTTTTTGATCTTATAGCATGTCACTTTGGCATTCCTTCTCTGCAAAGCTACAGTGCCTTGCAATTGTATTCACACCCTTTGACTTACTCCACATTTTTTTGTTACAATAACAAACTTCAATGGATTTTATATAGATTTTACGTGATACTCCAACATAATGAACTACAAAATTGTGAAGTGGTGGATGGAAAAGGATAAAAGATTTCAACATGTTTTTTGTTGTTGTTTTTAATAAAAATTAAAGTGTAGCGTGTATTTGTATTCACTGAGCACTTTTCAAACTGTTGTTTTTAAAAAAGGAGATTGTGTCGCCTGTTTACAGCCTAAACTGCCTAAACTGGTGGACAAGGAGAACATTAATCAGAGATGCAGTCAAGAGTCCTGTGATACGTTTGGAGGAGTTGCAGTGATCCACGGCTCAGGTTGCAGAATATGTTAAAAGTAAAACTATTAGTTGTGCAGTCCATAAATCTGGCCTTAGTGGTAGGTTGGAAAGAAACAAAATCCATTGTCAAAAGAAGGCTATAAGAAATCATATTTCCAGTTTTCCACAAGCCATGCATGTCATCATAAGCACAAGGTGCCTAACTGTGAAACATGGCGTTGGCAGCATCATGCCCAGTAAAAATCTGTACAAAAATCCAATTGAAAATCTCTGATAGGATCTGAAGATGGATGTTCAGGGATACTCTCGTCCAATCTGTTTGAGATCAAAGCTATTTTGCAAAGAAAAATGGGCTAAAATGTCAAAGTTAGTTAAGACACTAAAGACCTGCAGCTCAAAAGTCAATTTCAAAGTTTTTGTTGGTAAAAAAAAAAAAGCAAAACGTTTTTAAAATGATATATCATTTCCTTCTACTTCACAACTATGTACCATTCTGTGTTGGTTTATCACATAAAATCCATATAGAATACATCGTCGTTTGAGGTTGTAATGTGACAACATGTAAACAAGTTTGAAGGGTGTGAATACTTTTGCAAATCATTGTAAATGAATGTGTCTGTAGGTTGAGGTCCTCCTTGCTGTTTGTGTTTTCTTCCCAGCACACCCACAGGATCATCACCATGGACAATCCTCCTTTCCGCCATCAGACAAACACTCTCTACACTCCCATGACCACGCTGAAATATGCTGACCCCAACGGAGACCTTCCCATTGAAACGTTTTACAAAATGGTGTTCGAACACGACAAAGTCTTCAACGCCAGCCTGAATTTCCTCAAGCTGCTGCGCTGGAGGAGTCGCAAGAGTTTTACCTTGGAAAAAGATAAGAGCACCTGAGAGGATCCGCGTCTCAGTGTGTATGTGGGAAATATATCCAGACATTTCCCTCTATTTCTGCCGCAGCGGAACAACATTTCAGATTGAACTTTAACTACCATCACAAAGCATGTTAAATTATTCTTTTTTAATGAGGACATTTCCATTGCTTTTTACAATAAATCATGATGTCATAGTGTGTTCGTGAAACAGGATTGTGTGAGTACATCTCATGATCTGTAACAAAACTCTAAACTTTAAGTGTAAATGAGTTTTTTTTTAAATGAAAATCTTCTGCTTAGATGTGAGTCCTTTTGATCTCCTTGCCCGCCAGACTTTTCTTTAAACGTCTTGAAGCTCTAAGAGTGTTGTTTTGGCTTTGGGCGGCTAATTCAACTTTTAAAATAAAATAATGACAATTTCAAGTAGCTAGTGTGAATGGTCACATTGACCAGACACCTATACGTCTTGCCTGCACTGCTGGAGGTAAATGTCTGTGTTAAACATGTACAAGAAGAAGTGACTGAAATAGTTAAATAAACAGATATAACTGAAATATTTTGTACACGTTTCTTTAAAGGATCTTCTACTTGTGGTGACTGTGGCTACTAGAGTAGTTGTCTTGCAATCGGAGGGTTGTAGATTTAATTCCAGCTACCTCGTCACATGTCGATGTGAAACTTCAAGTTGGTGCTTTTAGGACTTTGGGCAGGAGCCAAGCCCTCCTTCTCCATAGACAGCTGATAAACACGGGGAATGTTGTTAAGATTTTTGGATTTGTGTTTGAAGGTTTTGAGAAAATGGGTGGAGGTTTCAAGAAATATGTTTTAGCAATTCAGAACAAAAAAATAACTACATGCCCTAGATGGTGTGTTTTTGATTTAGTGCCTAACAAATGTTCGGTGGTGAATGTTTTTTACTTTCTGTGTGTAGGAGGTGAACAAATTGTTTGATCTTGAATACGATGACTGATCTTCAGGTTTATCGTTTGATTTTGACACAAAGCCTAGGGTTTAAGATTACTGGCTTTGTGTTTAAGGTTATGAGAAAATCGGCTGAGTTTTCAAGAAATGTGTTTTCATTATTATTCCTTTATTTAACCAGGTGAAAAACCCACTGAGTCATAAAATCTAATTTTCAAGAGGGACCTGGCCCAAGACAACAGCACAAGAACAACAAAGAGAATTAAACATACAAAATGAAAGCACAATGACAGACCAAAACAAAAAACAATTACAGAATCTTTAAAACATGACAGGATAATTCAGTGTGTAAAGCAGTCACATTTGCCCAGAGAGTTGTTTTCTTGATCTTTTCAAAGTGTTTTAAATTGACCTATGAAATTAAATTTGTAATCTTAAATTCCTTTTGAAGGTTACTCCAAGAAGACAGAGCAAAAAAAATGTAAGAGCTCTTTTACCCGATTCAGTTCTGATTCTAGGGCTTGGCATTTAGAGAGTAGCACTAGAACGCAGAGCCTAATGGTTTTGACCATTTTGCAGATGCACACCCAGATAAGAAGGAGTCAGACCAAGAAGACACTTATAGACAAAAGACGTCCAGTGAGTAAATCTGCCACTATACAGAGAAGGCAGAGAAGCAGCGGCATACAAAGAGCAGCGATGTATGCCGTGACCAGAACTAGTGATAAAACGTGGTGCACTGTGATACACTGGGTCCAGTTTCTTCAGCCATTTATCAGGTGAACTCAAATACTGTGAATCAGCATGATCTAACAAAGGTAAAAAGGTTGCAGAGATAAGGTAAATGGCCTGCATTTGTATAGCGCTTTGTGGTCCACTTTCTGGTCCTCTGAAAAAGCACTATACACTACATTCAGTCACTCACGCACACATTCACACACTGGTGGTGGTGAGCTACACTGTAGCCACAGCCCCCCTGGGGTACACTGACAGAAGGGTACACACAGGCGCCACCGGGCCCTCTGACCACCACCAGCAGGCAAGGCGGGTGACTTTTCTTGCCCATAGACATAATGACCAAGACAGACGGACGGAGCGGGAGTTTGGGACAAACTCCCTACCATCTGAGCCACGGTCACCCCAAGGTGTTTCCTTGCCTTCAGAGAAAAGGCAAGGCAAGGCAATTTTATTTGTATAGCACACCTTCAACAACAAAGTAATTCAAGGTGCTTTACGTGAAAGGGCCTTAAGGGGTTAAATAAAAATAGCAGTAAAACAAATACAAAGCATGTAAAGTGAAAACAGAAATAAACCAAGCAGCACACACAGATACATCAAAGCGTTACAAAGCATACAAAGTAAAGACAGTAATAAAGCAAGAAGTATACGCAAAACATATATGTCAGAGCACTCAAAGGCAGTTCTAAACAGATACGTTTTTAGTTGTGATTTAAAAGAACTCAGTGTTTCAGCAAAAACGTTATTTATTACTATAAAAGAAACCTAGTTTTTTGTTTTTGTTTTAGCAATTCGGGAAAACTGTAAAGCAAAAACAAGTGAAAAGCAGTCTATTGTAAAAAGTAAAAGTAATGTTGTCTCCCAACTGGCCACAAGGGGGTAGTAAACGCTAGGTGTGCTACTTCAGAACCCATGACAGCGACACTCTGTTTCCGGTTCTTTGTTTTGACGTGGTATCCGGACAAAATTAAGCTAATGTTACCAAGAATACACTATCCTGAATAAATCTACATATCCTTTATTTCTATTTAGATTGCTACGTTATTTTTGATGATGCAACGCAGCTTGCGGCGCTGTGAGGGTCTCGCTCCTGCCTCTGTTCACGCGAGGGCCGCACCGAAGCTGCCTCCCCTCGGAGCTCATTGTTAGCTTAGCTGTTAGCTGGGACCACCGATGCTAGCTAGCCTGGTAGCTGGCTAGTTAAGCTTTTTTTGTTGTTGTTGTAGCTTATTCTTTTTGAGTAGTGCTGTCGTTTTGTTGTATGTAAGCGGGACGCCTTTCGATAGACTCCTGTCGTGTTTCATATGTAGAGACGTCCGTGAACGGAACCGGTCCGCTGTTGGGTTTTTAAAGCGCCCCCGACAGGGACGGTGTGTTTGGAAAGCTAAGCAGCAAACTCATCTGTTCGTGACATCTATCCTCGTCAACCTGCTCGGCTTTATTTGACTCAAAGGGGGGAGGGGGAGGCGTTTAGTTGGGCAGCACTCTATAGCCCACACTATTTAAAAAAAGGAGAGGGTATTATATAATTTTTCGTTTTAGAAATATTTTTTTTGGGGGGGGTGAGGCTCTATTATTTGGGCCACGATGGCTTCCTCTTCTGGCAACGACGACGACCTCACCATCCCCAGAGCAGCGATCAACAAGATGATCAAGGAGACGCTTCCTAACGTGAGAGTGGCCAACGACGCCAGAGAGCTGGTGGTGAACTGCTGCACGGAGTTCATCCACCTCATCTCCTCTGAAGCCAACGAAATATGCAACAAATCTGACAAGAAGACCATATCCCCAGAACATGTCATCAACGGTGAGCCCGGGAGCTGGGGCGTGTGTGTGTCGGGTCGGTTCTTTCAAACCGCTAAAAGTAATCGTTGCACTTTCTCCTCTCGTTTCCTCACCGCAGCGCTAGAGAGCCTCGGTTTCGCTTCGTACATCACGGAGGTGAAAGACGTGCTGCAGGAGTGCAAAACCGTGGCTCTGAAGAGGAGGAAGGCCAGCTCCCGACTGGAGAACCTGGGTATCCCAGAGGAGGAGCTCCTACGGCAGCAACAGGAGTTATTTGCAAAGGTAAAAAATGAGCTTAGCACACCGATTGGTTGCTGTGGACGTGTGGATGCTCAGTTGCATAAATTTGCATGCTGTGTAGTGCAGGATGATGGTTTAAAGACTTTAACCAGCAGTGGGTCTGAATGTGCCCTTGTTTGGCGAATGACTGGGGAAATCGGCCCCAGCTTACAGCACAATCAGGAGATCATTGGAGCATGTAGAGCTTTTAATCTCTGCACAACAGATGGTAAACATGGTTGGAGAGGTAAATGTGGTCATGAACTCCAGACCTGCACAAGACATTGGTGACGAATGCAATTCAAAAATGCTCTCTTTATCCCACAGGGAGACTGATATCGTCCAAAGTGTCTTCACAGAGTCGTTGTGGATGGTGATGCTGTGGGCAGGAAGGATGGTCTGTAGCAGTCAGACTTGCAGCAAATCTGGGAGGCCTGTGACTGTCATGACATGTTAACAGCTCTATATCTGGGTAGCAGAGACGGTATTTCACCGTAGCAAGCCATCACTAGTTGACAAGCAATGCTAATCCAACTCACTCCCTTTTGCTGCAAATGAGGTGGCAAAAGCGCACCTCACTCTTTTTAAATCTCTGTCTGGTTATATGGCTAGAAAGTCTGAATTTGACAGAAGAGATAGTTTGAACTTCCTCATCCTCTGCTCTTTTGTCCTGCTCTGCAATAAAGTAAGAGCAATTCTTCTTCCAGCTGCACAGCATTCAAAAATATTGGAAACTAGAAAAGCATTCAGAGCACAGACCTCTGCCAAGGCAGTTCAGACACACACAGACACCAGACTGATCACCCCCAAATTCTAATCACTTGTTCTTTATGCCATTGCAGACATTTTCTGAAAATTTCATCAAAGTCAATCTATATCTAAATATAACTTTTTGAGTTTTGTTAACAACCACCGGTGAAAACATAACCTCCTTGGCGGAGGTAATAATTGTCTGAAAAAGCATCGCTTCCACCAAAGAAAATACAAACTAAAGTCTAGAAAAATAACATCACAGAGCTACTCCTCACACAGTCGTGTTCTGATAAAGCCACCCGAGCTACAAACGACTGCCGCAAGTGGAGTCTGGAAACGGTTTGCTTCAGGAGTGCAACACCCCTGCTGCAGTGTCCCTGCTTTGCTCTCTCCGTGTTCCATGCTGTCTGTCGTGCCAATTTCACTTTTAGCCAAGCCATCTGACTTGGCTAAACGTTTTTTCCCCCTAAGAATTCTGACATGTAAGAGGAAAAAATACAATGCAGGTTATTTGAGACGAGTAGTAGTTTTGAATCCAACAGAAAATAAAGGAATTACAACGATATCTGCATTTACGCAACAAAGCACACCTCTATGGTTGCACTTGAGCACTTTGTGTTTTTTAAAATTTTTATTTTATATAAAAATGGCAGGAGTTCCTCGTATTTGCGTTTTTAACGAATAGAGGGGGGGAAATCAGATTTTGGTCTCTTTGATTGGTGCACCTTTAAGATGTTTAGACCTTCAAGCAGTAAAATGATCTCCTTGCTCATCCATTTCCCATTTAGATGAATGTACACCACTGTTTGGGGTGGCAGCTTGTACTGATGGGGAAGTTTCCTCTTGTAGCTCAAAGCTTCATTTGTGTTATTTTACCTGAAACATAAGTGATGCCATTGGTAAATACTGTGATGTTGAGTGTGATTAACCCACATTTGTTGGACCCTTTCCAGTCAGTAAAGATGGACGCCTGGTTTGGGCAATAAGGGCGGTTAGAGACCGACACTTGGAAGAAAACACCCTACCAGATTTTACATCCAGGCAGTCCTTGGTGGTTGTGATGTTGTACACACTGATGCTTCATGATGACTGTGAGTTGTTGTATTGTGCTGCTCTAACTTAAACACGTTGACAACACAAATATGAAAGGTAAAGGTGTAAACCTGTTGCAATAGGTCTAAGTGGACTCTGCAGACCGAGCACTGCAAAATCCTCTTCACTGAAAAATTCACTCTTTGATACAATAATGAAGAAATGAAAAAGTTCTGTTTGGGTGGAGCTTGTTCCACATCCAGACCAGCAGTGGGATGGTCCAATATGATCAGAGGTTAATGGGTGCTACACATCCAATTGTTCCACATGCAAGGCAGTTACACACTGACCACTTGGCTTCATGCAACACCACAGCGATCAAATTCATGAAGGGCCATCCTCTGCCTGATAGCCAATCCTCACTGCAGAGCAGGACCAAAGAGGAGAGAGAGGAGGAGGAAGTTCAAACCATTTCTTCCATCCGTCATAATGGACAAGGATCATATCCTCGACTCCGTCTCTCTGCCCGGCTTTCTAACCATACGGCCAGACAGATTTAAGGAGAAGCGGCAAAAGGAAATGGGATGGATCAGAAGCAATTGCCAGCTCTACTGCCAGGATATGGAGCTGTTAGTGTGTCATGATACTGTCATACAAGCAGCGGTCTTCAGTCAGAGGCCTCTTCAGATTTGTTGCAAGACTGAGTGCTACCAGAGATCCTTCTTGCCCACAGCATCACCATCCAGCACGATTTTTTGAAGATTCTTGGATGATATGAGTTATGACATTTTATTTCCCTTTGGTATATATACGTACACTGAGCAAAAATATAAAAGCAACTCTTATTTTTGCTCCCATTTTTCATGAGCTGAACTCAAAGATATAAAATATTTTCTAGATACACGAAAGACTCAAATATTGTTCACAAATCTGTCTAAATCTGTTAGTGAGCACTTCTCCTTTGCCAATATAATCCATCCCACCTTACAGGTGTGCATATCAAGGTTCTGATTAGACAGCATGAATATTCCACAGGTGTGCCTTAGACTGGCCACAATAAAAGGCCACTCCACGCCATTCCAGTTCCTGCAAATATTCAGCAACTTCGCTCAGCGATTGAATAGGAGTGGAGCAACATACCACGAGCAACAATCAACAACCTGACCAACTCTATGCCACAGGGATGTGTTGCACTGTGTGAGGCAAATGGTGGCCACACCAGATACTGACTGGTTTTTATGACAACCCCCCCCCCCCCCCCCCCCGAGCTGTGTGATCAAACTGCACATTTCAGAGTGGCCTTTTATTGTGGCCAGTCTAAGGCACACCTGTGGAATATTCATGCTGTCTAATCAGAACATTGATATGCCACACCTGTAAGGTGGGGTGGATTATATTGGCAAAGGAGAAGTGCTCACTAACAGATTTGTGAACAATATTTGAGAGTAGTGGGTCATTTGTGTATATAGAAAATGTTTAAGATCTTTGAGTTCAGCTCATGAAAAATAGGAGCAAAAACAAAAGTGTTGCGTTTATATTTTTGCTCAGTGTATTTTAAAGTTGAATTGTATTGCCTATTGAGTCCTTTTCTTGCCTTCCACTTATTACCGTATCCGTGTCCCTGCAGGCTCGGCAGCAGCAGGCTGAGCTCGCCCAGCAGGAGTGGTTGCAGATGCAGCAGGCCGCCCAGCAGGCACAGATGGCTGCAGCGTCTGCCAGCGCAGCTCAGCAGGCCAGCTCATCTCAGGATGAAGATGAAGAGGATGACATGTGATCCCGGGATGCTGTTCAACTTGTCCAAATTCTTTCCTGGGACAGTGTGAAAACACCCCGCTGTCATCGACAGAGGCGCGGGACTTCTTGGCGCACTGGAAAATTCATATTGGGAACGAAGAGTGACAGATAACTGGGAGGAATTTGAAGATGGACCCCTGTTCAGATGCCAGTACCGGAAAACCAATTGGATTGAAAGAACTGTTAATGTTTTTGAATAACATGACATCACCCTCATTTTCAGTTGCTTCTGTTTAAATGACCTTTATTCTTCTGTTATTTGTAGGATTCTGGATGTATTATGAACACACTGAGGACAGGCCCTGCTTGCGGTTCCTTGCCCCCTCACCCCGGTACTTTACCAGATGACTTTATGCTCAGAGACATTCGGTGGTTTAGGTGAACTGTTAGTGGATGATTCCAGCATCTTGTTCCTTATTAAATGTTTGATGGTCATTTTTCCAAAAGGAATTTTCTTTTTCCCCTCCTTGGTATATTTGTTGAAAAGTGGATTGTTTGAGGGCTTGTGAATATTGAATTTTTTTCTGTTGTGTAAAGAAATAAATGGAAGTTTTGTTTCATTTTTGTTTTTTTTGGGGGGGGGGGGTTTGTCATTTTCGTTCTTCCTAGAACCACCACAGTATTGCTAATTAGATACACCTTTAAGAGAGCGATAGAGAATATTTTTGTCTCATAGAACCAAAGATAGAGGACAGACTAACAAGCCCAGAGTTTGTGTTTAAAGGTGTAGGTGCTACTGTGATTCCCGTTGCTGACTCCAGATCAGTATAAAACAATGTTAAGGAATATCAACGTCTAACTTTGTAAGATGCTTTCATATCCAGGCTCAATTTGTGACTTCTCTTTGGGTGCAGTATCTAGCATTGTGGTCAATTCGAAGTGTAAAGATGAGAAACCAATGTTGTGATACACATTCACTTGAGTTTATTACAAAGTTTTATTCTTTCAGCAATAAAGGCATCATTTTTATAGACGACTGTTCTTGGTTTCCCTCAATGTGTCTGGTTTGTTTGGACTGGCCTGGGGAGAGTCCGACTGAGCATTACTACAAAATGGCTTCCCATGCTGGAAACTGCTCCAGTGGTGTCAAAGTGTTTGCCCCCTTCCTGATTTATGCTTTTACATGTTTGTCACATTTAAATGTTTCAGATCATCAAACACATTTTCACAAGTTAGAGGCAACACAAGTAAGCAAAAAAAAAAAAGTTTTTAAATGGTTTTTACTATTAAGTCTAATAATTGGTTGGGCCGCCCTTAGCCTCAACAACTAATCCAGCATGTACAATACTTGCAGGGAGTCTTTTCCAGCTCTAGAGGAACTTTGGCCCGCTTATCCTTGAAGAATTGTAGTTAAGCTGCATTGGAGGCTTTTCCAGCATGAACTGCCTTTTTAAGGTCATGCCACAGAAACTCAAAGGGGACCCTAAGGCTCCTCCCTTTCCGGTCGGCCCATGGCGGGGAAAGAAATGACTAAAAGTCAATGGAGCGATTAGTTATTTTCTCGTCTGCTTTGCCTTACAACCTGAATCACACACATGCTGTACCTCAGTTTAAATGATGACTAATGATGTGCAGTTTGACTGTATTAAACTGTTTCCTTCTTCAGTTTTCACACAAAACCTAAAGCAGGGCTTTAATTACTTAAATAAAACTAAGTTCAACCAATCACAGCTGCTCCTTGAACATAACCAGCTCTCTCATTGGTTAGACAGGAGCTGTGCAGCTCGGCAAGATCCACCCAAATATGGCTGTCTAACCAATGAGAGAGCTGGTTATGTTCGAAGAGCAGCTGTGATTGGTTGAACTTGGTTTTCAGTGTGCTCAGGGACCAGGAGGGTCACTCAAATGCTAAAAGGAGAGGGGAAACCATTTAGGAAATGCAAATGCAAAAAGGATTTGAAAATGAGAGCTGGAAAGAGAAAACGGATGTAGAAAAGGGAATAACTTTTTTAAATGTATGAAAAGGAAAGATATTTACAATCTCTTTTATTAATTGTGTTATTTAATTCTCCATTTTGGAATAGGATTTGAAAAACATTTTCAAATCACAGTATTTAATAATCAAATAATAAAAACAATTTGCAATTCCTCTTTAGTATTTCAATTTAAAATGTGTTATTACAAAATGCTTTTCAAATGTGTCTTTTTTTGTATGGATTAATTGTTGAATTTGAAATTATATCTAGCAATCTATATTTTTAATTCACAATTAAGCACTCATCGTCAAAATGCTGTATTGCTTTTCCAGTGACCCCCGTAGTCCCCCATAGTAGTCCTCCATAGTAGTCCTCCATAGTAGTCCTCCATAGTAGTCCCCCATAGTAGTCCTCCATAGTAGTCCCCCATAGTAGTCCTCCATAGTAGTCCTCCATAGTAGTCCCCCATAGTAGTCCCCCATAGTAGTCCTCCATAGTAGTCCCCCATAGTAGTCCTCCATAGTAGTCCTCCATAGTAGTCCCCCATAGTAGTCCTCCATAGTAGTCCTCCATAGTAGTCCTCCATAGTAGTCCCCCATAGTAGTCCTCCATAGTAGTCCCCCATAGTAGTCCTCCATAGTAGTCCTCCATAGTAGTCCCCCATAGTAGTCCCCCATAGTAGTCCTCCATAGTAGTCCCCCATAGTAGTCCTCCATAGTAGTCCTCCATAGTAGTCCCCCATAGTAGTCCTCCATAGTAGTCCTCCATAGTAGTCCTCCATAGTAGTCCTCCATAGTAGTCCCCCATAGTAGTCCTCCATAGTAGTCCTCCATAGTAGTCCCCCATAGTAGTCCTCCATAGTAGTCCTCCATAGTAGTCCCCCATAGTAGTCCTCCATAGTAGTCCTCCATAGTAGTCCTCCATAGTAGTCCCCCATAGTAGTCCTCCATAGTAGTCCCCCATAGTAGTCCCCCATAGTAGTCCTCCATAGTAGTCCCCCATAGTAGTCCTCCATAGTAGTCCTCCATAGTAGTCCTCCATAGTAGTCCCCCATAGTAGTCCTCCATAGTAGTCCCCCATAGTAGTCCCCCATAGTAGTCCTCCATAGTAGTCCCCCATAGTAGTCCCCCATAGTAGTCCTCCATAGTAGTCCCCCATAGTAGTCCCCCATAGTAGTCCTCCATAGTAGTCCTCCATAGTAGTCCCCCATAGTAGTCCCCCATAGTAGTCCTCCATAGTAGTCCTCCATAGTAGTCCCCCATAGTAGTCCTCCATAGTAGTCCCCCATAGTAGTCCCCCATAGTAGTCCCCCATAGTAGTCCTCCATAGTAGTCCCCCATAGTAGTCCCCCATAGTAGTCCCCCATAGTAGTCCTCCATAGTAGTCCCCCATAGTAGTCCTCCATAGTAGTCCTCCATAGTAGTCCCCCATAGTAGTCCCCCATAGTAGTCCCGCATAGTAGTCCTCCATAGTAGTCCTCCATAGTAGTCCCCCATAGTAGTCCTCCATAGTAGTCCCCCATAGTAGTCCCCCATAGTAGTCCTCCATAGTAGTCCTCCATAGTAGTCCCCCATAGTAGTCCCCCATAGTAGTCCTCCATAGTAGTCCTCCATAGTAGTCCCCCATAGTAGTCCTCCATAGTAGTCCTCCATAGTAGTCCTCCATAGTAGTCCCCCATAGTAGTCCCCCATAGTAGTCCCCCATAGTAGTCCTCCATAGTAGTCCTCCATAGTAGTCCCCCATAGTAGTCCCCCATAGTAGTCCTCCATAGTAGTCCCCCATAGTAGTCCCCCATAGTAGTCCTCCATAGTAGTCCTCCATAGTAGTCCCCCATAGTAGTCCTCCATAGTAGTCCCCCATAGTAGTCCCCCATAGTAGTCCTCCATAGTAGTCCTCCATAGTAGTCCCCCATAGTAGTCCCCCATAGTAGTCCTCCATAGTAGTCCCCCATAGTAGTCCCCCATAGTAGTCCTCCATAGTAGTCCTCCATAGTAGTCCCCCATAGTAGTCCTCCATAGTAGTCCCCCATAGTAGTCCTCCATAGTAGTCCTCCATAGTAGTCCCCCATAGTAGTCCCCCATAGTAGTCCTCCATAGTAGTCCCCCATAGTAGTCCTCCATAGTAGTCCCCCATAGTAGTCCCCCATAGTAGTCCCCCATAGTAGTCCTCCATAGTAGTCCCCCATAGTAGTCCTCCATAGTAGTCCCCCATAGTAGTCCTCCATAGTAGTCCCCCATAGTACTCTGACACTGACCAACTTAGGTTTTGCCTAACTCTTGTTTTTTTTGTGTTTTTCTTGCAGCATCAGTTCTTAGAAATGGGGCCTTTCCACAAACCACACAGGCTGAAGTGGAATTGGAAATCCAAAACAGACTCCGGCTGAGCAAGGATGGAGTGGAAGGGAGGAGAAGGCAGAAGCCAGGGACTTTTGAGCTATAAGTAAGTCTTTTGATGAAGCAATGCTCTAATTTTGACTGATACTAAAACATAAATTTAAACAGTTGGCCCTGCGATAGACCGGCGACCTGTCCAGGGTGTACCCTTCCTCTCGCCTGGTAATTGCTGGGATAGGCTCCAGCTTCCCTGCAACCCTGAATTGGACTAAGCGGTACAGGAAATGGATGGATGGATTTACAACGGTTAACTCTGGTCAAACTATTGAATTGGCCGACACTGAAAACATGACAATATTTGGCCACATCATCATGGTTTCTTCAAGTAGAGCTGTCAGTAGTACCAAAACAAACAAAAATGTCCTCTTCTCTGTCTCTTGGAGGCAGGCCAAGAGACTAGAATTGTGTTCTATGGAAAAGCACATGTAACTGTTTTATTGATGGCTGTTATTGTTTTAGTTTATTTCCATAACTACACACAGAAACACCTTCTACACACACAAATGTAAATGTGTGTTGTTGTTGTTTTTTTTTTTTACACAGCTCCGAGTCCCTCTGCTGTTCTGGTCCCTGACATCTCTTCGTCATCTTTGCCCTTTTCTCTTCCTCACCTCCTGGAGGAGCAAGTTCATCAAGACACTTAAGTACAACAAGACTTTCAACACGTGTTCGGCACATTGGGCAGATGCCTCGTTTTGGCCTCAAATTTTGTTTTTATAAATAAATAAAATATGAATTTCAGTTGACTAAAGTTGTATTTATTGAAATCTTAGAACAGGATTCAGTTAGCTCAGATGGTTATCCAACGATCGGTAGATTGGCGGTTCGAACACCGCTGCCAGCAATCTGTTCCTGTGTCCCTGGACAAGACACTTCATGCTCCTTACCTCCAGTAAAAACATAGCTGGTTCATGATTGAGTATGAATGATCGGTGGTGGTCAGTCTGCCCCAGGGTAGCAGTGTTAATGTGAGTGAATGAATAGTGCCTTCAGTAATGTGAAGCGTGTTTGGGTGTCTTGAAAAGTGGCATATAAAACTGATGCATTATTATTAACATGAATACAACTATGTATGTTTAGTATATGTAACATAAGGTATTTTAGTAAATGGAACAAAATGGTGTTCCAGAAATCCTAAATAATGTTGTTTAAACTTAACATAATAACATGAAGTAAATTCAGCATAACTGTATATGATGTAGCACTTAATTAAGACAACTTGCTGAAATTTAGTCATCTGGTATTCTTCAAATTTAAACAAAATAGTTTTGTGGGACCGGTTGACATCACTTTATTATTTCAATCTAATGTTCTAGTTCTTTGAGTGTCTCTCTCTGCAGTCAAGCATGCATCCCTCCCAGAAGCCAATCATTGACCACCATACTCTGTACTAGCTGGTGTTGCTCACACAGATGATTCACCACCAGTGTTGGGCATCTTACATTGAAAAAAGGAATTAGTTCTAGTTACAAATTACTTTTTCCAAAAAGTAATTGAGTTAGTAACTCAGTTACTACACTGTAAAAGTTATTAGTTACTCAGCAAAGTAACTCTGATGTTATTTCTATACCACAGTTACATTCTATAATATCTATAAGGTCAAATATTATTTTTTTACTGAATGACGAATAATAAAACACCATATAAACAGTATTTTAGAACATTTGGTATTTTAACTTGACTAAGATTAAAGCAATATGCAGAAAAATAAAAAATAAATATACAAAAAGTAAATATTAGAAATACATAATCACACACTTTTCATTAAAGTGCAAAACTAAGAGACAGCTGTGGGTAAGAAGAAACGAAGGAAAATCTGTCCATTAAGTTATGCAAATCTATATGTCTGTAATATTGTACAGTAAACAGAGCACTATCCTAGTTGTAGACATTTTAGGATTGATTTCGTATCACTTGGTCACATGACTTGGAAGCTATTGAAGGAAAACCTGAAATATTACAGTAAATTTATTAATATAAAATATTCTATGCAATCAAATGTCAAATAAATTGTTGTGTCTGGGTATTAAGATGTATTAAGACACTTCAAGATTGATTTGGTGTCACCTGCAGACACATGAACTGGAAGATGGGCTATCATTACAGTAATAAGAAATATGATGTGTGAAGTTCCTCCGGTGTCGAGCAACAATGTATATTCATATTTTTGTGTTTGTTTGTTTGTTTGTTTGTTGGTAGATCTCACAGGTATTTTCTGGGATGTATGGAGATTTATTGAAAACAAAACCCATCGCCTTCAGGAACGAGCGGCAATCCAGCCGCTTTATTAGTGCAGTTCATAGTGAGACATTAGGGGGAGTGTCCGCTTGAATGAAACGAATGTCCGCCTAGTATCCAACTTAAAACTAGTTCACAACTAAGTTTCTCACAGCATGTAGACAGCAAGAGCACTCAGAGGGTCTGCACACTCACCGAATCATCATCATATTTGCAACAGCGTCATCACTGTCACCTGCGCTCTCTCATTCCTGCTGAAGACGGCGCTGCGCTTCATTCAACCATGATTTGTTGATTTATTTGTTATGTAATATTGGTTTGTAAAATATTATAGGGTACCCAGATCAAAAGGCCCGACCTAAATGAATAAAGGTCGTAATTAATCATTTATAGGCTGAATATATGGAACGCCTCGCCCATGCTTTCATTGATCGCCGAGACGTCGGGTGGTGGTCGTTTCCGATCAAAGGCCGACGTCTCGGCGATATGCATTTTTTGGCAACCTCATAATTTGCCCTGCCGAGAAATGTATCCCCTGCTATATCAAAGAATTAGCAAGTTATAATAATAATAAGACTGCTATGAATGATGTAACATTTTCTATGTAATTCCACTTTCTTCATGAGCTACTGGTGTGGATTCCAGCTCTATAGGACAATTGTTGGGTTAAAAAGAGAGGAGGTGCATTCTGTGGCAACCTTCAAATCTCCATTTCCAAAAGATGCCCTGCTATTTTAGAGATTTATGTGTGGCATAAATATGTTTTCATAGAACAATGTATGATCTTTGGGCTGCTGGTGTGATTTTCAAACCTGTCCCATGTAGTTTTGGGTTAAAGGACGGTACGCTATAGGGAAAGTTGAATATTTGGGTTTTATTTAGAGATTTTGAAAGGGGCATACACAAACAACCAGGGAGGAGTTTTTTTTAATATAGCCTACTTTATTGATAATTAAAATAATGAACTTCATAACAACAAAATGTCCAGGCACTGACACCCCCCCCCCCCCCCCCCCCCCCCAGAACAAAAACAGGATTTTCTTGTCTTCCATAACGGACATTTAGGGGCATATGGTGTATTCTACATGATTTATGTGGGCTGTTAAGTAAGAGTTTTTAGACCAACCGATAACATAATTGCGTACTCTGCCATTAACAGCAGATAAAACGTTTTCTTATGTAGGCTACATTGTGTCCTGTTTGCACCCATATCAGCCTTTAATCGCTGATTTAAAACGTTTAGATGTTACACAATGCTTTAACTATCACGCTGTTGGTAGAAAAAGCGCAGAATGTGACCCATAAACACCGAAGCACCGAAAACTACTCCTGAGACACTGTGACGTTAAAACCCTAAAGTTAAACGTATTCAGATAAAAGGTGTCAAAGTCGTCCTTTTCTACATATATCTGCCATAAAACAGTACATTTTCAGGACGTACATGCATAGGAAACATGGTAATATTACGAATATATTTAGAAGTTGCCGCTTCGCTGATATTTTAAACCGTTTTCGTTATCAGGGAGTTTTGAACGATGCGCGTTCCCGCGGCAGGGGATGCATTTCTCGGCATAAAGCCGTTTCCAGTCAGCATGCCAGTTGTATGAACTGGGGTTGTCAACCGTCCCGTAAAAAACGGAATCGTCCCGTGTTCAGAGAAAATAATACGCGTTCCGTATTGAGGTGAGAAGGAACGCGGTTTGTCCCGTACTTCAGCTACAATGGAAAAAAGACAAAAAGGTGGAGTTATTCTGTGTCTTTAAGCTGTGCAGCTGCCTTTTCTTCTCTCATTCTCTCCCCTCCCTCTCCTGTTGCTCCTTCAATCATGAAAGCACGAATTAAATTGAATTGAATGAGTTGAAGGGAAGTTATAAACTGTTTCTGAGAGACAAATAACACCAGGATCGTTTTCTACAACTGTGCAGGGGCGGCTCTAGCAAAGTTTTACAAGGGGGCCAGTTAGGGCATTAACAGGGAAAGGGGGGAACAAATACATACTTTTCTTTCTTATTCTCATTTAAAATGTCTAGCTTTTAATTTAAAAAAAATCAGAATCTTACAACTAAATTGGTCATCTGTTAAATGTATAGAAATCCATTATCTTATATAGTAAATATTATTGAGTCTAATATATATCCTACTAAGCTATAGTACTTTTTCCTTTGGGAAGGTACCATCTGTGCAGTCTGCAGTTCTGTCGAAGAAAGATGTTGAATCTATTTAAGTATTGTAGAAAAATTATTGATTTCTGTGCATTTGTTTTACATGTGCACTAAATTAAAGTCGATGACGTTGATTAAGCATCATGCGGGGGGGGGGGGGGGGGGGGTTCCTTATTTTAATTTGCTGGGAGTTTGCAACCCTAATATGAACACATATGGCATAGATAGCACTGGAGTTCAAGAAACGTCTGTCTCATCAGCTCAAAGGATGTATGTGTTCTCTGAATGTTGATGAAGCAATCACCCAAAACATGGAGAAAATACTGAATCTAATGGTTCGCTTTTTTGATGATGATGCATCCAGAGTAATAACACATCATCTTGCAAGCAAGAAAGTAAACATTAACAATAGCAATGCTTCAGCTCTGATCATTGCACTGGAAGCTTCAGTTTAGCAATTCTGTATTTATTTGTATTTGTTTCATATTATTCAGTTTACCACTTCTTGGAGCACTTTACTGTTTTTTGTTGTTAAAATGAACTGCCTCTGCAAATATGTTAAAAAGGAGAGGAGTCAAGACCCAATGTAATGTATTTCCTATAACTTAATTTGGCATTGTTTTGAACAAAAATTATATAAAAAGTTACAATTTATATGTTTCTTGTATAAATTGCCCTTTACTGAATTAAATTGTTACTAAATGAATCAGATCAATTAGCTTGACTGAGTTTCACATGTTTTCATTTATAACTTAATAACCTTTACTTCTAAAAATCACATTTGAATTGTAGGTCATCTTGTACGTTACCAAGCACAATGCTAAAAGTTGTTTACCAAATTGCCTATACTGTATATGCATTGGATTCACTGTAACCCCACTCCTTGGAAAAAAGTTCAGGCTCAGGATATTTTTTCACTTTAAGCCCTGCTAAAGTAACATTTGCCGCCTGTCGAAAATTAACACTTTCTCAGTATCAACATGTGTCTTTAAAACTCACGGATGTCATATGTTGAATCCATGGAACATTTCAAACGAGATCGGAGAATAACTTTTATTGCTCCATTGACTCTCATTCATATTTTTTGACAGTAGGTGACCCATGGACCAGATGTAGAAGGGTGTGACTTTGGCTCCCTATAGGGCTCAGGTCAGGACTTTGACTAGGCCACTCCAGAGTCCTCATATTGTTTTTCTTCAGCCAATCAGAGGTGGACTTGCTGGTGTGTTTTGGATTATTTTCCTGCTGCACAACCCAAGTTGGTTTCAGCTTGAGGTCACCAACAAATAGCCGGACGTTCGGCCGCTGCAGCCCTGATGGGAATAAATGGCAGCAAAAAAAGGACTTCTGTCCCCATAAAGGACAGCAATAATGTATTGAGTATGATGCCACCAGCTCAGACCTTGCTTTTTTATTGGTAGCCATTTCTGTATTTTAAGACTAATTACATTAAAAAGGTGTGGTGGTAAAGATTTTCTCACTTCTCTCTGTGTGTAATATGGACATAAATACATTTTAAGCCTAGAGGTGGTAACTATGGCAACTTATACAAGAGTGGCAAGGAGAAAGCCAGTGTTGTAAGAAAGCCATATTAATCCTGCTTACAGTCGTGTTCAATAAATGAAATTATGTGTTCCAATGAGGCTCATTTGTCAGATTTAAGGTATTTTTTTTAAAATAAATTGTAGGTAGATATTTGTCATTTTATTAAGCTCACATATTAGACGTGTTTTTTTATTGGTCTGTTGTAATATTCTAATCTTGAATGAATTGGGTATTATATTAGCTGTAAGCAGAGAATCATAAGAACCAGAAATAAAAGCTTGAAAACATCAGTGTGTGTGGAATCAATCATACACAGTAATGTGTTTCACCTAGTGATGGAGTAACTGAAATAAATACACAGTTTAAATAATTGTCTGATTTACTGAGTATGATAAGCTACAAGCCATGTACAGCAACGTGGAAGAAGGTTCTCTGGCTAGACAAGCACAAAACGCAACACACGTTTTGTGAAGGAAAACTAACGCTACACACAACACCCGGAAAATCACATAACCTTCCCTACAATGAAACATTCAATTCAATTTCAATTCAGTTTATTTATATAGCGCCAATTCACAACAGATGTCATCTCAAGGCACTTAACAAGAAGTCATTTCAATACATTTATACAAACATTCCAATCAGTTAAAAAGTTTCCTATTTAAGGAATCTCAGCAGATTGCGTCAGTCCACAGACCACAGCAATCCTTCAGCAACCCCTCGTACTGAGCAAGCATGTAGCGACGGTGGAGAGGAAAAACTCCCCTTTAGCAGGAAGAAACCTCCAACAGAACCAGGCTCAGTAGGAGCCTGGTTAAACATGGCGCTGATGGTGGCTGCATCATGCTGTGGGGATGCATTTCTTCAGCAGGGACTGGGAAGATGGTCAAAATGAGTGTTAAAATAGATGGAGGTAAGCCCAGGGAAAAATATCCTTGGATTAATAATCATATGTTGTGTAGTGTAATAAAATGCGTATTAGCTATGTCATTATAGGTAATTTTTTATAAATACAAATAAAGAGAAAACCCCACTGTTGCTACAAGCTTTCTTAATTCATTACAACGAAGACACGGCCTTCATGCCATTGACAAATAGGTCTATTTATTCTTTCTCAGGTTTTTAGCAATGACGCACAGATTCTGTTCGTTTCATTCGCAATCAGATGGAGCCACCAGTAGGGGGCAGTGTTGTACGCTCCAAGCAGTGTGCAGCCCAGCCCAGGAGCTCAGCAGCCGAGCCGCGGCCAGCGGTTAGTTAGAAGCCCGCCTGCTCTGTCTGCGCCCACCGTCTGTCTGCCTGCCTGCCTGCCTGCCTCCTACCCTACCTCCCTCCGACACAGCTGAATGTGTTTGATCCACAGGAAACTTTTCAGGCGGACGGGAAAGAAGACGACTGGGGAATATTTAGTGATTGGAGTTTTTTTCTTTTTTTTTAATCCCTAAATTTCGCATCAAAACAGACATTAGGTGAGTATCAACAACACGAAGAATTATATTCATGTTTTTCTAAAGGAAGCGAAGACAGGCATTGTGTTAATTAATAACAGTCAGAACGGAGTCTGAGGAGTAAAAGGGAATATTTCTGTGCATTAATAGAATATTTCTGTGCATTAATAAGGGAACGATTAAAATATGATGTAGCCTAGATGTGTTTCAGGGCCGTGCAGAGAGGGGCAGGTAGTCAAAGTTAAAAAGGGGAACATAGAACATGTTTTAAAACATCTTACAACAACATAACTTATAGTATACCATCCTGAATGACAACAACCGATATTCATCAGGAATCTAATCGAGAATCACAATATTATATATCATTTTCATCAGATGGGGACTATGCAAAGCAAAAGTAGCCCTTCTTTTATCTGATAGGGAACAGTGTTGTTGTTGAGACGCTGCTGATGCTGGGCTGTGTTGATCTGAGACTGTAGACATTGAAAAGACCATAGGAGAGGTAGTAGCTGATTAAACAAGCGTTATAAAGTACATTATGGAATCATTTAACTTGCTGCTGTGTCTCTCTAAATCAACCCTAATATCTGACTGGTTAACCTCCTAACAGCAACTCAGCTGCAGACAGCTTTAAAGATCAAAACAGCTCACAGGGGCTAGCTCTACTTTCCTTTAGTAGTGTTAGCACCTCTGAGAGATTTAGATTTGTATAAGTGGAGAGATGAAATGAATTCATGATATCTTCAGCAAAAAATATTAATAAAAATTTCAAATAATTTAAATATTAACATGATCTTTATTTATTTATTTATTAGGATAAGAAGAGATTAACGTATTTGACAAATTTGAAGTTTTATGTAAATTTTCACATGCATAATTATCAATTTTGGGACATTTTAATTTATCAAATTGTGGCACGTCTGGCTTTCCAGCCATATGGGGGACACAGCAAACATGTGGAAGAAGGTGCTCTGGTCAGATGAGACCAAAATGCAAAACGCTATGTGTGGCGGAAAACTAACACTGCACATCACTCTGAACACACCATCCCCACTGTCAAATATGGTGGTGGCAGCATCATGCTCTGGGGGTGCTTCTCTTCAGCAGGGACAGGGAAGCTGGTCAGAGTGGATGGGAAGATGGATGGAGCCAAATACAGGGCAATCTTGGAAGAAAACCTCTTGGAGTCTGCAAAAGACTTGAGACTGGGGCGGAGGTTCACCTTCCAGCAGGACAACGACCCTAAACATAAAGCCAGGGCAACAATAGAATGGTTTAAAACAAAACATATCCATGTGTTAGAATGGCCCAGTCAAAGTCCAGATCTAAATCCAATCGAGAATCTGTGGCAAGATCTGAAAGCTGCTGTTCACAAACGCTGTCTATCTAATCTGACTGAGCTGGAGCTGTTTTGTAAAGAATGAATGGGCAAGAATTTCAGTCTCTAGATGTGCAAAGCTGATAGAGACATACCCTAAAAGACTGGCAGCTGTGATTGCAGCAAAAGGTGGTTCTAAAAAGCTTTGATTTAGGGGGCTGAATAATTACGCACACCCCACTTTTCAGTTATTTAGTTGTAAAAAATGTTTGGAATCATGTATGATTTTCATTCCACTTCTCACGTGTACACCACTTTGTTTTGGTCTTTCATGTGGAATTCCAATAAAACTGATTCATGTTTGTGGCTGTAATGTGACAAAATGTGGAAAAGTTCAAGGGGGCCGAATACTTTTGCAAGCCACTGTATGTCCACTCTTTATCTACATAAACAACTGATGCAGTTTATAGACCAAAGACTACAACATCAGACTGAAGGAATTCCATTAGAATGACCACTCTACATCAACGAATGATGCTGTGTAGATTATAAATGGCAGTTGAGAGATGCATACTTTTACCTGAATCATTTGAAAATAAAAATAATTGAGTAAACATTCACAGGATTGTAAAAATAGTTACAATTTAATCTATAATTCAGTTCAATGTATTTAGTTTACATAACACAATTTCACAGCAAATGTCATTTCCAAGGCAGTCAATTTGACCCTTTGATCCTACTTTTTTGGGAGGTTTGATAACAAGAGTACTTTGAAAATGTTTAATTAATTGTAATATATATTTTTTAATATTTGGTGTTTTCTGTCTATAATGTCAATATTTTACTAATACTTTGTAGTGAAAAAAGTAGACTCCCACCTATTCGTGGTTCAGTATTTGAAGATTTTTCTGTGGAACACAATTACTCGCAGACAATTCACCTATTCACAGATTTCTTCATAGAGCACACTGACAATATAAGAAAATGCTGCTAAAAATACTACAACCTATTGGCTGGTGTTTGCAAAGCAGCCAATCCAGGAGTGCCATTTGTTTTGCTTGGTGCTGATTGGCTGTACCCCCAAGAGCGAAGATTAGGAATACTGTAAATGTTAGCTTCGGCAGTAGTGTTAACGCCTAGTTTATGTTTCTCCATCAGCAAGTTTGCACTCACAGGGTCACGTATTGACAGAGACTAATCTTAAGACAGTTTCCACTGAGTATTAATGCATAGTAAGGTATATGTGATGGTTGAACAATCAAAATAGGCAGTTATAAGCGTTTTTAGAGAGGGTCTCAAGTATACACGGATTTGACCTATTTGCGAGCGGATGTGGCCCCTAAAGCCTAGTTAATACTTCTCTGTCAGAACAGTGCTCTATAGTCGATGTAATTAGTAGTAAATGCAGCTTCTGGCCTCTAGATGCCTTATATTTATTATAGAGGCCTTTTTATCTAATGTGGTCTTTTGGTGATTTTGAACACCAGGAGGTGTAGAGAATAACAGAACAGACCGCTGTGTTTGTTTGTTTCCATGCGTTTTTAGAGTTTTCAATGAGCTGCAATTCTAGTAAAAGACTTTCCAGATTAATCAAAACTCGCTCTCTGCCGGCCATTGCTCCTTGAGTGGATGTGCATTTTCAAGCTGAAGTAAATAAACTGTCGTCGACCAGAAACGTCACTGCAATGGTAGGCAGAGCCGCTAGAAAAGGTCTACACCCCCTGCTGTCCTGGTGGAGAATTGCTTCACAACAACCGAGAAGTATAACGGGACAACGTCTCCGTCAATACGTATGCGTGTGGGTGCAAACTTGCTGATGGAGAAGTATAAACTAGGCGTAAGCCCTGCGAATACTGGGGGTCCACTGTAGTATACCATTTTTGCACATGATTTAACAAAGGTTAAAAAAAGGGTGATCAAATTCTGCAAATGGCTTCATGCAGCCCTATGATGTTGCATGAAGCCAGCAACTCCTGAAGCTAGAAACTCTGTTTACAGTCGTGTACAATATCCGGATAACACAGAATAGGCAAGCCATGGATCTATCTGGCATTCAACCGTACATGTTTGAACAGGAGTCAGAAGAAGGTTCCGATGTTAAGAAACAGCAACCAGTTCGCCAGCAAGTGAAAATGAAGCGATGTGGTGGATTACTGCCACCGACAGTTATATATTGCTGACGTTGAAGTGGGTTGGGACACGTACATTTATGGAGGGGTGTGTCTATAGCTCCTGATACGTGTTATCGCGGCTTTGTTCAGAATTACCTGTTTCTCCGCACACATTATAAAATAAAAAAATTGCATAGGAAAGCAAAGATGTTTTGGTATGGTACATTTGACACCCTAAGCAGCCTATATTCAACAACAACATTGTAAATGCAGTTTTGAATTCTAGAACCCCTTTAAAAAAATGGAAAGATGGGGCAGAGGAGTGCTGTCATCCTAGCAACCGGAAAATGGCTCAAGTATGTATTGTCATGACTAAGCTTTATACGGCATAGGTCTTGTTATTGACCGACAGACAGTACATGTTGTTTGGTCCTGCCTTATCAAGTTGGATCCCTCCAGAATCTCCCAAGACAGGTCACAGAGTTAAAAGGAGCAGTGCTTACAGCAGCATGTTATCATGTAATCCTATTTTCCCCCCAACAAGGAGCTCTGATGTTTGCTGCAAACAATAAAAGGGAGGGTTGTTTAGAGCGTGACACATTGTGGCTGAAATATGTGGGAGGGGTTGTTGGTCAGAAGGATTACATGTTTGCTTTTTGTAATGTTTGCTTTGTAGATATGTTGTCTACCAATGAGCAAACGTGTGTGAGTAAGAAGGCTCTCAGGCGGACTGAGTTTGGGTCAAGCGTATTTCACGGGGAATCTTTTCTCTTGCAGTCTGGTGTGACTTCGCTCAACTGGGCTTTTGGTCTTGAAGTGGATTTGTCCATGTTGCCTGGTTACCCAGCAGCCACTGGTGCAGACCTTAGTGTGGTTTAATCATGTGAGAGCATAACCCCCCCTTCTGTCCCTCGACTCAAATTCCTGACTCGGCCTCAGGGGAGCTCCTCCGTGCGTCACTGCTCTGGTCACAAAGACCTTCAGAGAACGTTTTTAGTCAGCCTCTCCACCTGTACAAGTCCAGAGTGTGATGAAAAAAAAAAGCCCCCCTTCTTTAAATGCACGCAACAATCTCCTTAATAAAGCACGTGGCTCGAATGAAGGTGTTGCAACCTCGCTGCGTGTGAAGAGAATGTGTCATATGTGAGAAGGTTGGTGAATGCAGAACGCACTGACTGCTTACCAACAAGTGAGAGGAGTATTGCAATGGGCTCTGCTCTTTTCCTTCAATAATACCTTAATATTCCAACTGAAACTTTGTGTACTGTGTACCATAAAACTATGGTGCCAATCATTTAAAGTTTTTTCACCCGTTTGCACCATGTCAATTTTAATTATGAATCATTAGGAAAAAAAACCTGAACTGACTCTTTTCTTGTGTAACACCTTACATAAAAACTAGGGGTGCCCCGATCCACTATAAATCGACTAATTGCGATGTGAAACGTGCAAAATCGATAGTGATTCAAAAGTGTTGAAAAATTTATTATTTTTCATAATAATTAAGTGAGTAAAACATAAAAGTCCGAGCGTAATGCACTGACATTTTTAGGGGACCGACCGGCGAAACTGTATGGCTGCAGCTAGTGTTTCAGCCATGCAGCGTGAAATTTACAAAATCCAGCAAATATTTTGCACTTTAGTTGTGAAAGAAGCGTCTTTTTTGTTGTGTATCGTGTCAGCGGCAACATCTTATTTTCCCCGGACATGTCCAGTTTTTCTGTGATGTCCGGGGCGTCTTCCCCAAGTGCAGCGCAGTGCAGTATGAAACACAAAGGAAATTTCCGACAGAACATCAATTGGTCTGGATACTTGAAACTGACTGGATTTAAGGGTAGAAAGTAGCCATGGAAGGAATGAAGAAAAAAACTTAAATGGGGAAAAAATATGCGACAAAAGTAATGGAATACCCCTAATAAAAACCCCTTTTAGCCTTCATGCAGTAGTGTAAAAGGTTTTTGGTGCGTTCCAGAATGGGTTTTTTTGCTGGAAAGTTTTATTTTAGCGCAGGAACTAGTTGTGTGGGTTTCTACTGTGAGCTCCAAATCCAGGCTGTTTCTGTAAATTAGCGGCTGATCCTGTAGGAGTAACGCTGTGTTGGAAACATGATAAAACTAGGAAGTGAAATACCGGTTCTATATCCTGTTGATCTGGTAAAAATCAGTAGAAATGCTTTTTTTGTTGTTGTTACCAACGCAACTTTCTTTCCTGCAGCTTTGCCACAACAGAGACCAGAATGGGAGTTAAAAAACGGTGAAATCAGTGAGATGCAGCCCTTGATCCTAGTTTTCTTTTACAATTCAGAAGCTGAGGAAAGTCACTCAAAACCTTGTGTGTACCTTTTTGCATTTTGAAGAAAGCTTCATCAATACAATTCAATTGAACTGAATTTAATTTAATTTCTATAGTGCAGATTCACAACAGATGTCATCTCAAGGCACTTTGCAAGAAAAGTCATTTCAATACAATCATTCAAATCAGTTTAAAGTTTTATTTAGTTTTCTATGTAAGGAATCCCTCCAGATTGCTCCGAGTCATTGACCTGAGGTTGCATCCCGTTCATGCAGACTCCAACCACAGCAATCCCTCATACTGAGCAAGCATGTAGCGACAGTGGAGAGGAAAAACTCCCCTTTAACAGGAAGCAACCTCCAGCAGAACCAGAACCAGGCTCAGTACGAGCGGCCATCTGCCACGACCGTCTGGGGGTCAGAGAAAACAGAGCAGAGACGCAGAAAGAACAGAAGAACTGATATAAGAGTAGTTTCTGTATTAAAGAAAGTAAAACGTTGATAACAGGACTCAGGGGATGTTCAGTTACTGATGCTCAGTTCTTATCTCTTACAAAAACAAAAAAGCTGGGATCTTCAGTAATAAGTCTATAATCAATGAGTCTGCTACTGTGATTATAGCTTATAACTTATGTAGCCTATAACAAATGTTTTAATATGTAAATGTAGATGAGGGCATTTCTTTTTTTCTTTTTTGATCATTAAATTGAATTCCTTTTATGAATATGGTCCTCCTACGATGGCATGGCATCGTAGGAGGACCAAAGATGAAAGTAGGCCTGTGTGGCTCTCTTAATGTCTCCTAGACACACACTCACCTTAGGTGGATGCTGACATTTTCTAATGCTTTGCTGGTAGCGTTGTTGAGAAGTTGGACAGTACCTGGTTGTGATGTCATTCCAACCTCATTGTTTTAGCTCACAGTCAGTATGTAATTCAACAAAGCTTGCACTGCAAATATTAAAGGTCTCGTTCACTGAGAAACGGAAATACTCGTTCTTTCTGAAATACAATCGGTCACTCTGAGTTGCATATGCATGCTGCATGTGAACATTTTTCTTCAGCCCCCCCATTGCCTGCATTAGCCACAGAAAGTAAATAGACGGCAAAAAACGAGCCAGTCAGAAAAGGCCAGTCTCTTCTACGTAAATTGGTATTCATGACCTCGCCTACCTTGGCTTGCGACCGCTCAAGGGAAGGCTGTATTGATTTTGCAGCCAGGACAGAGCATAGCCTCTGCTAGTAGAAGCTAACCATTAGCAACTCCACAACATGGCGGGACACGTTCGGGCTTTTGTTATTTGTGGAAGTAACACATCAGCGTTGCATTTTTTAACCAAAAAGGCAGGAGGAAAAATGGTTGGAATTTGTCTTTGGTTCACCACCAGCAAAGTAAGTTAAGTTAGTTATTTGTTTGAAGGCAGCATAAGAATCCCATTGCTGTTAGCCAGTCAGAGGGGAGATGTTTGCATATTATGAATATTAATGAGCAAGACTCGTAATCCTGTCCTTTTCCCCCCACCCACTCCTCCGACAAACTTCAGCCTCCTGAAACAGGAGAAACACTTTTTCTACAGAAAACGCCTCACAAGGCATTCATTCATACTAGAGACCACAGCAAATTATTTCACAATAGATCTGCGTTGAATTAAATATATATCATAATAAATTGATTATTATTAAGTACCGAGTGTGGGACAAATTCTGAATTGCCATTTAGGTGAACATGATATTACTGTTATGTTTATTCTTTTTTTATTTGACTAAATCAAACATGTGGAAGCAAACTCCTCTGACACATTCTCTTCGTGTTTTTCTTTCTTTCTGCCAGCATGACCGGATGTCCTTGCAGCTCGTTTGCGACCACTCCCTGCAGAGGGTGACGGTAGCCAGGTCACCCGTTTGACTCCTGCTCTGTCTGTACTCGTTGACATTGTGGGAGTTGTCGTATACAGTAGCTGCTGTGGAATATTTATACCCATGTGGGCCTCCAGGTCACTACGATGCGTCTGTGTAACATCAACAGACGGACTCTCTTTGTAAAGCTGTTACTGTAAATTGAATTATCTTTACAGTTCCTTTCTTTGACATATTCCGTGCCTCGGAGAGCTTCCATTTAGTTGCTCTTTACAGGCTTCAGAAAATGAAGGATGTAAAAATCACAAGTTTTGACATTACTGCTGGCAGATGTAGAAGAATAGCACTTTTAAACAGACTGTGTTTAATACGGTTTCTTTGTGCTTGATCCTGGGCCACAAAGTGTCAAATTTCAATTCAGTCTGATGTACTGTCATCACGCATGATTAAATGAACATACTAATGAATATCATTGGCCTTCAACTATCTGCTGACTAGGGCTGCAGCTATCGATTACTTTAATGATTGAGTAATCTAGCGATTACTTTGACGATTAATTGAGTAATTCGATAAAGAAATTGAACATTCAAATGCAGAGTGTAGAGTGTGCAAAGTTAAAATATATTGAGCAGGCTCTACAAGTATATACATTATCTCAGCTTTTCTGTCATCCCTCTATGCTCTTTTTTTCTTTAAATACTTTCTATTTTTACATGTCACCGAGTACGGAAAACCACGACACTTTCCTCTTTTTAACGAGTAGAAGGCGTGAAAAGAAACTCTGTACTTTCACTACCAGCCATGTAAGTACAAAACATGAAACCTAGTAATCTTTCACCACATGATAGTATCAATAACTAATAACTAACTAAGGACTCAGTCTCACCAGGTTGCTCTCTTGCGAGGGTTGGCGGTGGGCCGCATCAAAGACGGTTCAAGGCTTCCTGTCTCCCAATTCAGCTAATGGAGGTTGGGGGCTAAATAAAAAACGTTCCCAGGACGCTAGCAGTCCCTTTATTTTGTCCCTGCCAGTCCGTTCCGCTCACTGAGACCACGTTGGACGCCATACTATTTGATATTTATTAAGCATATTGATCAATATAGAGGACAGTGTGCACAAAAACTGCGTAATCACTCGAAACCTCCCCAATCGTTTTATTCTAAAACATCATATATTATTTAGCAATCAATGTTTATCTCGTATCTACATGAACCCTACAGTCTTGTTGTTCCTCCTGGAGAGCCGGTCCATGCCAGTTCAGATTAAAGCATTAACCTGTCCCCCCCAATGTCCTCTCAATATCTTGTTACTCTGACGTCTGTCCCTACAGTCTCTTACATTGCTATCAAAACATTACACACAGAAGGCTTTGTTTGTCCAGCATGACCTACTGGCCTAGAAGCACTTACACTACGGATCTAACTAATTAATTAGATATTAATTACAAATATTTCCTCAACAACTGTTTATAGTTAATAGTTGTGGAACGCTAATTCAGTTTAGCAAGGAACACACTGTACTGTTTTCCTCTGGGTGTACTATGTAGTGGTCCCATAGCTTTGATAGTTTTTGTCATTTCTGTCGCAGTGTTTCTTCTTCACGCTCCTCAATGCGTTCATTTCTGTCGGACATCCTTTAACATTTTAGATACCTTGGTAGCATAAGCTAAGTGACTGGGTTGTGTAACTGAAATAATCGTCCGGGCAGAACGTCACCATAAGCGAGCGCATTGTGTAACTGAAATAACTATCTGGATGGAAGCGTGGTATAGTAACAGTAGTGGTAGTAGTAAAGTAATTTACCACTCAAATCACTTGAGCTACTTGAAGAATTGTTTCAGTACTACTAATGACAGTCTGTTTTTTATTATATCAGGAATTACATATGACTCATTCTTGTGACTTGTTGTCTTAATTGTAACGACATCAGCTGCTATAACCATCCAAACTGCCTAGTGCCTGCATTCCCACAAGACCTGAAGGAGGGATGTCCAGCCACAGAGTGCTTCCGGATCTCAATTCGTTGGAAAGAGGAGGAACATTTGTTGGTTTAAAGAAAATCTTTCACACAAGGTCCAACCTTTGTCTGTGACCATCATAGGTTAGCAGCACAGATACAGTCAGTCCTGTCTGAATAATGTGTTTAAAAAATAATACAGAATCAGGTTCATACTATGAAAATCATAGCATTAGGTCTTTTCTCATCACAATTTCAGACTTTTTTTCGTAAAATTGTTCAGTGTGCGCCTAGATGCACTTTGATCTAGTATGTTTTGTGAGGCTACATGAAAATCTGACGGGGTTTTAGAAAGGTTTTTAGGAAACGTCTTCCTTCCTAAACATGCATATGACCAAAATAAACACACACACACATACGTTTATGAAGAATAATTAATATGGTACTGTCAGGATCTGGGGTTGTTTGGGTTTTAGGGTTTCTTCTATGTTTGCCTTTTTGTGTCATTCCTGTTTATTTGTGCTTAGCTTTAGTTGTTCTCTTCCTTAGATCAGTTTCTTATTAGTTCTTTTACTTCTGATTAGATTATCTGATTGTTTATTTCTTTTCACAGTTTATGGTTAGTGTTTGCTTCTCCCCTGTTCCTTCCATGCCATCTGTCTGTCTATCTCTCTCTCCCTCAGCCTGCATGCCTGGTCTCCTGTCACAGCTCCAACCTGTTCCAATCTAGCCACTTGTTCCTTGTTCCAGTAATCAACCTCCCAGTATGTAGTCACCTCTCTCATCTTCATCTCGGCTCTTCATGCCCCTGTCATTTGTCCAGACATGTTCCTAGTGTTTTCCCACCTAACAGTTATTGTAACTGATCCCTTTTTCCTCATGAAAATATCCTTATCACAATCTCCCCGAGCTCCAGCTTGCCTTTTGGTCCGACCTCTTACCCACACACCGTGATCGATATTGTGATATGATTCTATTTAATTGCTGAGGAGGTATCAGTTATTTGCTTTTATTATTATAACTGCATATTCTCATTCTAAAGTAGGGCAGGGCAATATGGACTTAGATCTATGTAGCAATTAAATGTAAAGCATGTGCGGTAACGATATTCAGGAGGATAGATTCTCTACACTACAACTCCCAAGGCAGTCATTTTGACGGATTTCGTATTTCACTTTTCCTGTTTAAGCATGTCCTTTATTTCCATGTTATTATTTCAATAAAATAAAATATCAAAAATAGAAACCGGATTATTCGTGTAATATTCCTATAATACTTTTGTTCCGTCGTTACTCTTGTGATTGTTTTGAATAATTCAATGCATTTTTAATGTGTTCATAATTATTGTACCATTTACAACTAATTATTTTTGTCATATTTATAAAAATTGCATTTATTTTAAGATCGTTTTCACACCTGATGGTCCGGTCAGACTCTGGTTCGATTGGGGACCAAAACCCCACCATCGTTGCTTTTTTTTTAAGCTACTGCGGTTCAATTTCACACGACTCTTTGTCAATCGAACCGAAGCTTTTGAGCAACGTGTTTACCTCCTCGCCTGTGGGGGTGCTGCACCAAGAAGCTATAAACGGGGGCATTTCCTGTTCCTTGAAATTTAAACTAACATGTAGCGGCATCAGATTTTAGCGATTTTTGGATTGCTCTGCTGTCTTTGGTAAATGTGCCAGACGAATATGTTGCAGCAATGCGCTCAGCATGAGCAGAGAACGAGGCAGAGTTGTTGCTGTGCGGTTGTTTTGGTTGTATTTACCCAGAATGCCCTGCGATTTGGTCAGCTTTCAGCCTTTGCAGCGCCCCCCAGACACGCTTGGCATTCACACATGCAATGGAACCGCACCAGAGTTCACTTCAACCAAACCCAGACCGAGGTTTTTAGGCGGACCAGAGTTCGCTTCATTGGTCTGCATCAGAGATTGATTGCGCATTCACACCTCCCCAAATAAATCAGACTTTTTGGGGCGAATAAACTAGAGTTTGAAAAAACCGGACTAAACAGGGCTGGTGTGAATGCACAACAAATGCCATTAATGGCATATTTTTCTATCCACGGTTTTTTTCTTTTCTTCAATTTTATGTAAATAATTAAAATCCTTTCAGTAATGATGATATAAACAAATTAATCTTTAACTTGTTAGTAAAACTTTCTTTCTCAGAATAACATATTTAGTGTTATTTTAAAACTTTTATGCACACATAATCAGGTTTTTGACCATATTATTGGGTCTACATATCTATAACGAGTTACCTTATAGCGCACTAGCACCATTTTACTCTATGACATCATCGCCAGTCTCGCATTCCATTTGCCAGAATGCCAGCCATCAAATTGACTACCAGAGGGAGTTCTACTGTTAAACTGAAGTACAGAATGTAAAAAGAGAAATAATATTTCTTTCTGCTTTCCTGATTATGCATAAATTTTGTATCGCACAAAAATAAAGCTGCACATATTTGAATTAAAAATGTTTCAAGTTCAACAGGTGTTTTTTACGTTAAATAGAAAACACTGCACAGTGGCGCAGTTGGTAGCACTGTTGCCTTGGAGCAAGAAGTATTCTGTCCTGGGTTCAAATCCCAGCCTGGGGTCTTTCTGCATGGAGTTTGCATGTTCTCCCTATGGGTTCCCTATGGGTACCCCGGCTTCCTACCACAGTCCAAAAACGTGACTGTTTGGTGAATTGGTCTCTCTAATAATTGCCATTAGTTATGAGTGTGTGAGTGAATGGTTGTTTGTCCTGTATGTCTCTGTGTTACCCTGCGATGGACTGGCGACCTGTCCAGGGTGTACGCTGCCTCTCGCCCATTGACCGCTGGAGATAGACACCAGCCCCCCCGCAACCCTGCATTACGATGGACGGGTGTAGAAAATGGATGGATGGATGGCATACCAGGTAGAAAGTACGCAGGCACATCATTAAAATGGACAATCACAGTAGGACGGTATAGTCATAATCTCTCCAGTCGGTCAAAGATGTTTTTTTTTATTATTATTAAAAGAATGTGTGCTCTATTCTCTTGTTCCAGAGTCATATTGGGCTGCTCATTTTACGCTAGGTTCAGCTTGAAGTTTCATGTTGCTAAATTGGAGTTGTTCCTTTCCCTGACTCCAATTCTTTCTTTGCTATATCACTTTGTATCAATTGGCATTAGAAATTGAGTTAGACTGCACTGTTTAACAATAGAAAAATACATTGGAATGAATGTAACTGAATTTGATTTTATATAGATTAATATGAATTGAATCTGTCCTTTAAAGGGTGTTGAGATGTGTAAAGTATGTTTTTGTAGCCTATGTAAAGAAACTGAATAGCTGTTGAATGTGTTATCTTGATTACCTCACAGAGTGTTGACTGGAGATAAGTGAGGGCTGTGTGGCGTTAAATGTGCTGTACAGGGTTGTAAACGCTCAACTCTCTCAACCCCTCCTGTTGCTACTGGGAAGTCTGGTAAATTATAAACCAAAGAAGGGAACGAGCTGCTGCTTTGCAAGGATGAAAGGCAGCAGGTAATATACAGCATCTATGATTTTTGACAAATCTAAATGTTCTTATATTTTCTATATGTTCTTTGTGATTGTTTAGTAGAAAAGGACAGGCAAATGGCAACCTTTACTTCTAAATACACATTTTGATTAAAAAAACATTTCATGTCTAACTGACACAGAGACTATATGAGATAATTACTGTCATATTTGACTTGAATTATAATGTTTCTACTGTGTCGTAAATCCCAGACTGCACCTTGTTTTTTTACCTGTGGGAAGCTTTGCAGATGTTGCTTGAAGATGCATTAATCCAAAATTCTATATGGTACAAACTTTGACGTGAAAGGAGTCACTGAGGCATGGGACGGAATGAGATTCTTATCATAGCGTAAAATACCATGGTTTCATGGTACAGTATCTGTAAAGGTGTTTTTCGACTTAATAGAGGGCCTCCTTTAGTTTATATGCCATGACTGTTTGTGTTTCTTGTGACTGGAAAAATTTCCAAACAGTTGAATTTGTCTTTCAGAAAAGCAAGAGAAAAGTATGGTAGCCTTCTTTCAGGCAGCGGAGGTGGGGGATGGGCATTGCTGTATTACCCTATTCTCCAAACAGCCAAAGATAGCTGTAGTCTTTTCTCATCTTTTTAAAACCTGTTTAAACTGTAATAACTTTATTATGCGAGCTGTTTTGAGTCCAATCAGTTTTAACAACCTTTGTTTGCAATAAAACGGCAGCCACTCTGGTATTCACCTCAGAGGGGGAGTTTTATAATGCGTTCCATTTGTACTCAGAACTTCTGACTTCCCACTCGGAAAGTCTGAGATTTTTTTATTTAATTTTTTGATCCGACTTTGACATTCAATATGGCCGCTCATTGTGTCCACATATGGTCTACAACAGTAAGTTGTGGTGGAAACATGTTTATTTACATGACAATAGGGCTTGGCAATATGGCTTTAAATCTATTTTGCGATAATTTGAGGCATGTGTGGTAATGATATTTATTGCAATGTAATGTTTTCTTCTGTTAATAAATGGTAAAATGATTGTTTTGAACACTCTCACATACCCGATACATTGTTGTGACAATGTTGTGATAACACAAAATGTAAACATTTTTGGACTCTAGTGCAAAATGTAAAAAGAAAAACACATTTCTTCCTGCTTTCCTGGCTACTTATTATTGAATTTAATATTGCACAAAACTAAAGCTGTACATATTTGAACTAAAAACACTTCAACGCTTTTCAATTTCCATTAAATAGAAAACAACAAATTTTAAGCTTTCAATATCTAGTGTAAATATGAACCCTGAACATCAGTATTGATCCTCCTGTTATCAACTTAAAGTACTCTTACATCAGTTCTTTTGTTCTTTTTGCGTCTCTGCTGTTTTTTACAAACCTCCAGACGGTCGTGGTAGATGGCCGCTGGTACTGAGCCTGGTTCTGGTTCTTCTTGAAGTTTCTTCCTGTTAAAGGGGAATTTTCCCTCTCCACTGTCGCTAAATGCTTGCTCAGTAGGAGGGATTGCTGTGAATGCGATGACAAAAAGCTGGTGACTGTCTACTGTTCGTTCAGGAGGATTGAATGCTGCAAGTCAACGACTCGATGTAATCTGCTAAGATTCCTTAAATAGAAACTTTTAAACTGATTGAAATGTGTGTAGAATTGAATTGAAATGAAATGACTTTTCTTGTAAAGTGACTTGGGATTACATCTGTTATGAATTGGTGGTATATACATATACACACACACACATATATATACATATATATATATATATATATATATATATATATAACTTTCGCACACAACTGTACATATATATATATATATATATATATATATATTTAAACTGAGTTGAAATTGAATTATTCTAGGCGCCTTGTTTACCCTATGCAGGAGTACACACTCGTATTCCGACACATTATTCTCTGCTACCATTGTTTCACAGTTGATCTGGTCTGGTCAAGTCTTGCTCTCTCTTGCTCTCACGCAGCCTGAATGAATGACACACACTTGCTGTTTCCTTTTAAATTGCTCTGTACCTCCTCTGACTTAATCTTTAGAAACCTCACTGATTCTTAAGATGGCTAACTTTGAGTCTTCTCAAAGTTATCTGTAGGCCTATCTGTTTGTTGTTGTCACGGTGACCTGTCGGCTCTGACATATGGTGCATTAACTGATGGTAGCACGTTTCCATCCTGCCGGTCATGTCACAATTGTACTAAAAATCACTTGATTCATCCGTGTATTTTTATTCTTAACACATCACCAAAACAAGGCTGTATATATATGGGTCGCTACATGTTACTGCTAAAAGCTTTTTAAATTGTATAAGCTAAATTGTAACTCTAGTTGCTATTTGATGGTTCATCCACATTTTAGTTCACATTTTCAGATAAATTGCTGTTGCATTTTGTTTTCTAGTTCTAATAAAGCCCACAAAAAGTAAATCGAAATATTTATCAGAATCAGAATCACTTTTTTGCCATTGCCAGTAAAAAATAAATAAATACATTTACAGACTAGGAATTTGAATTTAAATAACGAAGTAAAAGAGAAATTAAGTAAAAACAAAAACATAACATAATTTTAAATTAAATAATTGGTTAAAAACAATAATATGTTTGTTTGTTTTTTTGTAACAGTAGCAGGTGAATAGTGTGGCTATTTAGCTATTATTTAAGAGTCTGATGTAAGTCTATGTCGGGAGACTTTAACATGTTAGCTGACCCTGGCCCAGTTAACTCAGAGAAGTATCTAGACCAGCTCTCTAGCTGCCTCTACTTAGTGCACACACCCACAGGAGCTTGTCAGACCACAAGACTGGTCATCTAACTGGTTTTACTGGAATGTAGAAATGGAAGTAAGTGGAGCACAGAGCCGATTTCTTCCCACCCACAACAGTTTTTAGTGGTTGACAGATGGTGAAGAAGTAAATAGTGTCTGGACGGTTTGCTCTTCACCTCATAAAGTATACCGAGGCCCTTGTTTACCTTCTGCTGGATTATTTTCTTCTGCTCGCATATTATTCTCTGCTTCTCTTGTCTCACAATTTACTTGGCAGCATTAGGTTGTTATTAAAACCTTTTTTTGTGTTTTTTTCTTTTTCTTTCCAGATGTATGCTGACCAAACACTCAGGAACACATGATACATGCTCCACCCAAACTGCTTCCATAAAAGTAAGTGTCTTTGTTTGCAGGCTCTGGGGAACCGTGAGCGTTTAATATATTTGTTAGGCTGCTCTAGTTGCAAACACAGTTTATCTATAATTAAACAGGCCCACTCCCTACCAGTATTTTCTATATCAGGTTAGACTTTGAAGACTGTTTGTAATCTGCTGCCCTCTTGAGTTCACAATGAAGTTTACAGGTCGGATGCATCAGCTGTAAATCTGGAAAACTGTTCTGAGCAACAAGTCCCAAAAGCAAAGCTCTGATGGTTGTATCCCTATACTAATGTTTATTTATACTCCTGAAACGTTCATAGAGATACACTGCCTGGCCTAAAGAAAAAAAAGTCGCCATCAAAAATAAAGATCACACACTAATATTTAGGTGGAGCCCCTTTAGCTTTGATTAAGGGACGCATTCTCTGTGGCATTGTTTCAATAAGCTTCTGCGATGTCATAAGATCTATTTCCATCCAGTGTTGCATTCATTTTTCACCAAGATCTTGCATTGATGATGATAGAGCCTGACCATTGCGCAAAGCCTTCTCCAGCACATCCCAAAGATTCTCAATGGGGTTAAGGTCTGACTCTGGACTCTGTGGTGGCCAGTTCATGTGTGAAAACGATGTCTCATGCTGACCTCATTCTTGGAGCACATACTGTTGCTGAACCTAGGCCTGACCCTTCTCAAACACACCAACATCTCTTCCATGACCACGAGATGTCTATTTCGACATGGTTGTTTATGAAATGAGAAGCAGCTCATTGCACCAGTTGGGGTTAAATAACTTGTTGCCAGCTGTGGCTGTCCAGTGTGACGGGCCCTCCGAGAGCTTATTGAGCACTCTCATGACGAAATCCAGCCTCCAACAGACTTCAAGCAGCTGTAATTAACCAATAAAAATACACCCGGGTAGAGATGCGAAAAATGACATGTGATCAGGGAACTTCCCATTGGAGATTTTGAGATAGCAGGAGACCCCAGTGCAGACCCAGAACTTAGAAAGTAGAGGATGTATGCATCCCTTCTGGAGCTGGAGCACCTTGAGATCTTCAAGGATAAGCTGGTAGAGTGTCACTTGCAAGTGAGATGTCTAGGTTTCCCTCTTGGACGTATTACCTTGGCAACCTGATCTTTTGACAAGCAAGAGATGATGGACAAAACAAGAATGACCAACAGATAAATGTGAGAGAAGAAGTCCTCCTTGTGAGCCTTTATTTCTAGTTGTCTAATTTTAAATCTGTTCCGGAACATGTGCTGTCACGCCAAAACACCAAATTTTCTGATGAATTATAGGAACCATAAGGCCAACACCGAAAACAATATATTTCATTTCTAGCTTATTGTAGATCCAAAGCTTACTGCACATCTAATTTGCTAATTCTTTTGAAAAAAAGTATTCTAAGCAATGAGAGTAAAAGTCACTGGTTGGATGAAGTCAGTAGTCGAGTTTTTTTATGATCGATGTTTTAATTCGGGACTAGTTTGTTTTCGCCGTAGTGAGAAAGGAGTGATACGGCTGCTACGTACCCATTTTAGACCAATGCGGTGGCAGAGTTTAACCGACGTGATGACGTAAGCGGATATGGAGACAGCTAAGGTCATGATGAAAACTTCTTTCAAACTTTTACATAACCGAGTAAAAACATGTATGTAAAATGTGTTACATGCATTTAACTTCTATTTATGATTTCCATTTCCATACAATATTTACAGTCAGATTTCTTTCTAAGGGGAGCGGCGTCCCCCCCGCTCCCCCTCAACTCCACTACTGGATGCAGTCCTATCTATTATAAAATTAGAGAATACAAAAAATTTGGTTATTAATAGTCAAATACTCCATTTGCATCAACAACCTGCATGGGGTAAAATTTTGATAATTCTTGAATTTCAGTCGGGGCTACAAAGTCGGTTCTGGGGCTGCAAAAGGCCCCCACTTTGGACACCCCTGTTTTAGAGGGTGAACAGTTCGAGAAAAATGTAGTCAGACCTTAGCAAAAAAATAAATAAAAGGCTACTGTTACTAAAATCAAAATGTTGGCATTCAATTTAAAAAGTCACCACACGGTGTCAGTATTGGTCAGTCTATTGGTTTGTAACTGAGCCTTGCTGTAAGGGTCAGTATCATTCTAAACTGTTATAAGGGAGTCACCTGGTCACCAGCATCTGGATGTACATGTGCAGTTATTTCTTAGCTTTGTTGGTCTCAGGTAGCTCTTATTTGGGGCGTCAGAGTGACCTTAGAGTTATGCTGATGCGTCTTTATTCCTGATACATGCATGGCACTAAAAAGTCAAGGGATCAAGTTTATTTCAAAAGAGCTAAATAAAATACCATTAGCAGACCGGTAGCAAAGACATGTTTTAGTGTTTGCACCCGGTGTTTTACTGCCTGAAAGTGAATCAGTGACAGTGGTGCAGGTGTTGAACAAAGGCCCTTTTTGCTTTTGTCCAGGCGTGCTGCTAGTTGGTTGCTGGGCTTCTGTTTATTGTGCAAACTTGGCAGAAACAGAAAGCTGCCGGCTGGCGAAACAGCTCACCCTTCGAGGGAAATTATTAATTTGACCATAACTCCCTGATTTTCCTCAGCTGCTAAAAGGTTTCAGGTAACATTTTTTGATAAGTGAAAGGTTTGTGTCAATATGATGTCAAGTTTGGGACTCAGTGCAAGTGAAGGATTCTGAGCACCAGGGTGTGTGTTTTAGCACATTTTGGAAAAGGTCTGAAAATTTTTCTTGTTCCTGTCACGCCCGATGGGGATCCCGGGCTTCGGCATGAAAGACATGCCTCTAACGTACGTCTCCATCCTGTCTTGTGGGCATCTGCACATATATGGACGTCCTCCTTCCTCCTGCTCACTTGCTCCATGTTGGCTTCCTGAACAACCTCCCTCCCTCCCTCCCACACACACAAACACACCCGTCTACAAAAAATGCTCCCTCTCTGCCTCAACTTTTGTCACACATAGATGTGCAATCACAAACTCCTACTCACTATACTTAGGTATGGGCAAAGGCAGGAGTGGCTTTTCCTGAGCAGGAACTAATGTGGTTAATGCTCATTTGATGACTTGCTTCCACAACCAGCAAGGCAGCTCTGATTCTATCCATAGCATTTTGGAGCCATATGTTAGGGGTGTTTATAGTAATTTATGTCTGCATGTGGGACTCTTTATTGCTTGCAGACAATGCATGATGCATTCCACTTTTTCCTGAAAGGGTGGGAACATAAAATCTTTAAAAGAAGTCTACTTTCCCCCCCATCCTTAGAAGACAGAAATGATTGAATTCAGGACCTTTTGTTCTCACATGCTCTGCCCTTTTCAGAACTGCCCTGTTCCCAAGAACAAGAACATGTTGTTTCCAAAAATAAAGCACACTCTTAACACAGATCCGTGTTCCTGAAGTTACTGATTTATCCCTCAATGTTGGAATTCAATGCAGAACTGGAGTTTCTCTGCGTGGCCTTTCCCAGCTCCGGACGGATGCAGAGACCTTTTACATTGGCGGATCTGTCTGCAAAGCTGTAACGTAAATACAGGTCAGCTTTGAAGAAGGGCAAAAAAGATGCATTAAGGTTTTTCCTCAGGGTGCAGAAAGCATGTTTGGAGGCGTGCCGCCGCCGCTAAATGTTTCCTTCTTGTTCAACTAAGAGTATTTACATGGACAATTTTAGACACATAAGTGTCTTAATAGAACTGGAAGACTTCTTCTATAAAGGCTTTGTGGGCGACCAGCACTGACTGAACATGAAACTATGTATGTGAATGAATAGGAATCGCAGTTTCAGATGTGTAATCTTCCCCTCCCTTGTTGTTGTTCTTGTGATACATTATCAGTCCTTTCTACAACTAGGTCACAGCAGATCCTGTTACTATGGATCAGTTTTGGAAACAAAGGCCTGGCAAGGCACTGACTTCACCTCTGAGGGTGAATGCAATTACAGCCATCAGTGACATGTTTTATTTTTAACCATAGATGGAAGAGGTTCTTTCTCCTCAGAGTTCAGAATGTTCAAATGATGCAACAAAGAGAATGATTATGTCTTAGGCGAAGAGTGCAGATATTTGCAAATATCTGCAATTTATGTAAAATGACTCTAATTGCAAGTTACAACCCACCACCTCCACTGACTCTCCCCCCATGCATACATTATGTGCAGTATTTAGTAGAGATGCACAGAAACATCAGCTGTTGACTGGGACCAGGCTGTTTGGTTGGCCCCTGATTGGTGCAGAGACACACAAATCATATCTTCTTGTGCTCGTTGCCGATGTTGAGTGAAATTGAGCTACTTTTCTGTATCAGTGAGATAAAATCAGAGGAAGCACTGAGATTTAAGAATTTGTTTAAAATTAAACTATTTTCTGGCCTGTCAAAACATGGCTACGGCAGGTAACAGGTAGGCTTAAACAGAGAACAACAAAGCTGCTGATAGGGCTGGGCGATATGGCCTCAAATCTACATTGCGATATAATCTAAAGCGTGCGCGATAACGATATCTATTGCGATATATTGTATTCTTTTCTATATATATGTCAAAATGTTTATGAACATTTTCCCTTTCCAGATACAATGCAGCAGAACAACTTAAAAAATATATAGAATGTCATTTAAAGATCATTCATTGTGCAAAAAGCATTAAAAAAAGATTTTACATTTTTCCCCCCAAAAAATGAACAACAAAAATTCTCATAACATAAATAAAGATGAAGATATTTTGACTAAATTCAAAGTTATGAAAACATAAAGTTCAACATTGTCTGCTTTCCTGGTTATTTGTTGTTGTTTATAAATGTAATATCACACAAAAATAAACCTGCACATATCTGAATTAAAAATGCTTCAACAGGTTTCTGCGGTAGGCCGGTATAGTCAAAATCTCTACCTTTGGCTACATTTCTACCATTTCTACCTTCTACCTCTATATATCGCCCACTACTAGTTGCTGATTTATCCTGCTGTCATGTTAACCATGATAGCAGAACATCTGAAAGAATTACAACCAAGTTTGTCTGCTTTTCTTTCCCCCTTTCAGCTTCCAAACTTTCTGTTATGGAACACTCAAACCTTTTGAAAACCTCAAGTTAGGCAGGTGTCTACATTCTCTTGTACTCATTTTTTTCCAGCTATATACACCTGCAAATCCTTTCATGTTTCACCAGTTCGGTGAATTAAAATGGGTGTGTCTTCAGGGAGAAGTCATGACTCACCTGTAGTAATAGTTCCTGCTGAACAGTCTTTTCCAAACAAAACTACGATGGCAGAAGCATTTATTCATGAGTTTTTTTTTTACTTGGTAGGTTTTTGTGCTGAACATACCCGGACCTTGACAAATCCTCATGACATTTGGCATTTGAAATATGAAATTCTCACAGTATGGGAACATGTAATACTCTGGTTTTTTGGTATTATGGTCTCAACATGAACATTTGAAAGAAAAAATGCTTTACATGATCTAAGGTTTTAATAGAACTGCAGCCCTCTACTGCTGTTTACGTCATTTAATAATAGGATTATAAAAATATATTTTTAAATTGAATTCAAAGGTATTCTTCCGAAAGGGAAATTATATGTCATAACTCTTTTTATCCATGCATTTTCAAAGAGTTGTTCCAACTCTCATGGGTGTTAATAAAACAAACTTGCTCTGCCTCTAGTCGGTACAAAACGCAGCAGCTAGATTCCTGACGCACGGCAAGAAACAACAGCACATCACACAATATCGAAATCCCTCCAATGGCTGCCAATTGAATTTAGGATTAAACTTAAGTTACTCCTTTTGGCTTTTAAAGCACTACATGGTCTTGTCCCCCCCCCAACTTGTCTGACCTGCTCTCTAACTATCAACCGAGCTGAACACTCCGGTCGTCTGGTCAAAATTACTTTATCTGGATATGATTATCTCTCAGCCTGAGATATGAAAACAACGGTGATACAGCTGCTGTACCTACTTGAGGATTAATTTGTGCCCCTCTCCAGCTCAGGATGCCGTAGGTTAGCTGAAGTACAACGTAGTTCTATTACTCAGCGCTTCATTACTTCTTGGAGACCCGGATGTCTGACACAAAAAACTGAATTAAAGAATTGAAATTGAATTGTAGAACTGAAACTGAATGGTGAGACTGGTGAAACTGAAAGTTTGAGAGCTGAATTTGCATTATAATGAAATACAGTTGGACTGCACAGTGGCGCAGTTGGTAGCACTGTTGCCTTACAGCAAGAAGGTCCTGGGTTAGAATCCCAGGGGTCTTTCTGCATGGAGTTTGCATGTTCTCCCTGTGCATGCGTTGGTTCTCTCCGGGTACTCCGGCTTCCTCCCACAATCCAAAAACATGACTGTTAGGTGATTTGGTCTCTCTAAATTGCCCTTAGGTATGAGTGCATGGTTGTTTGTCCTGTGTGTCTCTGTGTTGCCCTGCGATGGACTGGCGACCTGTCCAGGGTGCGCTCTGCAAAATATTGGACTTTTTCAATAACACTTGGAGTCTCACTAGCTGATTTCAGCCGGTAAATTTGTCAGCCTGCCGTTGGCTGCATTCGTCATACAGTGTTACTTTAATAGTCATTGGTGGTTCTGGTTGAGCTTCCAAACCACGACTATGTTTTTTTTTTTGCTCCCTGAAATATCTCCAATCCACCCATCTGACTGACTGACAGTGCACAGCAACAGGTAGGGGAGGGAAAGCACTATAACCTAATTGCCACAGAAACTCAACACTCCAGCACTTTGTCTGATATCCCATTAAGAATGGTATGAAGGGAAATTTGAGCAGTTATGAAACCTTAACTTATTGCACATCGGGATATTAGTACCCGGGCCTTACCTTGTTGGCAAACATAGAACGTTATAGCCACCTTGTGATAGTGTTGTTGACTACCTTTACTACAAATGCTAGTCAAAATAAAAAAGTCACTTTTAAAAAATAGAAACCATATAGACCAGTCAAGTTTGTACACTTTAATGACTATTCAAAACTGGAAAAGCAACAAAGACAGTCCCTAAATACCAGTACATGCACATAAAAAAATAATAATAAGTGATTGTGGTACCAAAAAGAATGTCACAACTTTTAAAGCTGTATGAAAAGCGCTTCATGAATAAAGTTTGATTGATTGAAATGTGTTCCTGTACTTGTTGGAAGTGTTAATCGTTCCTGGCATTGATAATTTAATCACCGCTCATTTGTTAATGATATTTGTGGAATCCAAGGAAGCATCCTGGTGGGCTTCCTTCTCATCCATCCTCATTATTCCATACAACCACAGATTAGGACTTTTAGACGCTGTCTGCGTTATAAAGAAACCGGATCTTTACATAGGAGTGGGTTGCATTTCAAGAATGGCTTCTGGAGAAGCAATAATGTAGTTCTGCAGCATCTGAGGGCGGCTGGCAGTGCATAAACAGAGGAAGTAAGTGAGACTTTTTTTCCTTTATCCGTTCTCCGCTCATGTGACGGAACACAGTAAACAGTCAATGTCTGCACTGACTACACTACATCCAAGTTCAAGGGGTACTGTACAGCTATTCCAGTAGGTGTTATGTTTTGCAACCACAAGCACAGGAATAAAAGGTCAATAGGTCAATTGTAGGACAGTTGAAAAAAAAAAGTTGCATGTCCTTCAAATGCAAAACAGTGTGTTTTTTTTTACCTGTTCTTTTTGTTCTTGTGTAACAGCAAACGTTATGTGAGGGGCTCAGTCTGTGCCTGTAGAAACAAACTTATTTTAATGCACTGCTATCACTGTACATACTTGGGTTCAAAACGTCTCTCTGCAAAGCAGCAGGATGTGCCCCCTAATCACGGCTGCAGGGCTGTGACAGTATCCAGCTCAGTTTATCTGTCCCTGATGTGCTGTGTCCCGAATGAGAGGCTGCTTTGGCACGTGTCTGCCAGCAGGAATTCCAGCCACCCTGATCTTTGCTGTTCTTGGTCGTCCAGGGACTCTTGGGCTCAGTTTAACAAACATTACGGTCTGGCAGTTAAGAGGGGAAGACTAAGCAGCTGGCGAGATGTCACCCTGCCCAGAGAATTCGTCCAGCCACCGGTTACATGCCTGACATTCCTTTTCTACAAGCCGCTTTTTTTCCCCCTCCTCTCTAAAACATTTCCCACTCACAAGACAGTAGAAAAGGAAATATTTTCCAGTCCAGAAATAAGTTAATGGCTTTGCCTTGCAAGTATACACTCGGTGGTCTGTGCCTCTGTGAAAATGTGTTTTTGACTGATGTTCATTAGGGGAGAAACAGGGCAGTATGCTGCTCGGAATTGCAGCCACGTTCCATTGGAGTTAACGCTGTTCTGAAAACAAACCTCTCCAACCGGCCCGCACATACTTTCCCTGTGAGATCCTGGTCGCTGCATTGAATGAACACAGCATTATAACACTTCAAAATGCATGACTGGAAATGTCCGTCTATATCTGAGCTCTGCACCAGACTGTGGCGAAGTATCATGTCTTGTAATCTTATTTTCGGCTGTCTGGGGTGAAGCATTTTGGCTAATAGTTTGCATTGCAATTAAACCACATGTTTCCTCACTTCTGAAAGTGAGCAGACTTGTCTGGGTCTTGCTGACCTTATGATGGGATAGAGATTCTATTCTCTCTCATAAATGATCTACTGGTTTGTTGTAAAGCGCATTCCAGAGCACTCAGTTGGACTTTCATTATCAAATCGGTGACGACGACACAGCAGGTCAGGTCACTCAGACCAGCTCACGGAAAAGTTGTTCAAAAAGGGATTTTATGGAGTGTTTAGGTTTGTATCATGCAGACTTTTAAGCTGCAAGCAATTTATCTGCTTTCTATATCTAGGTTTTCTTTTTTACTATCTAACTGGCAGGACAAGTACATACACTCGGTATCTTTAGGTGTCATTCATTTGCTGCTGTGGATACTGTAAACAGGCCTTCGTGCAGGACTGTCTGCACCGCCAAACAAACATAGCTCTTGCTTTTGTACTACAGGAGTCAGCCCCTGTTTATTAATCTACAGTTAACGTTGAAGCACAATTCACCAAAAGAGTGTGGTTTTCTGTAAGGTCTTATTTTGCAGGGCATCAAACCCAAACACAGCTCCAAAAAATGCGTTATATCATTAACATTTGCACTTCTTTTGTCACTCATTTCAGAAAGTGAAAGTCATATAGATTCATTACTCGATCCATTACCTAAACCCGCTTATCCTTGCATGGGGGCTGGTGTCTATCTCCTGCAGTCATTGTGCAAGAGGCATGGTACACCCTGAACAGGTCGCCAGTCTATCGCAGGGCAACATAGAGACAAACAGGACAAACACAAAACACACACACACACACACGGAGAGAACCCACGCATGCACAGGGAGAACATGCAAACTCTTTGCAGAAGGACCCCGGACTGGGATTTAAACCCAGGACCTTCTTGCTGTGCTACCAACTGCACAACTAGACACATAGAGTGAATCATTTCCAGCCTTTATTTTTTTGTAATTTTGATGTGTCATTGATTTCTACGATGTTGAAATGCTTTAAGGTGTACTTGTAGGACTTTTCACCAAAGAGGTTCCAGTTCTCAAGCTAGGCCTGGTGTTAGTGCCAGTTCTTTGCTGAGTCAATTAAAGAACCAACTTGTTTTTCCACCAGCTGAGAAACAAGCTGGAACCATGTCACAGATTTAACCTTACTGTGTATCTATAACGTCTTGTTTGTCCAAGTTGATCTGTTTATTGTAAATGCATAAAGATGTCCAGAAATAGTTATTACCTGTAGCGTGAGTAGAACTAATCCCAGGAAACCTCCCTGTCTGCATGTGTTGACTAAAGGAGCTGGTTGAGGTGTGTTGGATGTTTGGAATTCCTCTTTGATTAATATTACCTGTTAATTACTGTATGCTTTCTGGTTATAACATGGCAGTTCAAAGGGCGGATTACTAATGTGCCAGCACCGTAAGCTTGTGATCAGGTTGCTTTAAGGTAAGAAGGGGACTTTGCAAAAGCTGTAACCAGTAGTGAAGTTTTTCTTCATTGGGCACACTGTCTAAGCAAGCGACACTTATGTGTACATAAGCTCTGTCTCCCCCACATCTGTTCATAACATACACTTTAGTGCTCACTCAGCTCTGGGGAGCTCCAAAGTTCACCGGAAGGAGCCGGGGAGGTGGAGGGGGTGTCACTGAGGTCAGGAGCTTCTGTTTTTGTCCCCAATTGCTCCCCCATTCTGATTTCATCCTTTTCCCTCCTGTTCATCATGATAAGCAATCCAAAGGCAGCCATAAGATGCATCTGTATCTGCAATCACCGCCTTCACATCGTACTTGGCGTGTGCTGATTAGATCAACTTCTTTCCCAACAAGAAGAACAAGAAAGCGAGGGTGATCTCATTCTTCTACTATTTTAAAACAAATGAGTAATCTTTCTTTGCGTGCTGCAAATGCATCTCGCAATTTCTTATTTTGCAAGTTCAATACATGTGCGAAGTTCCTTTATATTTAACAACCCCTGAGTGACTCCTTCCTAGAACCACCTTTTATTCCAGTTCCTGCAGTAAAGCGCTTTGGTAGCTCTAAACCAGCTTTGCACAGCTACACACTGACATTTTTGCACATTTTTCGTTTTTGCAAAACAGCCCAGGTGGGATGGACTTTGACTGGACCACGAATGACTTTGATCTAATCAAGTCCATTATAGCTGTGGCTGTATATTTAGTGTTGTTGTTCTGCTTGAAGTTGAGCACCAGACAACCAGGCCGTGCCTAGATCTTTGGAGGGGCAGGTGCTCAAAGTTAAAAAGGGGCACATAGAGCAGGATTTTAAAATGGCTTCCAACAACTTCACTTACAGTATACCACACTGGTTAACAACAACTGATAAAAAAGTAATAGGGAATCGCAACCTAATATATCATTTTGGTCTCAGTAACTGAACATCCACTGTGTCCTGTTATCAACTTTTTACTTTCTGTAACATAGAAAGTTCTCTTATATCAGATCTTCTGTTCCTTCTGTGTTTCTGCTCTGTCTTCTCAAACCCCCAGACGGTCGTGGCAGATGGCCGCTCCTACTGAGCCTGGTTCTGTTGGAGGTTTCTTCCTGTTCAAGGGGAGTTTTTCCTCTCCACTGTCGCTACATGCTTGCTCAGTATGAGGGATTCCTGTGGTTGGAGTCTGAATCAATGGGATGCAACCTCATGTCAATGACTCGATGCCATCTGCTGGGATTCCTTAAATAGGAAACTAGCTAAACCTTTAAAGTAATTGGAATGTTTGAATGATTGTATTGAAATTACTTTTCTTGTAAAGTGCCTTGAGATGACATCTGTTGTGAATCGGCGCTATATAAATAAACATGCTACAGGAAAATGTGACTTTTGTCTTCAACTGGACATCCAAGACCCTTTAAACAAAATTTCAAGTTCTGAAAAAAAATTGCAGAGTTATCTCAAGAAGACGAAATTAATTGAGAGAATATAGTTTTTGTTTGTTTGTTTGTTTTTTAATACTTTGTAAAAATAAGTAAGGCATATTTAGTGTGCATCAGATGTTGTTTGCCAACCGCCATTAAACAGAAGTTTATGGCTTATGGTATTGTATTCAGTGTTGTTGGGCTCCATTTTCGTCAAATGAACTGAACAGACTGTTGGACGACTGGAAGCCATTTCAAACATGGACTGAGCAGACCACATTTCCCAGCAATCCTAGCGGTGACCCCCAACACACTCCTATTGGTCCGTGGCCAGCAGTGGTGACATCAACGATGACATCCCGACCAAAGGACTATAAGAGTGGTAGTGGCGGCCATTTCAAATTGTTCTCAGCAGAGGTTCTTAGCAGAAACTCCTGCTACATAGAGCACATCTCACCGGTGAAGATTCTCTTTTGTTCTGACCTACTGGACCGGGGAGAACTCTCATTTCAAAGCTTCGAAGTGCCCTTGCTGTTTGCATATCTAGTTTGGGCGATATCCGGACTGTTCCAAGACAGTTCGTTACGGCGTCGACCTGCAGGCCATCCAGCCTGCAGTTGGGAAACAGTCCTAAAATCCTGTGCAGTTTTTATAACTCTTCCTTTTCTCGGTCCGACCTGCGTTTACTGGTCTTAGCTGAAAGGTTAAATCCATTGTTCCTTAGTCTTTTAGCTAAAGCAGAGGCCTTCCACATGGACGCTTCACACCATGTGCTCTGTCCACTATAGCCAGAGCTAAGTTTTATGGTTCTTTGTCTCCTTACATGTGCTGCTCTCCACCTTAGCACAGAGCTATGGTTTATGGTCCTTTGTCTCCTTACACTATCTGTGACTTGAGTCCCCTGGAGTGAGGGCCACCTCCCCTCCCCTACGAAAGGGGGAGCTGTGTGTTTGTGTGTGTTAATTGTGTTTAAGTCTCACATATTATTGTTTTCTAAGATCTGTAGTAGTAGTTGCATGCTTTAGAATAGATAGGAATTATTGGCTAAATATTTTGGCTGAAGAGAAGTTGTCTGGGATTACTTGGAGTGATGCGTACAATTAATGTCCACAGCGTAAGAACTTATTCCTTCGTCTATTGTTTAATTATCTCAGCCTTATCAGGCAGGTAATCATAAACATAAACTGAGACTGAACAATTTGGCTATTGATATTCCTGGAATTCAGGTGGTGCCCCCATACTTGGTAATTTTTACATAAAATTATTAATTTTATTAATAATTGCCCTAAGAAATTATTCATAATTAGTGTGATCATGTTGCATGCACATGCGTAGATCATTCCCTTTCTGAGCTTCTGGAAGGACATTCGGGAAACGCTTTTTGTAAAATAAAGTCGTTAATGGGGTCTGAAATGTCGTTAGAAATAGCCACAAAGTCGCTAAGTTGGCTACATTACAGATATTTACCCTGTTGAGTCCAGAATGTTAATGAATCGCACATGCTCGAAGACGCCGCTGGCTGGCTGATCCTGCCCGCGCTTAGATGTAAATGTAAAAATTTCTCTGTCTTAAATAAATGACTGCACACTGAATAAATCACAGATTTCACTCACATCTCAGTCACCTTCTCACCTCATCCACCGTGTGTGCGCCTCTCTGTGACAGACGTTAGACCTTCATCATGTCTCAGTCTAAACTCAGGACTCAGAAAAAGAGAAAGGAGTGAGAATGAAACCCTAAATTAAAAGGCTGGTTAAAGCATTTTCTGGGAGATGTTACACCGGCCTACTGCACGTATTGTCAGGCTGATTTTTATGCCAAAATAAGTGGTATAAAAAACACGGCAACTCAAAAACATATTCAAAAGGTAAAAGCAGTTCCACCCCAACCATTTAGCCAAATATGGTTTAAAAAAACTATTCTGCAAAAACTATTAATTAAAACGCCCCCCACCCTGCATCCATTAGAATGACATGATATTGAAGGGGGGGTAGAGCTGGTTGAGGAGGAAGAGGAGAAGCCACAGCATCATCTAGAGAAAAATGTTTTTTAGGGCAGCGGGGTAGTTATCATCCATTTATTGTTATCAAGGTGAAATGCTCAATATATTGTGATATTATTTTAAGCCCATATCGCCCAGCCCTAGTCTCCAGAGTTCCTTGCTCTTTATGGTTTTATCTGTTCAGAACAGAAGTTGGAACATAGACGAGTAAGCTGAAAGTTTCCCCTTTTGTCTCGACCCCGACAAACCAGAACAAAGCAAGCATTTTGCAGCAGTCAGTGGCCCCAATCAATCTATCTCTTTCTCCATCTTTATACGTAAACCAGATACAGAGATACTTAAATTCTTCCGTTTGTGGCAGACACTGACTGAGACCTGGAAGGAGAAAGTAATCTTTTTCTCTTTTAGAATCACTGCCTCAGCTGTAGAGGAGCTGACTCCCATCGTGCCCGCTTCACACATTGCTGCACACAGTTCCAGTGCACATTTAAAGTCATGGTTTGCACACAGCAACAGAGCCACATCATCTACAAAACAAACGATAACACCCTGAGGTTCCCAAACCGGTCTCCGTCCTCTCCATGACTATACCTTGAGATCCCTCCCATGAACTCCACAAACAGGATCGGGATCTCGATCTCTCGAGGTTGGACAATTGGTCTGAAACTCTTTTTCCAACATCCTAGAGTAAAGTTTTACCAGTGAAGTAATAAAGTGTGATCTCTACTCCAACCCCCCACCCCAAGTTTGGCTTGTCTTTGACCTTGCAGACAAATAGTGTTTGAAGATTTGTGTGTTTTGGGGGGTGGTAAGCAAAATAGGAAGGCGGAGACAAGATTAGAGTCCTTCCTGTTTTGAAGCTCAGTAGAATGGCATAAATATGCCATCTGTGTCATATGTGTAATAATAAAACTGTTAAAAAAAAGCATACCTGAAGGTTATTCCTTTGTAAGAGACAGAGGCACGGCAACAATAGTGTAGAGAAAGCATCCTGTTTGACAAGGCTCTCTATTATCTGTTGTATTACTGAATAACAGGAATGTGCAGATGGTTGGAAGTATAAATGCTGGATAACTGAGACAATGGGAGCTGTGACTTAGTTGCTCTGTGCCATGTGAGGGCAGCAGCCTAAAGGTGGTGTGAAAATGAGGGGCTGGGGTTTTACTGAATTCCTATCTGGTGAGGAAAGCATTTGTTTCTGTCTAGACAAATGCTCAGTTGTCGGGGAGGCCCGTGCACATCTAGGAGTGCACCAAGCTCCAGGAAATAAACGTTTGTTGGAGAGAGTGCCCTCTTTTTTTTTCCTTATTTTTTTTTACCCCCTTCCATCCTGCTCAGTTCTCCCTCCTTTGGGAGTTCTAACAAATGCAGCCTGCTACTTGGAGTGTGTTTTGTGGTTGGAGTTTTTCTCCCATGGTAGGGTGGAGACAGCATGGTGTATTTGTGCATCCATATCAACTGTGTAAAAAAACAAATCTCTGCTTTTATGTCTAGCACTCAGGAAATAGGATGTCTCATCTTGCCTAGTGAACATTCACAATCAGTGCTGCACACTAGGCCACACACTTACACATACACACACACACCAGCTCCTGTGCAGTATCACTCACTTCACCTTGTGACGCCAAGACATAAAAGCAGATTTTCTGCTCCCTGCTTGTGGAGCCGCTTTGTGTGGCTCCGTTGTCTCGGTGTAATTGTGTGCGTCAGGACAAAGTGAAGAAAAGCCAGCGTGACGGCTCGCAGAGCGTCAGATCGGCGTGCAAACAGGTCTGACTAAGGGTTCATTAACTCTTACCCTCAGTTGTTCCCTGAGGGCTCTTTCATGGAGCCCTGTGTGCCATTCCACCAGAGCTGGGACAGTTCATTGTTTTCTGAGGATTTGTAGTGTTGACAGCAGAGTTTCCAACGTTAAGTGAAGATAAGAGAGTCTGGGAAAAGACAGAAATAAACTTGCAGATGCCTATCCCAAATTAGTTCCTACAAGATTCTCCTGACTTGGATGTTGCACCTTATATGGAGATGCCTTTAAAATGACCGAAATAATCTTATATAGGTTTTATTCTATCTGCTTGATGAATAAATAATTTTAAAGGTGCATCAATCCAAAATGTTATAGCCAAATTCGAATAATACATTTTTATCATTCTCTGGCCCGACCCAGTACTAATTAGTTTCTTTAACAATAATTTTATATAGTATAATAAATACAAAATTTTCTCAAAAATAGCCCAAAGTTACAGAGTTTATTCACCGCATCAGTCAAACTCTAGTAATGCTGGTAAATCATCCAGATTATGGGACAAAAGTATGGCAAATAATACTAAAATCATAAAACTAAAACAAAACATAACATTTGTCGTGAGCCTCTCTCACATACCCTGGAAGGTTAGTCGCTTGTTATTGCCATCTCAATGTGTTTCGTGAAAGAACAGATGCGGTGATGTTGACCGTGGCTACATCCATAACTCACTAAACATGGTAGTCACAGCCCAGCATCAGCTTACTTGTATAAGGGTGACTGTGGCTCAGTAGATAGAGTAGTTGTCTTGCAATTGGAGGGTTGTAGGTTCAATTTCAGCTTCCTGCTGTCAATTTTCAATGTGTCCCTGGGTGAGGCACTTAACCCCAATTTGCCTGCCGAGGTGTGTATTAGTGTATGAATGTGTATGCGTTTGTGAGTGCTTTGAGTTGTCAGTATGACTAGAAAAGCTCTATATAAGTCCAGTCCATTTACCATTTATAAAGGGGAAGCCTGCCTCATGATTTGTGGGACCACCCATCCACAGGATTTAAAAACATGAACATCTCTCAGAAATCATCCCTCACAATAAGAGCAAGAAGTTGAAATACATCATTCAAATTTTAAGCATTTCTTCGTTTCACTACCCTGAATTTGTCCACCAGTATTGTTTTGAAAATAATTATATTTTCAGACTAATATTGGACAATACTGAGTAAAAACCTCTAACTTACTTTCATGAGTTTAGTTGTTGAATCATGTGTTCATTTGTTGGAATACCCTTGTCATGCCAAAGAAATTACACTCCACTGAAAATAGCTGAAACCTTTTCTCTCAGTAATAACTTCCACACTAAAGAGTGTTGTTGTCAGTGCTTGGGTATGGTGCATTCTCCTTGAAAAAAACTGGAGTTATTAAAGAATTAGAAAAGCACTCAGAGAGTGCAGACCTCTGCCAAAGCAGCTCAGCCCCCTCCCCCTATATTGTGATCTAATTGTAACTTTTTTAGATTCCTTGATCATGAAAATCATATCATTATTAGTTATAATAATAGTTATAATAATAATAATAATTTATAATAGCAATAATATCATTATCATAATATCATTATTAGTTGAGTGGTTATTTACAAAAATCACTTCTTCTGTAAATTCTGCAATTTCTAACCACTTGTTCCTGGTCCCATTGCAGACGTTTCCTGAAAACGTTATCAAAATCCACCTATAACCTTTTGAGTTATGTTGCTAACTAACAGACAAAGCATGGCGAAAACATAACCTCCACGGTGGGGGTAATAATTTCCAACCAGACGATCATCAATCAGGCCCAAGCAAGGGTACGGTATCAATGAATCCTTTGAATCGCTACCTCACTCTAAAAAAATGGCTTAAAACAGGCATAAAGTTGCACTTTGGTTAAATAGCTTTTTACCTTTGCCAAAGAGGTTATGTTTTTGCCAAGGTTTGGTTGTTTGTTAGTTAGTTTGTCTGTCTGTTATAGATGGATTTTGATCAAATCTTCAAGAAATGTCCGCAGTGGGACCACGAACAAGTGATTGGATTTTGGGGCTGATCCGGATCACCGTCTGAGCTGCGTTGGAGGAGGTATGCGCTCTCCGAGTGCTTTTCTAGTTTTTATAAAGAACTCTGCGTCACTGTAAGATCCCCTATGAGCTTTGTGTCTTTTTTATTGCCCCCACACATACATCTGTGGGACAGAACCTGTGTATTTATAGAGTCAGCTTGTCCCACATCATGTTGGATTTATACCCAGCTTTAAATCAAGTTTAGTTGGAGCACTTTCTTTGGGTGAACTTGTATGTTTCACATGAGGCCGTGCAAGTCTGAAAATGATCACATCTACCATGTGAACATAAAATGTAGCAGCACCTGGTTTGAGGGTTTTTCCAACTGCTTTGCTTTGACTAAATTCCAAGTGCATGAACGAAAAAAGTTGCCAAAACTTCAAAGAAATCCCTAATCCCTGGACATTATTCAGTATGCATCTCTGCAGGAAGTGTTAATGGTCTTGGATAAAGGTATTTCTGAGGCAATCAGAAGCACATTACTCAGAGCTTTGAACTATAGAATGGCTGTTACCGAGTACACACACCCAAAGGAACCTGTTTTCCTGCACATGGGCCCCAGGTGGGAGGACTGGACAGGAGTGGAAGTCAGGAACAGGAGTGAGACTCTGCTGTCCTGTAGGTGACCCCACCTTCAGTCAGGAGGCTGCATGTCTCTACAGGGCTTTCTCTGAGAGAAAGATGCATGCTGAAGTGTGGAGTCCAGAGAGAAAGTTTCAGCTGTGACTCAGTGCTTAGGAATATATCTACTGCTTTAGTCTGCAGCTCAAACGCAGACACCTCCAGTGTTTCTTTTCATGCCGGCTGACTTCACACAGTTAGGTCTTCAAAGCATGTTGAACAGCACCTAAAAAAATCAGTCACCATCAGAGCTCGTAATCAATGGAGTTTCTGCACAGATTAGAGTGCTGCAGTATTAGTCATACGGTGTGTCTTCTCCACGGATCAGAATAGACTCTGTTTGTTTCTCTTCGGGAGCCCTCTGTCTCTTAACGCTGCACGCCTCACTGGGAAGTCTGACTCCCTGATAGCATCAGGCTGGTTCAGATTAGAGCTCATGAGGGCGCAGTTAAACTTGTAAAAGCTCCAGGCTCCCATTCCAGTTGTCTCCGTTCCATACAATGCACAAATAACCGTTGTGAGGGTGGCACAATACTGATAGCCTGTCTGCATTGTCACCATGCCTCTCAAATGTGCCAAAGCCTCAGAACCCTTTGTGGAGGCAGATCGCTGTCCCGAGAGTGGACTGTGTGTGCAGCCCGTGCTGTTGCCAAGCAGTTTAGCTGTGTAGCTGATAGATAACAGAGAAGCAGAGGTTTTTTCAAACCACACAGGACATAATGTCTTTTGGTTGTAGTAGAAAGACACTTGTCCCCTTTGTAAGATTTTGAGCTACAACTTTGTAAAGTGAAGACAAAGTGCTTTGTGTTTCTTTCCACTGTCTCACTTTAAATATAATATGTTTAATTTAGCTGGTGTAAGACTGGTTATAAATCTAAATAATTTTTTTTTTGGTTTCTCATTTTCTCTGAAGTAAAAACCCAACTGTGCATCCATATTTTCCTAGCCCGACTGAAAGAGAAGATTAAGCTATATTTTTATTATATTTCATAAAATTATTTTTATTTAGTGATACAATTTTATTTAGCATCTTTCACGAACAACTCTGTCATAACCTTGCAAAGACAAGCTTTGTCACGTTATTCGTAAATCCCAAATGACGCTGCACACACACTTGTGAGTTTTCAAAAATCAAGCTGGCTTTGTGGAACCAAAGATGGCGTGGACTAGAACTCTGGAGGGTCAATACAGAGTGGTACACATAAAATAAGTCTCAGAAAACTCCTAAAGGTTAACCAAATCAGTGCCACCTTTTCCGTTATGTTCTATTTTCAAGCGTTGCTACTGAAGAAACTATATTTGTCTGAACTCCAGTACTTGCTTCCATCTTGGTAAACATGCTACGAAGACCCACTTTAATTGCTGCATCCCATAAAGGAGCAACAACGGGTCACCCAACCCAATACCAAGCTGTGTTGAGGCTATTGCCTTTTACTGAACGAACTGCATCTCCCAGCATCCTTTCACTGAACAAACTGCATCTCCCAACATCCGTTGCGCCGCCCTCAACCCATTCTCATTGGTCTGTGGCCAGTGATGACATCACAGAGTTGATAAAAGGAAGCGCGAAAATTGAAATCCTTGTCTTTTGGTTCCTACCCACGGAGCCGCAAGGAGACGCTTAATCCATTGCTAGCATTTTTCCTTTTTTTCGTTCATACCTGCTGGACCAGGAAGAACTTCCTTTTTAAACTTCGAAGTGAACCGGCCAAGCAAACTGACTCCCCGTCCGTGTAACCAGGGAGTCCGCTGGCCTCTGAGCTCTATTGAAAACAGGCCTGAGTCCCTCAGCGCCTGGAAGTGGAGGTTCCGCTTCCGACCTCGGTTCTGCGCAAAACCGCTCCGTTAAACTGGACACTTTCAAGTCGTTCTACGTTCTTTGTTGTGGACTGTGAAGAGAGCCATCACCAAGTAGGATAAACCTGGTTTATTTCTGTTTGGTCTGGGTATAGGAGAATTAGGTCTAATGGATTAATATATCTGTTTCTGTTTGTTCAAATAAGTTTGTCAACTTGTTAACCACTGTTATTCTTGGTCGTCTGTCGCTGTACACTGACCCTGAATGTTGCATGCTTTTTATTATTTTACTTTGGTTGCAACCAGAAGTAGTATATTATATTGTATTATTTCCCAGCTTGTTGTAGTGTGCTGCTGTCGGTGCGTGTCCGTTTAGACAGGTCGCGTGGCCTCCGTTTATCCCCTTTCTTTTGTCTAAGCCACCATTGCTAATTGAAACTAGCCTTTGTTGAATCGCCACGCGGTCTTTCTTTGTCTCCCTTTGTGAGCCGATCGCGACAATTGAAAAGGCTTGAGTGATTGATCGCATTGAGGGGGTAAGCTAACCCCCCCCTCATTCGCTCACTGTCTCCCACACAAACACACACACGCCGTACACACACACACGCCGCATACACACGCCGCACACACACGCCGCACACACACGCCGCACACACACGCCGCATACACACGCCGCACACACGCCGCACACAAACGCCGCACACAAACGCCGCACACAAACGCCGCACACAAACGCCCCTCTTTCCTCGACGTTAACTTTGTTCTATATTTTTTTACATGCATTAGAATAGATGGGAACTATAAATTAAATGTAATCTGTAAGGTTGACCTATTTCATTAATAAATTCCCTTAATTAACGAGAAGTTTCCTGTTCTATTTCAGTGTGTGCTGTAAAGTTTGTTAAATCCCCGCGGACGGACTCCGCCCTTTCAGAAGAGACTGACGGTCTGGTTTAGTTAAAAGTATCTCATATATGAGATTGGTGCCCCGATGATCTTTAATAAACAGGTTAAACTTGAAAGTCATAAATAATTATATTAATATTAATTTATTGATTATAAATATTGATGCTCAGAAAACAAGACACTTTTTTTATTAATAGTTACAACAGCTGTGACTACCTCACTTGGCGAGTCAGGGGAGTAGCAGCAACAGGTTGACTTCAACCCCCCCCTCACCGTCTTGTTCCTTTCGCAAAACATATGCAAAAATAAGGAGCATCGTGGCAGCTGAAAATTCAATACAATTTATTTCAAAAATACTTTATTGATCCCAGAGGGAAATTAAGTGTTGGTATAGCTCATATAATTAATTCTTTAAGGAGTTGCTGTAGATGATGATGGCTGTAGGCAGGAAGGATTTCCTGTAGCGGTCTGTATTGACAGATGGGCTCAGTGTTCCCTCGCCCGGACGCGGGTCACCGGGGCCCCCCTCTGGAGCCAGGCCTGGAGGTGGGGCACGTTGGCGAGCGCCTGGTGGCCGGGGCTTTACCCATGGGGCCCGGTCGGGCTTAGCCCGAAGAGGTAACATGGGCCCCCCTTCCCATGAGCTCACCACCTGTGGGAGGGGCCATAGGGGTCGGGTGCTGTGCAGGATGGGCGGCGGCCAAAGGCGGGGACCTTGGCGGTCCGATCCTCGGCTGCAGAAGCTGGCTCTCGGGACGTGGAACGTCACCTCTCTGGTGGGGAAGGAGCCGGAGCTGGTGTGCGAGGTTGAGAGGTTCCGACTGGACATCGTCGGACTCACCTCGGCGCACGGGTCTGGCTCTGGAACCCGTCTCCTCGAGAGGGGTTGGACTCTCTTCCACTCTGGAGTTGCCCCTGCTGAGAGGCGCCGAGCTGGGGTGGGCATACTTGTTGCCCCCCATCTCGGCGCCTGTATGTTGGGGTTTACCCCGGTGAACGAGAGGGTACCCTCCCTCCGCCTTTGGGTGGGGGGACGGGTCCTGACTGTTGTTTGTGCTTACGCGCCAAACAGCAGATTAGATTACCCACCCTTCTTGGAGTCTTTGGAGGGGGTGCTGGAGAGTGCCCCTCCTGGGGACTCCCTTGTTCTGCTGGGGGACTTCAATGCTCACGTGGGCAATGACAGTGAGACCTGGAGGGGTCACCAGGACACCTTAGGCTGCAGCTCAATGATCGACTTGGTTGTTGTCTCATCTGATCTGCGGCCGCATGTTTTAGACACTCGGGTGAAGAGAGGGGCTGAGCTGTCCACTGACCACTACCTGGTGGTGAGTCGGCTCCGATAGTGGGGGAGGACGCCAGACAGACCTGGAAGGCCCAAACGTGTTGTGAGGGTCTGCTGGGAACGTCTGGCAGAGTCTCCTGTCAGAAGGAGCTTTAACTCACACCTCCGGCAGAACTTTGAACATGTCCCGGGGGAGGCGGGGGACATTGAGTCCGAGTGGACCATGTTCCGCGCCTCCATTGCCGAGGCGGCTGACCGAAGCTGTGGCTGCAAGGTGGTTCGTGCCTGTCGCGGCGGCAACCCCCGAACCCGCTGGTGGACACCGGCGGTAAGGGATGCTGTCAGGCTGAAGAAAGAGTCCTACCGGGTCTTCTTGGCTTGTGGGACCCCTGAAGCAGCTGATAGGTACCGACAGGCCAAGCGGGATGCGGCTCGTATGGTTGCTGAGGCAAAAACTCGGGCGTGGGAGGAGTTTGGAGAGGCCATGGAAAACGACTTCCCTACGGCTTCGAAGCGATTCAGGTCCACCATCCGGCATCTCAGGGGGGGAAAGCGGTCTGCCACCAACACTGTTTACAGTGGGGATGGTGTGCTGCTGACCTCGACGCGGGACGTTTTGGGTCGGTGGATGGAATACTTCAAAGACCTCCTCAATCCCACCGGCACGCCTTCCAATCTGGAAGAAGGGTTTGGGGACTTGGGGTCGGTCTCTCCAATCTCTGGTGCTGAGGTCACCGAGGTCGTTAAAAAGCTCCTCGGTGGCAGGGCTCCGGGGGTGGATGAGATTTGATCGGAGTTCCTCAAGGCTCTGGATGTTGTGGGGCTGTGTTGGTTAACGCAGCTCTGCAATATTGCGTGGACATCGGGGGCAGTTCCCTTGGATTGGCAGACCGGGGTGGTGGTCCCCCTGTTTAAAAAAGAGGACCACAGGGTGTGTTCCAACTACAGGGGGATCACACTTCTGAGCCTCCCTGGTAAGGTCTATTCAGGAGTTCTGGAGAGGAGGGTCCGACGGATAGTCGAACCTCGGATCCAGGAGGAACAATGCGGTTTTCGTCCTGGCCGTGGAACACTGGACCAGCTCTACACCCTCAGCAGGGTCCTGGAGGGTGCGTGGGAGTTCGCCCAACCGGTCTGTGTGTTGTGGACTTGGAGAAGGCGTTCGACCGTGTCCCTCGGGGGGCCCTGTGGGGGGTGCTCCGGGAGTATGGGGTACCGGGCCCCTTGATACGGGCTGTTAGGTCCCTGTACGACCGGTGCCAGAGTTTGGTTCGCAGTGCAGGCAGTAAGTCGGGCTCGTTTCCAGTGAGAGTTGGACTCCGCCAAGGTTGCCCTTTGTCACCGATCCTGTTCATAACTTTTATGGACAGGATCTCTAGGCACAGCCAAGGCGTTGAGGGGATCCGTTTTGGTGGCCTCAGGATGTGATCTCTGCTTTTTGCAGATGACGTGGTCCTGTTGGCTTCATCGGAACGTGATCTACAGCTTTCGCTGGAGCGGTTCACAGCCGAGTGTGAAGCGGCTGGGATGAGAATCAGCACCTCCAAATCCGAGGCCATGGTCTTGAGCCGGAAAAGGGTGGGGTGCCTTCTCTGGGTCGGGGATGGGGTCCTTCCCCAAGTGGAGGAGTTTAAGTATCTGGGGGTCTTGTTCACGAATGAGGGAAAAATGGAGCGGGAGATCGATAGACGGATTGGTGGGGCATCTGCAGTTATGCGGGCACTTTACCGGTCAATCTACGTTCCTACCCTCATCTATGGTTACGAACTCTGGGTGGTGACCGAAAGAACGAGATCACGGATACAAGCGGCTGAAATGAGTTTCCTCCGCAGAGTGTCTGGGCTCTCCCTTAGAGACAGGGTGAAAAGCTCAGTCATCCGGAGGGGGTTCAGAGTAGAGCCCCTGCTTCTCCACATCGAGAGGAGTCAGTTGAGGTGGCTCGGGCATCTGGTCAGGATGCCTCCTGGACGCCTCCCTGGTGAGGTGTTTCAGGCACGTCTCACCGGGAGGAGGCCCAGGGGAAGGCCCAGGACACGCTGGAGGGACTATGTTTCTCGGCTGGCCAGGGAGCGCCTTGGGGTTCCTCCCGAGGAGCTGGAACAAGTGGCTGGGGAGAGGGAAGTCTAGGTCTCTTTGCTTAGGCTGCTGCCCCCGCGACCCGACCCCGGATAAACGGAAGAAAATGGATGGATGGATGGTCTGTATTGCAGCGAAACTGAAGAAGCCTCCGACTGAAGACGCTCTGTTGTTGTATGACTCTCTCATGAAGAGGATGTTCAGGGTTGTCCATAAGTTTTTTGATTTTATGAAGAATCCTTCTTTGCATTATCATCTCCAGATGTTACACAGTCGTCCCCAGAACAGAACCAGCCTTCTTTATCAGGTTGTTTAGCCTTTTTAAGTCCCTGGCTCTGATGCTGCTACCCCAACAGATGATGACTGAAGATATTACACTCTCCACAACAGACTTGTAGAAGATCTCCAGCATCTTGCTGCAAAGCTTGAAGGACCTAAGCTTCCTCAAGAAGTACAGTCTGCTCTGTCCCTTCTTGTAGACGGTTTTACTGTTGCGCCTCCAGTCCAGTCTGTTGTCAAGGTGATCTCCGAGGTATTTATATTCCTCAACCACCTCCACTTCTTCTCCCATGCTGGAAACAGTGTTTGACTTATCCCTGTTTCTTCTGAAATCTACAATCATCTCCTTTGTTTTGTCCACATTCAAGGTAAGACGATTGATTCCACACCATGTCACAAAGCGGTCCACCAGCTCTCTGTGTTCAGCTTCTTGTCCATCTCTGATACAATTTAAGATGATAAAGGCACCTTCTGGATCATTGTTTCTGCTTTACAAATAATAGAACAAAGCATATATTAATAGAATTTAAAAAAAATTGTAAACTATATCACATCATTCAACTCAAATCTGCTGTAGGTTCCTCTAATCCAACAGGTTGCAATGAGATTCTGTTTTACTAATGTCCTTTACAAAAATGTAGTTTTACCTCTTGCTGTTGACCATGAGACGTGCAACAAAACACGTTCAAGTGACCTGACAGACCCTAGTATACTGTTCTCCTGTTTCCTTTGACTGAATTCTACTACTTGTCACATGCACTGACAGAAGCAGACAGATGTTTCTGATTTTTCAAAATAAAGCAACTCACACATTTTTGTCAATACCACAGAAATGTATATACATTGGGGTGCAATGGTCCACATATTTACATATTCTCTCATATAGACTCGTAGCTATCACTAAGCTCTGCTATTTGGGAACACCTTCATATTTTTTTTTCACGAATATGTGTACCCTTACACCCCTTGAAACAAGGTTGTCAAGATATCAGAACAACTCCAATGTGACTTAAAGAGCAAGTCACCCATCTACCAGAGTCTTACTCCAACTAGATTTCCAGTTTGAGAAATGCACCAAAAGGAGGTGTTGCCTGGTGGACCGAGGGACGCGTGGGGGGCTGTGACTGACATTCTGACAGCGGCGCTGCAGCACTGGTAAAGACACATAGAGATTCTAAAGAGATGCTAAAGATTCAAACTAAATGCTATGCTACAAAACCCGTTACAGTGTGTTTACACCAAAGCGTCAAAAGCGCGCCGCACGCCAAAGTTGGGGACTTGAACATTTACAGCTCGACAATATGCAATTTTGACGCGCGTCGAGCCGGAAATATGCAACTTGTGGGAGGAGCTAGTCCCAGAAGGTGTTATTGCTAGGTGGCAGCTGTTGATCTAGCGTTGGAAAAGAGAGTCTCCATTCTCTATTTACTGTGCAGAGTACCCTGCGCAGGTTCGCAGTAACATGAAAACTTTCAAAAGTGAAATGAACTTTCCAGGTTGCCCTATCTCCTCACTTATATTCCTCCAAGCGAGGTCCTCATTCGCACAAATCTGACGAATGAGGCAGAAATGCGTTTTCGTGACGCCAATCTGCTTCTGATGCCATGTAGAAAGCCTGACACGCGTCAGCGCACTTCTGCATTGACTTTACATGTAAACCTGACGCCCATGACGCTTCAAACGCGTTCAGTGTGAACGCACCGTTACACTTGTTTGCTATTCCAACTCACTAGAGAGGCCTGACTGCTTTTTTACCGCAAGCAGCAGTGCAGCTGGCATCACAAGTACCGGCCAACGTCACATATCACTGCTTAGCCAATAGCGATGGCAGATTCAAATTCAAATCTAGTGCAGACTTTTAGCCTGAAGAGGGCGCCGCACTGATGATTTTAGTCAGAAAATGTATATTTTGAATAAGATTCACTAAAATGCTAAGAAAATGACTACACATTTAGACAGCACTATTAGACATTCATTTATACAGTTTATCAGCACTCAGTGACTTGCTCTTTAAACATGCTTTATTCACAAATATGCTGGAGTATTTAAAACTGATAACAGGTTTTTACGGGTTACAGTTTGTGAAACCAAAACAATTATGTTCCTTAATTTTATCCCAAACTTTTAAATCCTGTTCTGTCTCATTCTTTTGAATCCAGTATCATGTAAGAGTCTAAATTTGTGAGCTACATGTACTGTTACAATCCCTACTATAATGGAAACTGTGAATGTATGAGTGGAACACTGTGGTCCAACTGGCCCCGAAGCAATTTGAATATGGGTGTGTCTGCATCTTTGTAGTCCTAGTTGCTGGTGCATGCTGATATGGAAAAGTTAGACCCTTATGTACTCATGGTTTGTCAAAACCTAACGTATCAAATCAAATAGCTTACGTCAGTTGATTCTGTGTTTACCGTTGTTGGGAGAACTCTACTTGCAGATACTGTTATTAAAATCCCTTTCAGATCACACAACCACAGATGTCTATTTAAGGGTCATTTTGTCTATTAGATCCTTCAAGTCAATCCGATAGCATCACGGCCCATGTGTGCTTTCAGGTCATGTTGCTGGGATCGCAGAACCAAAGGGATTGTTTGAGACTTTCTAAATCTACTCAGTGTTTTAAACACATTAAAAGTTATTGTGTACCATTCTTAACATGTTAATATTTGCATCAGATTCTGCTGAGCATCACATTCCTCACTTCGGAAGGACTCTGGAGAATCATTTGGTGTCTCTGCTTTCTCGGCATCTGCAGACTCTGCGGCTGCTGCTGTATCGGCTTTGTATTTTTCATTACATTTCATTCGCTTTGCAATATCTTACCCTTAGAGCTCTTAATTGTTTCTAGTCTGTGAATACTTCCAGAAGTGGATCATAGTCATAATACGGTAGGGTCAACTTCAACCCCCCTTTCCATTTTGGGTCCTTTCCATTGATCACAGAGCATTAAAAGCACATGCACATTGCAGATTGAGAGGATGATCTGAAAGAGACTGAAGGGAGCGATGGAGAAAATTTTTCAATGTTTGCTAACTTTAGTTTTATTAAGGTGGCACCACTGAAGGTTAGAAAATATGTATAACCCTTTCCTGGGATCTACAATGCCACAAAGTCTTATGAGCATTCTGAAAGGGAATGTTAACCCTACAAAATACAGATCTTTATCTTTCTAGCTTCCTTTGGTTTTCAGGCCTAAACAATGAATGGAAGTATATGAGGACTTTTAATCAATAATTTAAAAAAACTTTGCTTCATGCTGTCCCAGTTTTTTTCTGATTATAGGGTTATATAACTAAGTGTCCTTGACGTGCTGAGATATGAACAGCATCTCATGACTTTAGTGCTGCAAGGCTGTATCTGTTATTTGCAGAGCTCAAAGATTTGAGCATTTTCTCCAGTTATTTAGGCTGGCGTTTTAAAATCCCAAGTACCTACGAGTCTTTTTCGTTTATCATTCGCCTGCAAGATGTTCAGAACAAATTTATATCTGGTACGCTCTGTGATTAGAGCCGTTACCAACAAAACTTATACTACTTGTTCCCAAGAATGAAACCACTGGAGCATTAGGACCAGCAACAAGATGTTGGGTCATGCACCAGTTTCCTATCAGCTATTGCACACTAGATGGATTAGTGCAAACACCTGTCAGACGCTTTGTACCCCTCCCTAGCTGAACATTTCAATCAAAACCGTAACTTTCAGCTCATACTGTACAGCTCATTCAACTATAACCTTAGTACACAATTCAGGCGGTACAAAAAAAAGGCCTGGTTGATTTGTGCATTAACTCATCGTGTTTTAAGCAGGGGTGCCTTAGAAGCTGACCAGAAAAGTAAAGTGCTTCCTCCATGTGTTAATGGTTTGCAGTGTTGGTCAGACTTGTGCAAAACTATTCGTTCTAGTTTCACCAACAGAAGCCACATATTTGTCCAACAAACTGACCGAGACAGGCTGAGTGAATTCTCTCACTGAATGAGGATTTTAATAGAGTGGAGTCACTTCCAGGAGCATTTGTTCAGGCAGCAGAACTTAGCTCTGTGTTGGGTTACAAACCGCAGGATTAAAGTTGCTATCCTAAACTCTACAGGACCTCGCTGCTGGCACAGGGAGAGACCACCTGTGCAAAGCATTGAAGCCACATCAAAGTAACATCCTTGATCAAAGACTGATTTCTTTTTTTTTTATCAATGCTTTCAGTGTGTCACATGTTTACATTTACTACACACAGGCACTCACGCTAGCTGCAGACAGGAACACCACAGCTGACGGCATTGCAGACATTCTTTTGGCTTGTAGGATTGTGAAGTCTCAGTGTGCATCTGAAGAGCAGTGATGGAAACTCCGTTTTTTTTTATTGTGTTGTTTTTCTTTTTCGTGTGTTGAATGGGCATTTTTACATGCATAGTTTTTGTCCTCAAGGTCCAAAAAATGAAAAAGGATTTCTTTATTTATTTAAGGTTTCCTTTAACATCCTCAAATGTTGCAAAAGCAAGTATAAACAAGAAAAAACAAGCACCGAAAAGCTGGCCCTACTGTTTTCTTACACTGAAAAAGATTCAGATTGCATATGTTTGCTTTATCATGTGCTTTTCATTTGTGATTTGGCTGTACTACGTGGAATGTTACGGGTTTTATTTTTTTGATTTTGACATTTAGAATCTGCCTCCAAGCAGACATAGTGCAGGATTAAGTGAATCATTTCACTCAATAGCTTTATGATTTTAGCTCAGAATGGTGTTGGAGTACATCCTCTTTCTAAGATGCCCTTTCTTGTATCGTAATCTTTTATCCATGTGCTCCATTGTGTCAAGTATGAATGATTATTTAGTGTATTTCAAAAAAGATCACAGCCAGTTCAAATTCCTCTGCCATGTACATACAGTGGCTTGTTAAAGCATGCATAACGCTTGTGTTTTTTCACGTTTTCACATTACAGGCACAAACTTCTGTATATTTCATTTAGAATTGATTGGATTTATTAGGAAAATGACCCAACCATCCATCCATCCATCCATCCATCCATCCATCCATCCATCCATCCATCCATCCTTTCAATGTCTATACAAATAATCCTTGCAGGGTCGTGGGGGGCTGGTGCCTTTCTCTAGCTCTAAATGGTACTCAGTCCTTGGGGCTCAATGCAAAACCACACCTCACTTTTCAAATTTCTATTTCTAAAGCAAATGTGAAACGTACTATCTAGGCTTTATAATCAGAAGGTACTTTTTGTCGGTACGTTGCAAAGTCCAAATGAAACACTTTGAAGTTTGTGGTTGTTATGTAACAAAATGTGGATAAATTCAACGGTTTTAAATACTCTTATAAGGGTCCGTGTAAACTTACAGTGAAGCAAAGACATTAAGTCTTGGACTTGTGTGTCCAAATGTTGCAGAAATATGGGCAACAAGTCTTTAAATCTCAAGCACTGAAGAAAGAACTACAAAATGATGTCATGAGCTGTCAGAGAGACATTCTGTGCCATAGACACATTGGACGTGCAAGCAGGACTCCTATAACAGAGACAGAGACACACAATGTCCAGCTGGAGTAAGCTGAAGCTTCCATCAACAAAGGTGGGAGATTGAAGCAAGCAAAGGAGGGGAGGGATCACTTTCAAGTACTCAGGCAAAAAGGACACTTAAAAAAAAAGATACACTTATCTACTGTGTGCTAAATAGAAGGGTACAGCCATAGAGACAACACAGCTCAGCATGGAATGTACAGGAAACAGCCAGCTCAGCTCATGACCCCTCATAAAGTCAGGACCTTCTGTACTTTTTGTTTACAACTCTAACTTCCTATTTTTGGCAGAATTATTTGAGGTATTTTCTTTAATTCTCAAAATGCATATTATGCATCATGCATGGGATCACTGTTCAGTCAAGAGAAAAGTCAAACAATGCGATGAATGGAGATTGTGTCTATGACTGTCAAAAACCTGCAGGTAAAAAATATAAAAAAATAGAACTGAACACTACTGTGGAGCCTGAGGCGAGAAGGGCCTCAGCAGCAGCGAGCTACGTGTGATACACCAGTCCTGCTGGAACTGTGTGCGAACCCTGTTCACCTTTTCACTAAGTATATACAATATGCCACACGAGGCTCTTCTGGCCTGAGGGGAGGAGTGTTCACTGTCAATCTAATTAGCCTTCAAAGGTCCCTTCCTGCTGCTGTGGTCCAGAAAAGAACAGTTAGTACCTCACAGGTCTTTCCTATGGGCCATAACTCAAAGAGGGAAATTATCAATGAACTTGAGTCTTTTAAGTAATTACACCAAACTCAATTATTTCAAGAGATGCTGATATTGATTCTAAACTCAGAGGAAGAGTTCATGAAAAATAAAGTAAACAGGTAGGTTTCTGATCCTATGCTAACTTTGAGAACATTATATCCAGTGTAAAAAAAATGTATAGCTTGGCCCCAAACTTGTCAAATGAGAATTAATGGGAGAAGTGACAAAGAGAACCCGGGTGGAGAGTCACCTACCATCAGGATAACAATCATAAACATACAGCTAAGGCTGCAATGGGGAGAGAAAAAAAACCCTTGTTTGGTATTAGATTGGGCCAGTCTAAGTCCAGGTCTTAATTCAGTTGGGAGAATTTGATGTTTTTAGGCACTTCCCATCCATTCAGAATGAGCTTCAGGTGTTTTGAAAAGAAAAAAACATTGTAAACAGGTTAGTTTGTAGATATGCAGAGCTGGAAGAGATTCAACCCAAATTACAATGCCTGCAGATGTACATATAGCGAAAGAGTGTAGAATCAGGTGCAGTTTGCAGATTGTATCCTTTTCTTTCCACTCTAGAATTATACACTGTTTGTCATCCTCCACATACAATCTCAGTGAAACCATAATATAACATGGGGTATTTTTGCATGTTGATGTGCTGTTCCCAACATTCTGAGAAAGTAGGTTACCGAGACTTTGTCATATAAGAGTGAAAAACCTGTTGTTCGTGTTTTTATAAAAATAGGGGAAGTGGTTCCTGCAGTAGTGTCAGCTCTGACTGAGTCACAGTTATCTATATAGTTCAACAATAAGATTGTGCAGTTCATGAAATACAACAGACATAAAATTGAAGTCCTTGATACAAAATCTGTTTAATTTGATTGATCAAATGCCAGGCACGCAGGAAATTCTTGACATTACAAAAGGCGTGCCGCTGTCTTGGAGCATGTTCCAGCTTCTGATAGGTCAGTGTACAAGTTTGTGACCTGGTATACTACAATTATACAAGAAATTAAATATAATATCTTTTATTCCTAGGGATTGTAGCAGTTTGCAATAAAAATCAACCAGGTCTTGTCATTTAACTTCGCAATCAACCACTACTTTTTATTGGTCCGTCACCTAAAGTCAATCAATCAATCAATCAATCAATCAATCGGTTTATTTTCTATATTTCACAAATGACACCTTTCAATTACAAACACATACAGTTAGTCAACACAGGTGGAAATGGAGCAGGAAGAAGAAAAATCTCATAAGTCTGCAGCTTTAAAGTCCAACTGAAATACATTAACGTTTGTGATTGTGACATGAAATAGTTCAAGGGGGTGTGAATACTTTTGCAAGGCACTACAGGATCTAACTGGTTTTTCTGGACATTCGAAGAATCCATTCTGCGTTCCTTCTGTTATTTCCACACCATTTCTAAGTCAGTTTGAGGGGTGACATTAGCTTTATCAAAAGGTAAACTAAAAGAATGGGGCTCCCATGACATCCTAAGAGTGTCTTTGTTGCTCTGTATTTAAAGCAAATACGAGTCTTGTTCTTGTCTAACATTGTAATTCCCACGAAATGTCATTTCTTGATCTCTTTTTGGACCGAAGCAGCTTTTTTGCTGCCCTTCATATCCCAAGGTCATTATTCACAAGTTTTCACTTATTTGCAGTTGGGCTTCAGAGTGGTGCAGTTGGTAGCACTGTTGCCTTGCAGCAAGTACCTGCTAGGTTTGAATCCCAGTCTTGGATCTTTCTGCATGGAGTGTGCATGTTCTCCCTGTGTATGCTTGGCTTCTCTCCAGGTACTCTGGCTACTTCTCACAGCCCAAAAACATGACTGTCAAGGGTAAATGGTATCTCTAAATTGGTCTTAGAAGTAAGTGCGCATGCATGGTTTTGTCCTGTGTGTCTATGTGCCTTTTTCTATTGACCTCATTCCAGTGATGCTTTGTTGCCAGAGTCATATTTGGTTGGATCCGGTTCTTTGTTGGCATAATCAACTATTCCAATGTCAAAATTACTCGCCCTGTTTGCGTGCTTCCAGTTTTCTTTTATCCATGTAGGCGTATGCAGTTGCATTGTGACGCTTTAGATGACGTTATGACTCAGCACCAACTAGTCCCCGTGTCAGTGTAAAACCTACTGATTCTTTGAAACAACCAGCTAAGAATTGACTAAGCACTGGCTCTGGCATCGGCACCAAACTAGCATCTGTTCCTTTTGGTGGAAAAGCCCTTATGTTGCTATGTGATGCACAGGCAACCTTTTCAGGGTGCACACTGTCTCTCTCCCAATAGCCACTTGAGATAGGCACCATCCCCTCTGCAACTCTGCAAGCATGGATGGATGGATGGATGGATGGATGGATGGATGGATGGATGGATGGATGGATGGATGGATGGATGGATGGACATGCACACAATCTTCTGCTGCCAATGTTGCACCGCAGTCCTCTTCCTAGGCTCTGTTGGACATCTCTGTCTTTTTCGTTAGCACTCAACACTTTTACCTTGAAGGTCTCATTCACTTTTTTTTCTTCAATAAAACTGTTCTGGTCTCTAGTGTGAATGAATGCCTTGTGAGTCATTGTCTATGGAAAAAAGCCTCTCCTGCTCTTATTTCAGGAGGTTGAGGTTTGTCAGAGGAGTGGGTGGGTAGAAACAACAGGATTATGAGTCTTATTCATTCATATTCATGATATGCAAACGTCTCACCTCTGATTGGCTCACAGCAATGCAACTTTTATTGCCTTTGGACAAATAACTAACAGAACTTACTTCACTGGTTGTGTACCAAAGACAAGTTCAATTAAATTAAATTTTCAATTCAGTTTATTTATATAGCGCCGATTCACATCAAATGTCATCCCAAGGCAAAAAAAAGGTAATTTCAATTCAGTCATACATACAAGTTCCAACCATTTCTTTCCCAGCTTTTCTTTCTTGCGTAAAAAATGCTACGCTGATGTGTTATCTCCACAAATAACACAAGCCTGAACTATTCTGCCATGTGGAGTTGCTAACGGTTAACTTTAACTACCAGAGACCTGCTCTGCTCTCTCCTGGCCGCAGAATCAATACAAGCCAAAGTGGGTAAGTCCATGAATACTAATTTTCTCTGTGACGTAGCAGAAACTGGATTTTTCTGACTCCATCGTTTTTGCCCTCTGTTTCCTTTCTGCGGCTAATGCAGGCAGTGGTGTTCGAAGAAAATGTGTGTTACACGACGTCTCAGTGATATGCGATATGCTTGGCAGCAATTTTATTACAGATGATGAAATTTGATGTAAAGTGATGATTGCTGCCTGCTTTTCTTTAGAGGTAAGCACTGTTGTTGAGCACATATGCTCCTGTTCCACAGCAGTCAGCCTACTGTGCGTAGGTCTAATAAAGCTAGAGTTTGTTCAGGTTAGAAATACAAGGAGAATGGTTTTTGTTTTAAGCTGCACAATTGGTGGTGTCAATGCTAAACCCAGGGTGTAACTGTGTACCCGTTTTCTGCTTTAACTTAACAGATTTTGCGTGGTCTGCAGAACTTTGTGACAAGATGTTGTTAATCTGTTCCTTTGAAAAGTCTAAATGAGGCAGGCTGGTGTTCCCCTTGAGGACCACGTCTGGAAAACACTGCTATATTTATCAATGTCCCTTGCTATACTACTTCCTAAATAAAGAGGGCAGAGGTCCACATCTTGTGAAAAAAGGATCAGTGTCAGTTGTGGTCGGTCCAGGGTTAGTACTGGAACTTTCTAGGGTCTGTATTAGCGGCCAGCGTCACACAGTGTCGGTGCACCGCCCTGCTCTGATCCAGCTCCCCCTCTCGCTGCCACTCACGCCTAGCTGCTGCCGTTGTGTGTTTAAACGCTACAGCTGTGTTGACACGAGAGGCACGCCATGGAACAATGAGTCCAAAGGTCAAGAAGGCAAAACTTACAACAACAGATTGAGCGTTGTACACACTTTGAACAAATGTAATGTTGCTTGTGATTTTGATCTGCTAGACGGCTTGGCCTAAATGCATGCTTTAAAACTCCCACTCTCTATTTATAGCTGCAGCAGGACTCATTTCTCTGTTTCCTTGGTAACTCTTCTGTGTGAAGCTTCTATTTTTATAGCCTCCACCCCATATTTAATCATTTATGCTTTGGAGGGTAACTGGCGATCCAGTTTCCTGTAGAGGAAGCGGAAGGGCAGTGGGTGGGGGGAGAGGAGTTGGGATTAGAGGGATGCGTGGTCTCGTCTCCTCTCTGTAGTTGGGCCTGCAGTTGCCCATGTTTCATCTGACTTGCATTTCAACTGGTCCCCCTCCTCCATAATATCCGGCACCAGAGCACAGAGCAAACACTGAGAGCACCACATGTCACCACGCCACTTCCCGCAGTGTTCTTCATATTGTTCCAGGAACAACAGCTTCAGACGATCAGAACTGAGCCATTCTGGCTTTCGAATCCATTCTTAACCGTGCACCATGTCCTGCTGTAACAATAAAGAAACTTTGTTCTGTTCCTCTTGCATTAGCATTCAAATTTGTTACTTTGGGCGCTGATGCCAAGCAACAACTTTGCATAGCCTTACAGATTACAGGAAGTTGTTTCCCTTTCTTAAGCTTGGTGAGGTGCTCCAGACAGAAGATATCAGACTTTGCTCTAGGTCTGTTTCCGCTCTGACTTCTGCACAGCAGTTGGCCGGAATGAAATGTTGAAAATAGTTGTGCAGCCTCTCCTGCAAGTAGTACAGGGAGTGACGTAATGAGCCGGCAAAGACAAGCCTTTGCATCCTGGAAGTGGGAATTGTGAAACAGGAGTCTGTTAGGTTGGGTCAGAGCTTTTACGCACATTGAGCCAAATCAACACTAAGTCGACAGTCATTTCTCAGAAGTTGCACAGCCATTGAGATAAAAAACCCATTGTGCTTTAACATCTGAGTAACATTACTTCTTGTATTAATGAAGTCACGTTTTTTCTGTTGCACATTTATCATTTGTCCACTTTTTCCTGCCTGGAACAATAATGTTATTGTAGAATTTTGAGCCCATGGAACTGTGTTGTGTGTCACAGCAACATCTTCTCTTTTACTATTTATAAATCCGTTCATGCATTTGACAGGGACAACTTAAACGACATAAACTGCGTTTCCACAAAGAGATGTCAAGTTATTTATTCTAAATTGATTGCATTTTTTAAGACAACGTTAGGAGACATTTTAAAATCAAGAACAATAATTGATTGATCAGTATCATTAGAACCACATGATAAAAAGGAACACTTTGGATTGCATTGCAGAACTGCAACACCAAGAAGAAGACCTTGGTTTCTAAACGAGATTCTTTTCTTAGTAGATAACACTGATAATAATATCCAATCATACTTTGCTGGCCTAGTTGCTGCTTTTATTGATGCTCTAAAAAAGCAGCCGGAGCCACAGCTGCATTTTTGACCTCTTTGTTGCTTCTTTAATCCCACAGGAACATTGTGTTACCAGTCAATGTTTGAGCAGCCTAATTCCACTGTGGCTTCGTTGGTTAACCTTGTGTAAATATCATCTGTATGCCTTGTCTAATTAAAGTTCAGTTAACAAGTCTATCTCTCTCTTCTACAGGTTCAAGCAGAGTCGCCTGAAAGCGGAGATGTCATCAAAAACGGCAAGCTCTAGTAGCATCTCTCAGGCCAGGCGAACGGTGCAGCAACTGAGGAGAGAAGCTCGCATCGAGAGGATAAAAGTGGGTCCATATTAGAGGTCGCACTAGACTTCAGCGATGTCTGTCATTTTGACCGACGGGGTCAAAAAAATTCCATCATAATCTATTTTTACCCATCTATTTTTTTATGATAATATATATGCATACATTTGCAATCGTAATTAACTTTATTCATTTTAATTAATATTCAATCCGAACAAGCTGAACAGTGACTACACATCTTGCCATCTCGACAGTGGTTGCTACTCTCCATCCACCGAAGCTGTGTTTTGATTTGCCTGTTGGGTTTTCAGCGATGCTTTAAGTCAGTCATGCTTTGAAACGGGTTTCAATGACTGGAAGCACGCAACGGAACGTATGAAGGAGCACAAAAATAGCGAACATCGCAGAAAAGCTATGCTGACATATATTACACTATCATCAGCCAGCGGGAGGATAGATTCAGAACTGCAGCAGCAGCAATTTGAATCAGAGTGCACATATCGGTGTTAAGAAGAGTTCTGTCTGTTGTTAAGTTTTTGGCAGAGAGGAGACTGACTCTTAGAGGCTCCAATGACGTTTTATGCAGGGTTGATAATGGCAATTACCTGGGAATTCTGGAGTTAATCAGCAAGTTGGATCCTTTTCGGAAGTCTTATATAGAAATATTTGGAAATGCAGGTGCAGGAACACCTTTCCGTCTTTCTTCCAAAACCTGTGAAGAATTTATTCAGCTGATGGGTGATTGTGTTTTATCCAAAATTATCAGTGAAGTAAAAATGGCCAAATACTTCTCAAATACTGTTGACTCGACGCCAGATGTGGCACATGTTGATCAACTTACATTTGTCCTAAGATATGTGTCACCTGAAGGACACTCTCAGGAATACTTTCTGAAGTTTCTACCAATTGAAAGTCATGCAGAGGAAGCTTTATATGACTCTGTACTCAAGGTTTTGGAAGAGATGAAAATTTATACTGCAAACTGCAGGGTGCAATGCTATGATAATGTTGCCAACATGTCTGGCATGTGTAAAGGATTACGATCTGACTTTACTTGACAATCCCTGTCACAAATGCAAGTGGTGAACGATCCTTCTCTAAAGGTGCGTTTCCACTATCAGATCTTCAGTGTAATTTAACCAGATCTTTTTCTGACGGGGTAATCTGTCGGCCCGCTCCTCTCAGCTGCCGTGTCTCCATACTCAACCGGCCCTTTAAGGAATCAGTTAGAGACCTCCGCATATCACAAATTTGCAACTGGAATGTAACAGAATGTGAAAAGAGTGAGAATGAATATTTTTAAGGTACTGTAAAAACTGCATGTGAATTGATTTGTGTATTTTTGCAGGTGTCCAAGGCTTCATCAGACCTGATGCGCTACTGTGGAGAGCATGCCAAGAACGACCCTCTGCTAATGGGCATCCCAACTTCAGAGAACCCCTTCAAGGAAAAGAAGCCTTGCACCGTTTTGTAGCTGAATACCCACGCTCCTGCTTTTTTAAACTCTTATGTAACACTGCTGATAGTTGTGAACGCAACTTGCCTAAAGCCCTCTGTGCCGGTCTCCTTTTCTTTTCTTTTTCTTTTTTTTTTTTTACATTTAACTGCTAAATAAAAATAAAACCAAAGAACAGGCAGAAGTCTGAACGCTATGGCCTTTCATCATCTTCAGGTCTAGACATAATTTGCATGAGGGCCTGTTGATGACTTCACATTTCTGCAGTGACAACAACTCCGATTGAATAATTACCATATCACATCTAAACAAGACCCCCTACTCATTTGGCCAATCAGATAGTAAAACCTTTACTTCTTACTTTGATCATCCTTACTTGAGGGAAGAATGAGTTTGTGCTCTACTGATAAGGACCATACAAGATAATGACATCCTGTCAGCTGATTATCAGACTGCTGCCCATTACAACATGACAAATGGAGACAGGGAAGCTGTATTGTTAGTGATGTTCAGCTGTTGCCTTAGGCAGCCATGGATTAACTATCATGAGGAAATTATCCATTCAATAGCTGCAACAAACAGCGGTCTCCATGTGTGTTCCATAGAGATTGTTGATCCTTATCTTAGTTTTTAGATTTCTAAAACACTGCCAACATTTCCCAGCGCAACATGTTCCATGACTGGAAGAGGTTGAATGCTCAAAAAGATAAGAGGGCAGCTTTGCTGTAATACGCTTAACCTTCCTGTTGTCTGCTGAAAGTCTTACTCTCTTGCAGCCTAAAAGAACCACAGATATGTATGACTTTATTTGAAACTTCTCAGTGATGCTGAAAGTATCTGAATTTGAATCGTCTTCACTGAGTGACTGCATCTTTGAAGATTTGGTATTTTCAGCGTAACATGATCTGAGTTTCTGACGAGCCGGTGACCGTTAAGGGCCAGTCAAATTGAAAATTGGGCGATTTCAATTGGGACTTCTAGGTGAGTCTCTAGGTTTAGTTTTAATAAAACAAACTCTGCTGTCGTTGCTTTGGTAATAGAGAGTTAAACAGAGTTTGATGATTTCCATTCTGCTTACAAACAAAGTGCAGTACAGTTCAGATGCAATATGACCTCAGATCGATCTAGGACAACCAGAAAAAAAATCCTTTTTGTTGTTACTACTGATTATATATATGTCCAAAAGTAAAAGTATGACGAATAATAACTTTGGTTCTGATACATTTCCAGTAACATGTTCCTATGTATGTGTGTATTCCAGCTGTTATTTTGACTCTTTTTATACATTTAATATCTTTGTGATTTCCCTAATGATATAGGTTATTGGACATTTGTTAAAGCACTGTGAAAGCTAGACTCAAGATGACTGTTATACTTTGAGATATTCTGTGCTCTAAACCTCCCTAACTATACAAATTCAGCACTAACGTGGCTGAAACATTCATTTTTGTGCTTGTACTCAAGGACTGCTGTTAGGTTAACCTGTCAGAGTGTTTTTCCTGAAGCCAGACAGCTTCAACTTTTAGAACTACATTTTCTAGTCACATAAGATGCTTTGGGGTAATACTGTGATTGATGAAGGCTTTAAGTGAGCTAGGGGAGTATGTTCGCTTTTCACTGTGTGGTGGATTGGCTTATTGCTAATTTGCATTAATAAACAGTGCTGTGAAGAAGTATTTTCAGATTTCTTGTTTTCGCTTCTTTGTCACAATTATACGAGTAATGGGATTGAATGCAGAAATTACTTTTCGCTGATTGTTGTTTGATTTTATTGATTAAGGGTAAAACTTAACCAATTCAACCTGGCCCTACTTGAAAATGAATTGCCCCTCTTGGTAAATCATGAGTTGAATTTGGCTAAAAACAAAAAGTAAAACTGAAAGATCTGAAAGAGTAACACATCATGTCCCAATCCTAGCAAAATCATTGATCTTTATCAGACTGGAAAGGGTTAAAAAGTCATTTCTAAGGCAAGAGCAGTTATCAGTTATGGACAAAACATGGAACAGTGTAGAAGCCTTCCCAAGAGAACTACAAAAATGACTCCTAGAACACATCAACAACTCATCCAGGAGGTCACAAGACAACCAAGAGCATCTATAGCTCTGCAGGACCTCACTTACCTCAGTTAAGTCACTTTCTGCGCAAAGCTTGTAATTTGACGAAAAAATGTGCGCAATTTTAAGCACACTAAGGACCTTGCTTATGCACATTTTGGACACGGAGGACACTGGCAGCGCAGCCGGTGAGATGGTAGAATGGTGAATTTAAGCCACATTTTTGGACTTGTAGAGCTTTGCACATACATGAACACACAACCAACAGTCAGCGCCAACCCCCGTCTCTGAACTGAGGATAAATATGATAATCTGAATGAAAATATGTTGCATTAAAAAAATATCACAGTATGTTCATATGTACGTCTTCAGATCATATAGCAATTGCACTTACTGGTGCGTTATTTGTGATGAGTAGAAAATATAAATACTGCTGTAACACTTCTGCATAAAGCTGCACAATAGATGCGTTGGCGCTCATTGAAGAGCACACCACTGGCAGCATCTGGATGGGGGAAGCCGATTTAGATCTCCGTGCTGAACTTGACCCGGTGTTAGATGTACTGACCTGCTGGAAACATGCACCTCCACTGCAGCACATTCTGGCTGTGATATGCTGTCTTTCTCTTTGCCTCCACCTTCTTTTTTATGTCAGGCACACCACTTCATCAACACTGTGTCACTTGCAGCTCTTCCGTTTATTTTTGACCCCCAAACAGTATTTTTCGCAGATAATACTTTTTAAAAGTAGACTTAAAACACTCCTTTTCTGTCAGGCTTTAAATAATTAAAGCCCTTATGTTGCCCTGCGATGCACTGGCGACCTTTCCAGGGTTTACACTGCCTCTCTCCCAATAGCCACTTGAGATAGGCACCATCCCCTCTGCAACTCTGCAAGCAAGGATGGATGGATGGATGGATGGATGGATGGATGGATGGATGGATGGACATGCACACAATCTTCTGCTGCCAATGTTGCACCGCAGTCCTCTTCCTAGGCTCTGTTGGACATCTCTGTCTTTTTCGTTAGCACTCAACATTTTTACCTTAAAGGTCTCGTTTACTTTTTTTTTTAGGTGCAAAGCAACAACTTTGAATACTAATGCAAGAGGAACAGAACAAAGTTTCTTTATTGTTTCAGCAGGAGATGGTGCAGAATTAAGAAATGGATTAGAAAGCCAGAATGGCTCAGTTCTGATCGTCTGAAGCTCTTGTTCCTGGAACAATATGAAGAACACTGCTGGAAGTGGCGTGGTGACATGTGGTGCGCTCGGTGTTTGCTCTGTGCTCTGGTGCCAGATATTATGGAGGAGGGGGACCAGTTGAAAGTCAGATGAAACATTCTTCAGAAGATTCTGTATGGATAACGGTGAAAAGCCAGCTCTTGTATCCAGAGCTTTTGACACAATGAAATTGTGGATTGCCCCAAGCTTCTGATTTATGAATGAGCTTTTCTTAATAACATGTTTCCTTTTGGAGCTGATTGGCCAGGAAAACATTATTTGAAGAAATGACCAAAGCTCCCTTCTCCTTTTTCTGACAACTGCCAGCTAGCCACCCCAAAGGTGCTCTTTGTACCCAACTTTTGTTGTCTTTTGTTTTTGGTTGAGTTGGGAGACCCAGGTAGTCCTGCCTTTTGGTTATTGGTTGTCAATATTCACCTGATCAGGGAAGAGCTGCTTGGTTGATCATATGCCCTTTTTCCACTAGAGTCGGTTCAGTCTGGAACAGGTAGACTCAGCCCCGATTTGGCACGTTTCCATTACCTCTGTCGGGGCCGAGCTGACCCCTTTTTTTGGAATAACTCTGCCTTGATCCGAAGCGGGTGAAGCGACCCAACACGCCCACCTATAGACTGATTGGTCTGGTAAAGTGATGTCAGTCACACTCCTACCTAGCTAGTGGTAGCCCCTTCTTCTTCAGAAAGAGCCACAGTCCGAGTACGAAGTACAAAAATACCTTGACGTCTTCCATTCTTGTTTCTCTGTCATATTCCGCTCTCAAGGCACACCTCCACATTTGTTTACTCTTGTGGCGATTACGAATGACATCACAGACCTTTTGCCCCACTTTTAGCCTACCCCCCCCCCATGTCCTCAGCTACATCCGCATTCCTGGGATAGTAATGGAAACACAACCAGCCTGTTCTGGGCCGTGCTGACCCGACCCGACCCGTTCTGGGCTGACCCGACCCTAGTGGAAAAGGGGCAATAGACGTCTTCATCCATGTTTTTGTTTGTTTGTTTGTGTTTTTTGTGAATATCATTTTTATTAAACTATCGCCACTGGTCTGGACTTCATATGTGTCTTTTAAGCCACTTAAACTTAGGGTCCTTAACATGGACAAAACAAACATCTGGAAGAACTTAATTTGGACACATGGGATTACAATAAAACCTTTTGGCCAGCAGTCAAAATGACCCATATAACCCTAAATGCAGTAGCATGCTCTGGGGATACTTTGTTTGTAGCATGGACGGGGAAGATGGACAGAGATGATGGGGAAGAATTGATGGCGATAATTACAAGACAATCCTCAAAGAAATTCTGTTAGAGGTTGCAATAGACTAGGGTGGAGGTTCACCTACCAGCAGGACAATGACCCTAAACATACAGCCGGAGCTGCAATGGAATGGCTCAAATCAAATATCTAATATCCTAAATTCATGCATTAGAAGGGTCTAGTCCAAGCCTGGAACTAAACCCAATTGAGAATCTGTGATAGGACTTGAAAGTTGCTGTTTAAAGACGCTCTCCGTCCAATCGGATTCAGCTTGAGCCGCTTTGCAAAAAGGAACGGGTAAAAATGGCAGCCACTAGACGAGGCTGTTTTCTTCTAGCCATGCTTTCAGTGTGCCATCAGGGCATAAATGTCTGAAATATTTCTATCAGCCTTCCCAACGACCCATGATGGAAATCATCGGGAGGTTATTTGTCAACGCCTCGATCATCGTGCCTCCGTCGCAGGTCACTGTGTTCAAACAGGTGGACGAGCCAACAAGGTCAGGCGCACAAACATGTTTGCTCTAATTTCTCATCCCAAGTGTTTATGTGCCCAGAGCCATGCGCCGCTTGTTATGCAATCCTCCCAGCCGTGCCCCCCCCCCCTCTCTGGCTCCTCAGGTGTGATGTTACGCTAACAACCAGGTCAAGTCATATTTTGTGGCCCACGTCGATGCAATCCCTACTCCAATCAGATGGTGGATGAGCTTAGATTGTATCAGCTGTATTTCAAGCGTTGTTGTATATGAATGCTGTAGTAAGCTAATAATCCTGTACCTCCAGCATTTCACCTACTTTTCTGTGGACACTCCTTTGAGTAACAGGAAGGCGTTTTGTTTTTGTTTTCTCTCTCTCCTCTTGGAGGTGTCATGTCACGTCAACAGATCCTGGTATTTCTGGAATGATTGTCATATTTCTTTGGAAGCATCTCATTTTTGACCTTCATACCGAAACTGTCATATTTCTGCAACTTCCTCAGAGTCATAAAGAAAGTTTTTTTAAAAATGCGGTGTCAATGAACAGTTTTCACTGCAGCGACTTCCAACATGTTGCTGCATTTTGAACTCTGCACACCTTCTGAGATCTGCAAACAATTCCGGCTCATTTCAAAGATCTGTGTAAAATCTCCAGCCATTGCCTTAACCCATATTCCTCTGTAGCTCTCTGTGTTCTGACCCAGTTCCTCCCCGCCAATCTGCTTATCCTCTATCTTTGATAGTGGCACCACAGAGGCTCGCTGGTTCCTGCAAACAGACATCTCAGCAGCAGTCGATCACCAAGTACCCTCTGTTGCCCGTGTGTCAGTGGTCAGAGGGGAACGCCTCTATTCACGGGGCTATTTTTAGCCTCAAAGCTAAACTACTGTACAGCTCTAGCAATAAGAGACCTGAATAGGCCTGACTCATGCAGCCATTGTCCCGTGACCCTCTGTGTGGAAAGCTTTGTCCCTCCCCTCTGAGCACAAGCACTAATAAGTTCTGGTTCTCTCTTTTTACAGCCTGATTGGGGGTCTTCAACTGTTTTTTTTTTCCTTCCCTCTTTGCTATTTTTATCCAGTCAGCAGTAAATTTAGCTTGGATTGCATTAAAGCAGACGGCTGCAAAGAACACGTCACCACAATGAGTCGGATCCTACACAGATTTAACCTCATTAGGTCTTTTCCTCTACAGAAACTAGACCCACTTGCAAAAGCATTTCAACCCTTGGCACTTTTTCTCATTTTGCTACAGCTACAAACTTGAATGTATTTTAGTTGAGTTTTATTTATCCAAGAAACACAAAGTAATAAATAACTGATGTGGAGGGAAAAAAAAATTTTTTCCCCAACTTTATTTTTTATTTTCTTACAAATAAAAGTCAAAAGTTTGTGTTATGGATTTGTATTCCACCCCTTAATCCCCTAATCAAATCACCTAATGATTAAAAACGGTCTATTTGTGTGGGATTTAATCTCATTATTAACACCAGCTGTTCTGTGTAAGACTTTAGAGGTTTGTTAGAGACCATTGTTGAAACAAATAGCATCATGAAGATCAAGGAACACAGCAGACAGGTTAGAAAATCTGTTGACAGGATGACTGTCAGACATGCACTCTACAAATGTTGGCTTTTGTATGGAAGAGTGGCAGACAGAAAGCCTTAAGAGGTCCCATTTACAGTTTGCCACAAACTATGTAGCAAATATGAAGGTGTTTTTCTGGTCAGACAAGATCAAAATGAAACTTGGTGGCGGCAGTATAATTCTGTGGGGATGTTTTACTTTAAAGGGCAGGGGAAGCCCATCGTAGTTGATGGGAAGATGGATGGAGGTGAATTCAGAGGGTGCGTAAGACTTGAGTCTGGGATGGAGTTTCACCCTTCAGCAGGACAATGATCCGAAACCTACAGCCAGATCTGCAAACCTGTGGCTTCAGAGCCACAAGCAGCTCTTTTGACCTTCCACAATGGCTTCTAATAACCTTGGCTACAAAGGATTAAGAGCCATCCAATGTTTTTAAATATAGATTTAATATCAAATGCAGGTTTTATAAGTTTTAATAGAGTAATTGCATTGCTTTTGTGCAATAGAATGACACTAATGACAGATATTTATCAAAAATTATAAGAGGTCTTATTTATTTTTTAGAGGTGCAACATCTGTGGCTCTAAATGGGTTGTATTTAGTTGGACTGAGGACAAAAATCGCTCTAAATGGCTTTAGATGAATGCATCATTGAGTTAGAATGGCCTAGTAAAAGCCCAAATCTAAATTCAATTTTTTTTTTCAATTCAGTTTATTTATATAGCGCCAATTCACAACAGATGTCATCTCAAGGCACTTAAGAAGTAATTTCAATACATTTATACAAACATTCCAATCAGTTAAAAAGTTTCCTATTTAAGGAATCCCAGCAGATTGCGTCAGTCATTGGCGTGAGGTTCAAATCCAATTAAGAGTCTGTGACAAGACTTGAAAACTGCTGTTCACAGATCCTCTCCATCCAATCTGACTGGATTTGAGGTATTCTGCAAAAAAGAATGGGCAACAACTCCAAAGTGATAGAAACAAAAAACAAGAGACTTCTGCTGTCACTACATGTCACTATGGGGGGGGGGGGGGGGGGGTAAATATAAATGCATGCCTGATTTCTGATTCAGCAAAAACAAGAAAACCACACATCCTTCTAGTTTACTTTGTGTTGGTTTTTCACATGAAATCCTAGTAAAATCCACTAGGTTTATAGCTGCAATGTGATCAAACGTGGAGGGCACTCTCCAACTGTTCTGATTGGATTTATTAGGGTAGTGTATCCTGAGCAATATCTTGATTCAATGTTACTTTCACTTTGTGCAGAAATCTGCATGCTGCAGGAACACTTGGTTACCTGCAGAAGCAGCAGTGAAAACTTGCCTGGTAATGCACCAAGCACTCTGGGGCAATAAGCTCCACTCAGTACAAGCTGTCATAAAAACACGCCTTTGGTGCTTCCTCCAAAGAATGTCTGTAGTTACTGGAAATCATCGAGGCAGAACAACCCTGAGAACTTTTCGGACGTTTATTTCTTTCTGTTTCACATGGAAAACTCCAGTGAACTGTGCACAATAAATAATATTCATTCATTAAATTAATTAACAACATAAAAACATAGACAACTGAACATTTTGTTGTCCTTTAAGATAGTAATAGTAACATTAGGAGGAGAAAAAGTTTCCCTTTTTAAGTTAACAAAGTGACAATTCTTAAATAGCATTAAATAAATGTGATGCTAAAGAAATATTTATGTTTGGTCGAACTTTCACTGGAAGGTCCACGAGCTGAGCGGTCCCGCCCCCGCCTGGTCCAGTTCCTGGAGTGTATTAAGCTCGCCCCCCCCCCAGCTCAGACCCTGCACATGTGCTCACCACGCTGTGCGCTCGTTCTGCTCACATGATGCCACTTCCTCGTAAAAGGACTCTTTCTCGGCAGAGAGGCGCAGCCATACGCTGGAAATCCAGGAACACGGATTGCTAAGTCACTCTTCCTTGACCCGAGACTTCCGCCTGACACGGGGGAATTTGCTGAAACGTTTATGTTTCTCGTCCTTTAAATGTCGTCCCCCCCCGTTCTCCCTTTAAACTTTTCAGTTGCTCTCTAGGTAGTTGGTAGAGGGGGACAGAAGGAGGGGGTGCTTCCCAATTAATGCAGGCCCTGTGCAGGTAGTTCTTTTCTTTCTTTTTTTTTTACTCCCCTCCCCTGGGTGCAAACAATACAGATGATATTCCTAAAGTCTTCATCGATCCGGCAGGTTGACGACGGGTACCCACTGATCCAAGCAGCGGCAGTCCCTGCAGAATCTGTTCACTTTGCTCAGTGCAGGGTCCTTCCACAGGGCCGACTGCGGGTTCTGCAGGAGGAGCGAGGCAGTTAGGGCATGTCGGTTCACGAAGAGTAATATTCACACAAGATTCATCAGACCGCCTCCAGTTTGCAGCAGAGTAACAACACTTACAGTGACTAGGACGCAGTGCATGTCCATGGGCTCTCCTCCGGGCTTCACTCCCCCCAGTATCTCTGCCAGACGCCTCATGTTGCCCACTCGCAGGATGTTGATGTCATTTTCACAGCAGAATGCCTGGATCAGGGTGAAGTGGATCTGCAGGGCCACATCCTCTTCATCATCTGTAGCCAGCAGGCAAAGCACCACGTCGTCTGGATCCCTAAAACAGGAAAACATCAGGGAAAGAAGAAAAAAAAAGGAGTGAGCAGCAGCTCCCCCCATTCATGGACCTTTATTCAAGTGTGCATACAGGATCTGATGAACTTACGCATTGAGGGACTTTGCTGCCTCGTAGACTCCGACAGTGATGCAACCCTGAGGCAACGCGGAGCTCAGGACCTCCTCCAAAGCTTGGGCCACCGAATCCATCCTGGGGACAAAACGGGAAAACTTGGATCAATGCATTGAAAGCGCATCAGGAGGCGCAGAATTAACTGGGGTTTTTTCTTCTTCTTCTTCTTCTTCTCTTCCAAGTTGTTGCACGAGTTGTTCATTCATTTCACGTGAGACGGATGTCAGTCAGTGTGACGTAACGTTGCACGCAGAGTGCAACCGCAGCCCGAACCGTGACACGAACAGAACCAGCATCGTACAACTGCTGCATCTCTGCTTCCAGGCTGCTCTAATGCTAAGAGCTAACTAGCTCAAACTGAGGCGCAGCAAACAGTTGGTGCAACGTCACACCGTTAAAAACACTACAGAGAAACGTCGACATAAAAAAAAAAAAAAAACTCATTCGATAACTAAATTCACTAAAAATAATACAAAAAATATTCAAAGTGTAATAACAGAAGCTGACCTTTCTACCGAGTTTTCTCCTCCGGTTTCTTCAAAAGTCATATTGCACATCCAGGCGGTTCGGTTGTCCTACACGGTCCAGAGCGGCTGTGTAGCTGCTGTCGGTGCGGTCCGAGGATGCTCTCTGTTTGCCCGGTGAACTGTGTGTTCTCTGTAGTAAGACAGCCCGGGCGCCCACAACTCATCTACATCAAGCCCTCCCATTGGTTGTTGGCCGGCTACATGCAAATACACGAGCAGGTTTTCAACACCGTGTGGCAATGAATATAGCGCCCCCGCGTGGGCACGACGAAACAAGACAACCTTAAGAAACAATCCAGGCAGTTTTTCAAGCCAAGAACCAAGAAGTGCATGTATTAAAGATTTCTGTTAAGTATGAAAACGGTAACTTTATATATATAATTATTCTTCTACAGTGATTTATTGGATTTGTTGAAGTTTTCCCCTTTTAGTTTGTTATGATCCATATTAATCAAGAAGTGGGCCCTCCCACAGAGTGGGGGATGTTTCTGTCACAAGAAAACAAGTAGCCTAGAAGTAAGAGATCGATCCAAGCTTTCTCTGTAGGCCTAGAGATGTGGGTTTTGTTCTGGTCTGATGAAGACTGTGCACAACCCAAAAGTTCTTGATTCTAGCGGTACACCTGTGTTTCAACTCTAACTATTCCTCATGGAGTTAAGGATCTTGTCTTGCAGGTGGATCTCAGAGCAGATTCGCTTCTCCTTCACAGTGAAATGGGTCAGCTGAGCTGATATGAGCATCTGATTAGGATTCTTTTCTGAATGCTTTGGAGCTCCTCGGGGTGAGCCGGAGAGTGTTGTTGGGAACATAGATGGAACTGTTACCTCCATGATGTGGCAACGTGGACAACTAACTGAAGCCGCCACTACATTTTAGATGCAACACAGCCATTTTGAGCTTTTAAGCTAAAATCACGATAAATCTCTGACTTCTGTGGATCTTTTCTGAGAAGAAACGGAAATTAAAAGTCTGACAACCACTCATCTAAAGGCCATGAGGTATTAATAAGTTTTCCACATCCCATCAAATCTGACTGACCATCTCTAAAGATCCTTGCAAGTTTTTTTGTCCAGGTCAAGGAGGAGCTATATGGTGGAAATAATTAGCTAAAGTTATACATTACAATGTAATAATCGTATGTACACTAATAAAATATCTAATACAAAGTTTATACTTTAAAATCTAAGTGTTAAGGATGTACAGTATGTGGCAAACATACTGTAGGTTTTATCTATCCATCCTCTATCCATTGTCTTCTGCTCTGTCTGTTAGACATGGACAGGAGGACACAGACAATGAAGGGAAGGTCAGAAAAAAAGAGAGTGTCCATCATATCTGTCCTCCGCCTCTCTGTATTTATAAATGTGGTAAAATCTGCTGTTGATTTTCTGTTGAATAAACATGTTTCGTTTGTCCTTTTATCCAGCAGGACCCAGATCAGAAGCTTCAGAGGTGTGTTAAGGAGTAATTACTTGTTCTCTTTGGTTTTGTTTGCACTGGCAGGTTTTCTATGAAATATTCAAAAGTATCTCAATTGTATGTGTATGTATGTAGTTTTACTTAAATATTTTACAGTTCTGGATTAATTTGGAATGGAAATCTGCTTATATTGTATTTCAATTTCTTTCCATTGTTCATTCCTTCTCCCATGTTTTAGTTTTACCTTAATAAAAATAACATTTTAGAAATGGAGTAAAGGATAGTAACATTTGGAAATTTGAGTCTGGAAATGTATGTCTTTGTTTGGAAACATTGACACTTTGGCAATTTTATGGATTAAATCCTTTTCTTTTTTTCTTTTTTTAACCATTGAAGCTATACATTTAAAAACCTTAATGAATTCATGCTGCTAAAAGTTATTGTATTTTTACATTCATGTTACTTTTGCCTTTTGAAATGTATGTAAAAATTAAATGTTGCTGTTGTTTTAACAAATGTAATATTTTGTTATGTTGCAGTTTCTTGGTTTTGAATTGACAATGAAATAAAGTAATATCAATAAAGTAATTTTATAAAATATATTGGGTTTTTTATTTCCTTGAAATAAATGAAAAGTATTACAAGCTTGTTAAATTAAGTTACATATTAACAGCTACCAATAGCCAGAGTATTCAGAGTTCCTGTTGAAATTACATTCTTGGTTGGGTTCTTAAACTACTGTAAAATAAAATATTTTTCACTGTAGTTCCGTTACAGATCACAGAAAAAAGTTATACTTTTACGGGAACTCTGATAGAATTTCCCTTACAGAAAAAACACATGGCTTCACATGAGCAGAATCACATGTGAAAAATCTTTGACCCATGTGAAATTCACATGTGAAAACATGTTAAAAAACATGTGAGATGTGTGAAAAACATGTGACCACCTGTGTTTTGCACATATTTCCCATGTCAATTTGGAACATTTTTATGGTAAAAAACTGCGAAACCCATGGACATTCACATGTGAAGCCCATGGGATAACATGTAAAACACAAGTGAAAAAAAAACTGTGAAATGACATGTGAAGCCCATGTGAAATCTGTGATTGCATGTGAAAAATATGTGAAACCCATGTGGAATCATACATGTGTGCTACTGATGTGATTTACCATGTGCCACATGGAATAACATGTGATCCCATGTGAAGAACATGTTCAAGCTCATGTGACTTTTCCGTAAGGTTTGAATTAAGTTTCAATAGAATACTGTAAAATTGCGATAAAATCACAGTAAAATTGTAATAAAATTACAGTAAATCTGTAACAGAAGTATAGTAAACTGTAGGCTAATAAAATTACAGTAAAACTGAAATAAAATAACAGTAAAATTTTAATAAAATTACTGTGAAACCGTAACAGAATTACAGTAAAACAAAATAAATTACAGTAATTTAATTAGTTTTATTGTAATTTACACTAGTTCTTACAGTGTACGCAAACTGAAATATTCCAGCTGTGCGCAGATGCGTTTTAATTTATACTCCTGCGCCCTCTAGTGGAGGAATATTAGATCGACTCAAAGCCGTGCCGTTCTGACGTTTTCAGGGCTGTTTTGAAGTCAGTTTCCAAGTCTCCTGTTTTCCTAAAACATTTACTAAAGCTGACCTGAGATCAGCCCTCTCTGAGCGCCGCATTGTGACCGTCATCTGCACAACCTCCCTACCGACAACGTGGCAACAGGCAGAGTTTACAAGGTCGCGCCTTTTCCCCCAAACATGAAACCACCAATCCGATGATCCGGTTTGTGCTGCACATCATAGTGATTTTTTTCTTCTAAAATCAACCAGAGGATCATGGATCTCAGCTGGAACAGCAGCTCCACTCTTTACTTTAAGCCTCCTGGGAACACTGAGGATGAACGGATTTTCACATCTTGTTACTTACATTTGGAATATAATCTGTAATCTTAAAAAAAAGGTATGAATTAAACCTTTTTCTTTAGTTTTCATCTTGCTTTATGCTCCTTCAGGCTGTTTTTGCCACTGCTGAATTGTGCTCGGAAATTCTGAGTGTGAACTTTCTCCTCTTGTTATCAGACTGATTTGTTATCAGCTCAGGTTGTGTGTTTCCCATGAATGATGTGGCAGCTGTGGATGTACTTTGCCTTCATCTGACATGTCTGGGCTGTGAGTACCACAGCAAAACTCCCCCCCCCCCAAATTCTTTTTTGTGAATGAAGTTTTAGAAATAAAAGCAACTCTCTTAAACTCACTTTATTCTTCTTACTTGAGGTGTTGAAGTCTTGCCTTGGAGATGGATCAGAGAGGAAACCAGCAGCCTGATTCCGGTCGCCGCTCCCACAGAAAGAAAGCCAAAGAGCATTACTCCAGGTTCACTCAGCAGGAATGGGATCTGAAGTATCCTCTGCCGGACCAACACCGGGGTCGTCCTGATGCCCGTTGCATGACCCGTTTCACCAGCCCACCCTCCAGGACTCAGCCGCTGCCATACAACTCTCAGGAATATGCGTATGGTTATGGGTGGCAGGAGCATCACAGACCTCAATCCAGGTCAGTTCTGTTATAGATCAGTAAAAGACACTTCAGGTAAATATTAAAAATGTATTACTGAATGTTATGGTTAATGCAGTCAATACTTTGTATCTTGACAATGGAATTGAGAAACAGAAGATGGTGCAGCATGCGGAAAAAATTCCTGTATTCTGTTTATGTTTATGTAGCAGTTTATGACGTCGCTGCTGATGTACAAATACACAGATTAAACTAAGATACTTGCTTTTTTGCAGACATGGTTATGATTTCCCACCCCACAACTACTGGGATTACAGAGACAGCTATGGCTATTATGACTACCACAGAGGACAGCATGCACAGCAAGGTATCATGACACAAAGCAACTCAAGTGAGATATTTATAGTAACAATCAATACTTTTTTGTCACTGAGACCAACCCCGGTCATTTAAGATTATTCAGTTGCAACAATTGAGATTCAGTCTGCTGCTAGTAATGTCCGTCCATCGTGGATAAAAAGTAATGTCATGTACAGTCGCGTCAAAAAGTGTTTCCCCCTTACTGATTTCTTCTGTTTTTACTTTTCTTGGCCACACTTCAGGGTTTCAGATCATCAAACTACTTTTAATAGGAGACAAAAATAACCTGAGTAAATACAAAATCCAGTTTTCAAATGATCATTTCATTAAGAGATGAAAAAATGTCCAAAACAACATGGCTCTATGTGAAAAACTAATACTTAATATCTGATTTTGCCACCCAAAAACTCCACAACAAGCTCGTTCTGTAACAGGCAATGAGTCTTTGCATCCATGTGAAGGAATCACGGCCCACTTTTCTTTGCACAATTGTTTTAATCCGGCCACATAGGAGGGGTTAAAGGATTAAACTTCTGTTTACTGTAAGCTCATACCACAGCATCTCAATTGGATTTAAGTGCAGAGTTTGGCTAGACCATTTCAAAACCTTCATTTTGTTTGAGCCATTTAGAAGTGGACTTGCTGATGGTCTTTGAATCATTTTGCTGCTGCATAACCCATATGTGCCCGAGCAAAAGGTAACACACTGACAGACGGATATACTTATCAGGACTTTCTGCTAGAGAGCTGCATTCATGGTTTCATCTCATAGGGCAAGTCGTCCAGGTCACTAAGCAGCAAAGCTGGCCCCAGACCGACACAATGTTTGACAAGAAATGTGAGCCTTTTCTAAAGTACTGTGTTAGTCTCAGTCTGGATGTAACAGGACACACAGCTTTCAACAAGTTGTACCTTTTTTTAATTTATTAAACCATCAAATATTTCCCCAAAAGTCTTGGGAATCAATCAAATGTTTTTGGCAGAAATCCTTCATGCTTTTTGTGGTTGGCAGCAGTTTTTAAGAGTGACCTGTGGATGCTGTTTTTGCCCGGTCTCTTTATTTTAGTTGAATCATGAGCAATGACTTTAACTAAGACAAATGAGATCTGCAGGGTTTAAATATTGTTCTGGATAATCCTGGAGTAGTTCTTTGTGCCACTCCTGGGAAAGGTTCACTACTGTTCCATGTAGTGGTTAAATGTGCTGTTGTTTGCTGCTTTCACCAAACCTTGAAAATGGCTTTGCAACCCTTTCCATACTGATGATAGATACCAATGACTTTCTCTATGTAGATTGGGGCACAATGTGTTGCTTTTTGAGATATTCAAACCTATCTCATGTTGTCAGACAGGTTGTATTAAAGTGATTTGTTTATTATACAAGTCAGGCAGTAACGGGGCCTAGGTGTGGCAAGTGAGATTGAACCAAGAAATGTGGTTGTCACAGTTAACTCATGATTTAACAAACATTTTGTATTTGCTCAGGCTATTCTTTTCTTCTATTAACATTTGTTTGATGATCTGAACAGGTAACAGCATTGTATGTGTTTGAAAGTTCAGTAACTTTATAGCACTCAAACAAAACCACTATATTTGCAGTATGATATGCTCTATGTTAGTATTGTGATTTTGTCCCAGATACTTCATTTCCTGATGATGTTCAGGAAGCTGCAGTCTCCATTTTCTGGCATTGACATTTTTCCCATAGCAGTCTCTGCAGGTCAGCCTTATGTTTCTAAAGACATACCAAACACAACTACAGTCTACAATGAAAACATTCTGCTCCTGCTGCTGATGTTTTATGCAGAGCACTTGGCTGAAGTGCCAGGTTAACATTAGGATGAATGCTTTGTTTTGATAGGACTTATTGATAATCTTGTTTGTTACATCCATCCATCCATCCATCCATTATCTATACCCGTCCATCGTCTGCAGGGTTGCGGGGGACTGGTGCCTATCTCCAGCATTCATTGGGTTAGAAGCGGGGTACACCCTGGGCAGGTCACTAGTCTATCTCAGTTTGTAACATTACTGTACAGTAATCATGTACAGACAGAACTGTGTAAAAAAGTTCAGCTTCATAGGCTTGGACCTTGTAAAATTTTAAGATCAACATTTCAGCTGTTTTTGGTGTTGCTCTCACCAACAGAGACAACTGTTTTAGCATAGCATGATGAGCAGGTCACATGACTCAGACCAATGGGGAACGTGACCAGGTAGTACATTGAAGGTTATTCTAATGGGCGAATAAAAGTTAACAAATACCCAGATCAACAAATTCTTTAATCAATAAAAGAAAATAGGAGCTCTATTAAAGTTTTGCAAGCTGCGCACATTGTAACAGGCTGTGAATTTTAAACACATGCCAACAAAGTATCAGCCTAATTGTTAGCTTGGCATCAAGGGAACAGATAATACACAGTACACTAACAGCAGGTATTAAGAGTTGAGCTTAGAGACTCCAGTTGTTTGAAAATGCCTTGATCATGACTCTGATCTGATACTTGGAATTGGATTGGCCCAATCCTATTCATTAGACATCTGGTTAGATGTAAAATGACTTGGCATGTTATTCTACTTATCTAGATGGTGTACAGTGGGGTCCCCCCCAAGAATCATGGCAAACCAGTCAATACCCTGAAAGGACATATGTGCATGGACTTGGAGCGAGCCTTAAATCAGAGGACCACAGGTGAGCCACAGAACTCCATGTTTTCTTTAACTGTAATTATTGTACAGTGGCTCTGAAAAACTCCCTTTAACAGGAAGAAAGTTCTAGCAGAACCTGGTTCAGTGGGAGCGGCCATCTGCCACAATCATCTCAGGGTTTGAGAAGGCACTTTGATGCCCAAAATTATCCATCCATCCATACATACATTTACTTCCGCTCATCCGGGATTGGGACGCAGAGGCGGCGCTGTAAGCAGGGAGACCCAGACTTCCTTCTCCCCAGCCACTTGGGCCAGCTCCTCAGGGGAAATCCCAAGGCGTTCCCAGGCCAGCCGACAAACATAGGCCGCGTTTCCCAAATGAGTTAAGAAACTCTTAGCGCTAAGATCTTCTTTGGAGCTCTCTTAAGAACGCTGTGAAAGAACATGTTTCCCAGAGTCGCTCTTAGCTTAAGAAGATCTTTCACTAAGAAGGAAAAACATGCTGTGCTATAGTGAGTAGTAGTGAGAAGCACATGCGTCAGGGCGGAGGGGTGGCATCTCCGGCTTCACTGGGCGTCTGCATCACCTGCAATGTAGGGGGAATGATTAATGAAATTGAATGGGATACATTGCGTAATGCTAATAAAACACAATAGAACTGTCCCATACCTGAATCCTGGGGAAGGATGATTGGAACGGAGATGGAGGGACGGTTGAACTGTGCCTCGGACAGCGCCAGCTGTCTCCGGTGCAGCTCCAACCTCTCCTGCTTCACCCGGACCATCTCTTTCTGGAGAGCAGTTTGTCTCAGGAGCTGGTCCTCTATCCCCCGCAGCACCACCAGCTTCTCCCTCTCCAGGCGCACCAGTGTCTCGCTGCAGGTGCAGGTGGTTATTGCAGGCCGCCTGGTTAAGCCTCCCTGCATGGGGGCACTGGGCCGTGATGGTTGGCGCACGGGGACAGGGCACGGCTGTTTGGGGTCGTCCTCTCCTGTAGGCGTGCACGCCCCTACTCCGCTCCCGGATGGCTCCTCTTCCTCACTTTCTGAGAGGCCCTCGTCCTCCTCAACGTCGATGCCCCTTGTGATGCCTTCAAAGGCCGTCTTCCCTATGATGGAGGACTTTCTCTTCATCGGGAGTGAGGGTCGTCCCACCCGGTGCTCCACCACCCGTGCCCAAGGCTTCCCTTCTCACCTTGGCATTCTTCTTTTTGGTCTGGCTCTGAAACTCTTGCCACTTCTTTCTGACAGCACCCCAGTCACGAAGGCCACATGGGCTGGAGGCGGACATCTTCTCCGCTATAGCCTGCCATACACGGTTCTTCATCCTGATGTTTTTTCCCCATTTTGTTCCTCCAAATAAAACCTCACGGTGCTGCCACACCTCATCCACTAGGACGGCCATCTCCTCCGCGGTAAACGACGGTGCCCGCTTGCTCTTTTTGCTGCCAGTTTCATCCATTATCACATGTGTGTGCCAATATTCATGGGGGTATATATGCGCTAATGGGCTTGATTACTACTTGGATACACCTGATGGCACACGCACACTTAAAACAAAAATTAACTTAATGCTATGTCCACGTGCAAACACTTTGTTTGAGCAGGAGAGACACGCGTAGGCGCGCAACTAGGCTACTTGTTGTTTTCTTTTTATTATTTTTTCTTTTCTTTTCTTTTTCTTTTATCTATATATGGTTATCAGCAAACAATGTGAAGCTAATCCACTAACTCTGTACTCATCATGAATATCGCAAGTTCTTATAAACAACGCTGTGTGTGACTGCGCGCTGCGCTCAGCGCTGATAAAGGAGTGGGTGATCGATTAGCCTGGCATCGATTGATTCAGTTTCAGCCCCACCGTGGTTGACAGCTCCCGTTAAGAACTTCTTAAGAAGCTTCTTAGGCTTGATCTTAAGGTTCTCCTAAGAAGGCAGTTAAGAACGCTTCTGGGAAATACCCGTATCTTGGCGCTCCTTCTTAGCCGAAACCTTCTTAGGAGCCTTCTTAAGTCCTTAAAGAGTAACTAAACCCCAAAACAACTTTTTTTTGCTTCTAAACTGTATAAATGGGTCTTTACCAATGCAATCTTTCAGTTTCTGGGATTTTTTTTACATTTTGGTGTAAACTTGTTTAATTCTACTCTTTTTGGTCTAAAAATGTCTTAGTGCTGCCCCCCTAGGATTGAACGGTGGCTACTGCATTTGAATTTTGAGATTGGGGTTTAGAGTAACTAAACCCCAAAACAACTTTTTGTTTTGCTTCCAAACTGTAAAAATGGGTCTTTACCAATGCAGTCTTTCAGTTTCTGGGGATCTTTTTACATTTTGGTGTAAACTTGTGTAATTCTACATTTTTTGGTCTAAAAACGTCTTAGTGCTGCCCTCTTAGGGTTGAACGGTGGCTACTGCATTTGAATTTTGTGATTGGTGGAGAGCGGTACATCTCTACGTCACAGGCATTGACTGTGTCACAGTAGCCATGGTCTCACAGACACGCCCCGTGGGTTTGGGTATAAAACTATCAGACACACTCGCCCCGTGGCGAGTTTGGAGTGGGATTGTTTTTCAGGTTACTATTATTATCCCATTAGCACTTAGTTAGCATAGCTAACATACTGTTTTGAACGTTAGCATTACCATTCAGAGACTGGACTCCTGTCTCCCTCTCCCTCAGCAGCAGCGTCAGCCTCGGACAGCGCTGACTCAGCGTCCCGAGCCAGCGGCTCGAATAGATACGGCTCGCGGCCGCTGAGCTCCATAAAGCCTCCCTCTACCCCTCCATCTCCGGTGACGACGGAGGAGATCCGCTGGTTCAGGGCGCCGAGGCCGCGCCACCCGAGCTCGGTGCTGCTGAGGCAGAGGGAGACAGGAGGAGTCCAGTCTCTGAGTGGTAATGCTAACAAAGGCTAACGTTCAAAACAGATGAATGTTGATCAGATCGATCAGTCGCAAAACTGCCAACGTTGCTTTGGTCACTGTCCATGTTCCAGTGTCACATTAAGCGAGCTGTCACTGTCCTCCTGGACACACCCCCACATTCCCCCCTCCGCTTTACCTCAACACTTGGCCATACCCCTCCATGCCTCCTGGCACCGCCCACTTTGTAGAATTTTTTAAAATGTTGTCTGGGGGCGGGGTTATGCTTTTTCAGGGGATTCAATTACACTTTAAATACTACGCACCAATCGCCTGATACACACAGACAAAACCACGTTTACGGACAGATTAAGGTTACAACAAGTGCACGAGGAGTTTTGAGACTGATTTCACGTCTCCAGATTTGTGCGTGCATGATGCGTTTAAATGCTGGTAGAATGCTGGGACATCTGACTTTTCTTATTGCGTTCCCTCTAAACTTGCTGTTGAAGTGGCAAAAACGTTATTATGTAAAAGATAGAATATCTCAGCACTGCTTAGTTGTAACACATAGACCAAAATGTTACAAATACTTTAGATAAACAGAAACATTTTTAACTAAAACAATCTTTTCTGACTGAATATAAACATTTAAAAAAATCACAACGTTATATAAACTGGTTTAGTTTCTGAGCTCCTTAACTCCATGATGAAGCTTTACTTCATCATGTCCAAGTATTCATTTGGACCATGCTATCGTTATTATCGCTGTTGTCTAACTCGAAGACAGCAAATGTCTTTTCAAACAGCTGGATGAATATTTCTTTACTAAAACTTGTCTTTGCTTTAAATAAAAAAATCACAGTGAGAATTAAAAATATGACTATTTGACTACAAACATGCAATAGACATTTCGGAAGTGCATTTTTGCTTTTTATTTTACATTTTTTATCAGTTTTATTTTTGTCCTGGAATAATCACTTTATTAGAGGACTTTAATCAGACCCTTATGGAAGTAAAAAGTCAGTTTTGTTTGAGATGGATTGGTTTTGTCACATTTTGGGACTACAAAGGGGTGAGTCACACATTTTATCTCCTTCTGCAGAGGTGTGTGTGTGTTGGCAAAAGCACTCGTGCCCACAGTTATGACTGTATCATTGATTGGCATCCATAATTGAAATCCCAAGACTCTTAGCTTTCTAATGATATAAAATATGTATAAGTTCATAAAAGTTAGAAGTCAGAATTTCATTGGATTTCAACCAGCAACAAGGCTAGCCCTGAATTCAATTCAATTCAGTTTATTTATATAGCGCCAATTCACAACAGATGTCATCTCAAGGCACTTAACAAGAAGTCATTTCAATACAATTATACCAACATTCCAATCAGTTAAAAAGTTTCCTATTTAAGGAATCCCAGCAGATTGCGTCAGTCATTGGCGTGAGGTTGGGCAGATTTCCAACCACAGCAATCCTTCAGCAATCCCTCATACTGAGCAAGCATGTAGCGACAGTGGAGAGGAAAAACTCCCCTTTAACAGGAAGAAACCTCCAACAGAACCAGGCTCAGTAGGAGCGGCCATCTGCCACGACCGTCTGGGGGTTTGAGAAGACAGAGCAGAACACAGAAGGAACAGAAGATCCGATATAAGAGAACTTTCTATGTTACAGAAAGGAAAAAGTTGATAACAGGACACAGTGGATCTTCAGTTACTGAGAGGATCATTCCAGTCGATGACCCCCGTCCAACAGGGCATTGCAGCCAAGCAGGATACCAGACCAGGTGTATCTTCGATGGGGAGAAAAACACTGAGAGAAAACAAAGTTAACAGTCGAAATAACAGAATGTATTGTAATACAACTGGAGAGTCGTAGGAGAAAAGGAAGTAGCAGAGTGAAGAAAATTGGTAAGTCTGTCCTCCAGCAGTCTAAGCCTATAGCAGCATAACTACAGAGATAGCTCAGGATGACCTAAGCCACTCTAACTATAAGCTTTATCAAAAAGGAAAGTTTTAAGCCTGGCCTTAAAAGTAAACAGAGTGTCTGCCTCACGGACTAAAGCTGGGAGCTGGTTCCACAGGAGAGGAGCCTGAAAACTAAAAGATCTGCCTCCCATTCTACTTTTAGAGATCCTAGGAACTACAAGTAAACCTGCAGTCTGAGAGCGAAGTGCTCTTTTAGGAACATATGGAACAATTAGATCTCTGATGTATGATGGAGCTTGATTATTAAGGGCTTTATATGTAAGAAGAAGGATCTTAAATTCTATTCTGGATTTAACAGGGAGCCAATGAAGGGAAGCTAAAACAGGAGAAATGTGATCTCTCTTTTTAATATTCATCAGAACTCTTGCTGCCGCATTTTGGATCAACTGAAGGCTTTTAATGGCATTTTGTGGACTTCCTGATAGTAAAGAATTACAGTAGTCCAGCCTTGAGGTAACAAATGCATGGACTAGTTTCTCAGCATCACTCCTGGACAGGATGTTTCTAATTTTAGCAATATTCCTGAGGTGAAAGAAGGAAATCCTAGAAACCTGTTTAATATGGGATTTAAATGTCAAGTCTTGGTCAAAAATAACGCCGAGGTTCTTTACGTTATTACTGGGGGCCAATTTAATGCCATCCAGATGAAGTGATTGACTAATGCGGCCATTGGAACACTAATGGGTAAGCCATCGATCCATCCATTGTCTATGCCGGTCGTGGGGATAACTAAACCAGCACACTCATGTAACAGTGATTAAATGGCTTTTTAACCACTGAGGAAAAGTATTACTGAATGTGAGAGGATGATAAATCACACAATAGGCCACTGAAAAAAAAAAGTCCCCCTCACTTCTGAGATGATGGTTACGCCGTTGCCAGGAAGGCGTCCAGGAGGCATCCTAACCAGATGCCCGAGCCACCTAAACTGACTCCTCTCGATGTGGAGGAGCAGCAGCTCTACTCTGAGCCCCTCCTGGATGACTGAGCTTCTCACCCTTTTTCTAAGGGAGAGGCCTGACACCCTGCAGAGGAAACCCATTTCAGCCGCTTGTATCCCTGATCTCGTTTTTTCGGTCATTACCTAGAGCTTGTGACCATAGATGAGGGTAGGAAGGTAGTTCGACCTTTAAATTGAGAGCTACGTCTTTCAGCCCAGCTCTCTCTCCACCACGACAGACCAGTAGAGCGCCCTCATCACAGCGAATGCCGCACCAATCTGCCTATCAATCTCCCGCTCCGTTTTTCCCTCATTCGTGAACAAGACCCCCAGATACTTAAACTCCTCCACTTGGGGCAGGACCTCGTCCCCGACCAGGGGAAGGCACTCTACCGTTTTTCTGGCTCAAGACCTACGGAAGCTCAAACTGCTGAAAACTTTAGTGATTGTTCTAATGGAAAGGAAACAGATAACACAACAAGATGCCACACCATAGACAGTGTGCTGGTTCTGACAATTTTCCTGCTGGAAAACCTTGGATTCTGCATCTTGAAATGTACTCCAACCCTGGTGGGCCAAGAGATACAGATAGTTTTATGTACTAAGAATACACCAGCAGTGTGAGGGGGGTCTGGAAGGTAAGGGACATTAAATCCATCATCAGACTAACAGAAGCTATACAAGCCAAACACCTATTGGTAGTTTGTCCACGCCTGGGTGTTTGCATGTCCTAGAACTTCTAGAGTCCGGTGTCCAATACCTTAAATTGGCCTAGTTGCTCTCTTGATGGCAAAGTGGAGAGGTGGTCATAATGGTATGACTCACTGTTGCATGTCCCCTCTTATGTCACATTAGGGTTTCTTGTGGCCCAGATGAGAGAATATTTACTAGCCTTATTGTTTGTGTTATTCTAGCGAAACCTAAAATGATAATGAATTTATGTCGGATTATCAATCTATCAGGTATGACGAGAAGACGGGCAGCTCCCAGCGTTACCTCAGTGATCATGAAGTTAATCCTATCAGAAACAACGAGGAGGTTTCCTCTTATTACCCTGGGACACTAGAGAGTTCCAAAACCTCGGGACTGTCTTCCAGCAGCTATGAGCTGAGTCAGTACATGAATGGATCTGATCTCTGTGAGCCAGACATCCAGCCTGTTTTCACTTCGGATGGAGGTGAGTGGAATATTGGAGTTCACTCTCACAGTCAGTTCGCTCCATGTTTATCCCCCCCCCCTCCACACACACACACACACCCTGCTGTCTTCTGCTTAGGCTATACCTGTTCAGAGAATGCAGCAGCGCAGATCTCAGCTCCTCTGAAGTTTTCAATCCCTCACACCGTGGTGAGCTTTGGGCCTGCAGGCCAGCTCGTACGGGTCGCTCCAGCCCAGGAGAAATTCAGTCAGCTTGAGATCCACAGCTTGGAAGTAAGTTCAAAATGAATGTGTGTGCAGCTTTTAGTTTGCAGTTTTAAAATAAGATACTGAAGACCAATTTTTTTTTCCATCTACACAGCTCATACTGAGTGAGACACAGGAACAGCAGGAGATGACAAACTTTCCTGGGCCTTTAACTCGGTACTGCTTGGTTACTTGCATACAAAATGCTCCCCGACTGAATAACATTTTATTTACAAAAATCAGAATGAATCTGTGCCATTCTTTACTTTAAAAATGTTTCTGCATATTTTACCAGGGAAAGTTTGCATAAAGTAGATGCAATAGACTTTGCTCATCAAAAGGCAGGAGCCTGCATGAGAGATGGCGAGCTGCCAGATCGGAGCTCTGCTGCCCTCTTGTGGAACCTGCTGATACTTCTCTGCAGACAGAATGGTGTAAGTATCTCATGCAGCTTTAAAATTTTACACCCAAACAAAATGGCTCTCAGTAAACAGTAAAAGTTGGGATTGCAATTTCACTTTCAACATCAGATATTCACATATATTTAAATTTTTTCCAGCAAATAGTTGGTTCAGATATTGCTGAGCTCCTGATGCAGGACTCCAATTCAGATGGAAGCTGGAAGCCAGATGTTCCCACACTCATTGATTTTGACGAGCACCCAGCGGCCGAAGCACCGCCTGCTAAAGGAGACGACTTGCTCACAGGAGATCCCAGCAGTTTTAGCTCTGAGAGCCCAGAGAAGGCCCTGCAGAGCTACACTCAGCTACTACTGGCTGGAAGAAAGAAGGTTCCGTCATTTTCTTACCATCTAGAGTCTGATGATTGGATTTAGCTACTATTTTTCTCTTGTTTGAGAACTGAGGATTGCAGTAACGGTTATCATCTTCTTTATCTAGCCAATAATTGCCATTGGTAAATAAATCTGGACTGCATGCTTTGTAAACAAAGTTATATTAAATCATCAGGGAAACAATGTTTGCATCTGCTTCATTGGTGTGAATAAATATGCTTGGAGCAACATCTTTTATTTTTTCTGAAATTAGGTTGAAACTTAGACTCTTAGGTCCACAAAACGTGTTTAAGCTGCTTTCACCCTGCCTCCTAACTTACCATTTCATTTCATTTCAATTGAATTGAATTCAGTTTATTTATATAGTGCCGATTCACAACAGATGTCATCTCAAAGCGCGTTTCAAGAAAAGTAATTTCAATGCAACCATACAAACAATCCAATCAGTTTAAAGTTTTAGTTAGCTTTCTATTTAAGGAATCCAAGGAGATTGCATCGAGTCATTGACTGAGAGTTGTGCCCCGTTGATGCAGACTCCAATCACAGCAATCTCTCATACTGAGCAAGCATGTAGCGACAGTGGAGAGGAAAAACTCCTCTTTAACAGGAAGAAGCCTCCAGCAGAATCAGAACCAGAACCTGGCTCAGTACGAGCGGCCATCTGCCACGACTGTCTGGGGCTTAGGGAAGACAGAGCAAAAACACAGAACAAAAGAACTGGTGTAAAAGTTGATAACAGGACGCAGGGGATGCTCAGTTACTGGGAGCATAGCTATTTATGCTAGAGTTTTTAAAAGATATGAAGGAGATTGTCACATTTTTGAACTATTTTGATGCAGTTCTATTCTGAATAGTGTGTCTATACTGAAATCCGCTGCATCATGTACGTAATTTTTTTTTCTTCAGTTTCAAACATTAGGCATCCTGAGGTGAATACAGCATCTGGACAGGGTGGTGTGAGATTTTTGTCATTGCCGGGAAGTTTACGTCATAGTCACATTGATTTTGGAGCTGTAGTGCATGGACGCAGTATACATGACATGTGAGAGCAGCAGAGCTCATGAGGCACAATTTGTCAACATGTTAGAGTTCTGTTTCAGGCTGGCTTTTTTGTGATCAAATGTATGCCTTACTGTTAAATGGGTAGGGAAGTGACATTGGAGTGTTACTTTCCTACAGCATCTTGTCCACAAATACTGTGGAAAAGAAAGGCTAATACACAGTAGTGTTACAGACATATTACTTGCTTTCTCTTCATCTGAGACAAACCTGTGCCCATACCTGATAAGTTTCCTTTATTTTTTCCTATTTAAGTTGGAGGCTACATTTCTGGATGCAGTGATGGATTTTGTTTGATGAATTGTCTTCCGAGCTTATGTGGCTGGCATTACACAAACTTTTGTACTTTAATATTAAATGACTGTTTTGCAGTTTTAGATTTAGAAATATGTGTTTTCTGATTAACACATTCTAATCTTTCTACTGGAATCGTGAGTTATAGCCTACCAATGACCACTGGTGTATACTTGTATACTCAGTCCTGACCCCCTCACCTGTTTTATAGCCTGTACTTGTATAGTGCTTTATCAAGTCTGAGAATTTCAAAAACTCTTTACCCTACAATCAGTCTTTCACCAATTCGTTCACTGATGGTAAACTACATTGTAGCACAGCTGCTTTGGGGCAGACTGACAGGCTGCCATACAATCTCCACCACCAGACCCTGTCCACCACCAGTAGGCAAGGCAGGTGGTGTCTTGCCCAGTTACACAGTGACTTAGACGGACAGAGCAGGGGTTTGAACTGACAATTCACTGGTTATAGTAGGTTATGGTGTCAAAACATCTACTGATTGTAGAAACTTCCAGAATGTCTTCTTTATCTCTCACCAAACCCCTTTGATTTTGTTGCTCTCATCACAGTCCTTTGCTTTGTCCTTTGTGTTGAATAAGCGTTAAAGCAAATGAATAAACTAAACATTTAGGGGTTTTGTTTTATTTCAGAAAGCATCCCACTGGATCTTAAAGTGTGTTTTGTACCACAAAACTGTAAGAGCACTTAGTAATGAATAGATGTGATGCCCTTGCATGATGCAGTCACTACTATCTTTTAACATAGGGACAGTATGCTCAGGGTTCTGAATACTTTTGCAAAGCACTCGACATCCCTTCACTAAAAATGACTATACATTTTAACACAATTATCTAAATGACATGACCTCTTGTTTGCATGTTGTGCCAGGCTCTTTCTGTTTCTCTCACTTTTTCCCATGTGGTCAGCAGGAGGCCCTGGAGTCTGCTATGGCCAGCGGCCTGTGGGGGCATGCACTTTTTTTGGCCAGCAAAATGGGAAGCAGATCATATACCACAGTACTGAACAGGTGAGAAATGCCAAGACCTTTGAAATGGGATAGCTCCTGGAGTCAGTTTACATTTTAATGAACAAGTGATAATTTGTTTAAAAAGTCGTCCTCTGCCTCAGCTTTAATGTGTCTGCTCTGCTTTAAAGTTGCCTTTAAACGACAGTAACTCGTATGCATTTTTGATAAGGACACTCTCCTGGTCCAGACAGCAAAACACTGCACTAAAACTGAATGTAGAACGCTAATGAGACTGAGTTCAGTCACTTCTCTTTATCTCCCAACAGTCATATAGATGTCGTCCAATTAGAAAAAGACAAAAATGAAAACACTTTTAATCATGAGTTAAATATTGATCTCTGAGGGATGTTCTTAATGTAATCTAGTCCGTTTTTTCAGACTATTTTTGAAATCAGCCGTATGTTAGCATGTGTCGGGCTGTCAGAGGAGGAATGTGTGGGGAGAGGGCCAACAGATGACCAGCATGATTAAGATCTGAGTGACAAAAAGGGCGGAATCTGAGCTGTCAGGGTGAGCTGTGTAAATTCTACAGTCAGGCAGAAGTGATGCTGTTTAAAAAAGGTAGTTCCTGGTCCAGGCTGTTAAAACTAACTAGTCCTGCTGCAAGCCTCAGGTACGATGGGAAATGACCAAAAAATGCTTTGATGGCAGGTTTACAAGCCAGCTAGTAGGAAGTGATCCCCTCCAGACTCTCTTCCAGCTTCTGTCTGGGAGAATCCCAGCTGCATCTGTGGTAAAATATTGCAATAAAACTCACTTGTCATGAATACTTTATGAAGCCCAACAAGAACATTAATGATGATGTTCCTTAACCAGTGCTGTGGAAATGAAAAATGGGGCGACTGGCGACCTCATCTGGCTGTGATGCTCTCCAACGAGACAGGAAATCCTGCCGTACAGCAGAAGGCCATCCTCACCATGGGAGACTCACTTGGTATGGATACACTGACCGGTGACACGTTTTGAAAAAAAACCTCAAACACAAATACACACACTGATATGTGGAATTGCCTCTTTTCTTTCTCCCTGCAGCCTCCAGGGGCCTGATACATGCTGCCCATGTGTGTTACCTGACAGCCGGTGCTTCCTTTTGTGTATTTCCACAGAAGAAAGAGAGACTGGTGCTTCTAGGCAGGAGCCACAGGTGAGCTGTGCTGCGCTCACTAAGCCAATTTCCCTCCACAGGCTGCCTTGTTAAGAGTTCTGCTTCGGACGAGTCTGGAGAAGGTTTTTAGCAAATGACAAAAGCTTAAAGCTTGTTTGGGTCTTGTTGTCCCAGACTACAGTGGCTTTGTAAACCAACATAAAGTAGAGTATAATTGTGAAGTGAAAGGAAAATAAGGTTTTCAAAATTGTGCTTTTCAAAAAGTAAAAACCTAAAAGTTGTGCTGTGTATTTGTTTTTTATCCTTTAATGCGATACCACTAAAGAAAATCCAGTGCAACCAACCTGACCTGATCAGTTAGGAGGGTCCAAACATGCTTAGTTTTATCTCTGTACAAAACTCAACTGTTTTTGAGTTGAGAGAAGGTTTGAGTTGAGAAGGCTTTCGAGTATAGAGTATATGAGTGAACAAACAGGATCATAAGGACCAAGAAATGCAGCAGACTAATCAGGGAGAAAGTTTAGAGCAGGGTTAGGCCAGAACATGTATTAAGTGAGCGCGTGTGAGATTCAAACGCACGCACGGCATCGCACCACAAAATACTGTTAATCTAGGTTTTGGTGTTCCAACGACACGCTCCAAACTTTACTTGGTAGCTTGTTGCCTCTCTGATAAACACCTGTACTGGGACATTTCAATGCTCTGGTCCTACTTTGGAAGCTCACTGTGTTTTCTTTTCAAAATATTAAACTTGATGTTTTCGAGGGTAACGACTAGTTTTTGAAGGCCCGGTCTGAGTTTCATCCACACGCTTCCGTCTTCTCTTTCAGGCAGTCTTTCGGACATTTTGCTTCAAATTCAGCCATCCAGTGTACTGAGTTATACGAGTACTGTCAGACGCTTGGAGGAAAATCATTTTCAATCCCATCCTTTCAGGTAGTTCCCACCAACTCGACCTTCAACTAGAACTCTAACAAAGAGTAAATATGAGGTCATTTCGATGTTATTCTACCATGTTTGATGCTCACTGATCTGTGATCAGGCTTATAAATTCCTGTATGCCAGTCGGCTGTTAGACTGTGGGCTTTCGTCCCAGGCCTTCCATTACTGTGAGGTGGTAGGACAGGCCATCCTCAGGCTGCCGGAGCCTGACTATGTGCTGACAGAGGAGATTATTAAGGTATGTATGCTCGCTTGATACAATATGGTTTGAATGCCCGACTGGTCTCATCTATGTTTTCCATCTAATAAGGGCTACAAATGCTGTGTTTATGTTTTCCCAAGCAGCTGTCAGACAGGCTGAGGTTCTCCGAGGGTCAGTACGGTGAAGCAGGGTTTAGTGGAGCAGCACAGGAACCAGAGTGGCTCAGACGCCTTCGGACACGACACCAACGCTTACAGGTGATCGGCCTCCTCGGTCCAGTCATTTCACACCCAGCTGTCCTTACGACCCAAATGCAGATAACTGAGTAAGATGAGTGTGATTTAATAAAGGTAACAAATAGAGAACTTACAAGGTTGGACTGAGTACATGGAGAACAAATGCTGTGCTAAAGAACCGGCAAATAAAGATGCAGTATAACAACCATCCAGCGGAGAACTTAAATACACTGAGGAGGGATGAGAAGTGAGACTGAAAGCCTAAGAACCAATTAGTGACAAACTGATGCAGGTGAGAAGGAAAGTGTAGGTGAAGATGATTAGCAGCTGGGCAGGAAAGCAGAATGGTAGAGGGCAGAGGGAAAACAAAAGCATGAGTAGAAGAGTAGACCAGACAGAGATTTCTAAATGAGAAAGGTAAGAATTAACTCTAAGGTAACTAAGGATGAAAGAAATCTAAGAGAATAAGAGTAGAGGAGCCTAAGAGAAACTTAAAGCAAAACCACTAATGAATATAACAAGCAGAAGAGGGAAACAGAACAGAAACACGAGTAAACCTTAGCAAAAACTTAAATCAGAGAACAGCAGTCCTAATGAGAAAATAAGGTAAAGCAGGGCTAACAGATGAGATTTAGAAATAACTAATAAAAGATCAACACAAGTAGAAGTAGAAGTGTCTACAGAACCTAACATAGATAAAAAGGACTAACGCAAGAGTAACTGAGTTGAGAGTGAGACCTAAGTAAACAAATAATGACCCACAAACAAGAGAAACTCAAAGTACAAACACCTGAGGGTAAAAGAAGGAAGGAGGAGAAAACATAGTGGAAGGAAAAACTAAAAGTTGGAGGAAATTCGAACCACACAAACCCCTAAGGTTCCTAACACTAATAAGATAAGGTCAACTACACTCAACAAAAATATAAACGCAACACCTTTGTTTCTGCTCCCATTTTTCATGAGATGGACTTAAAGATCTAAAATTCATTCCAGATACACAATATTACCATTTCTCTCAAACATTGTTCACAAATCAGTCTAAATGTGTGATAGTGAGCACTTCTGCTTTGCTGAGATAATCCATCCCACCTCACAGGTGTGCCACATCAAGATGCTGATCTGACATCATGATTAGTGCACAGGTGTACCTTATACTGCCCACAATAAAAGGCCACCCTGGAATGTTTATTTATTTATTTATTGGGGGTCTGGGGACTCAGAACCGGTCAGTATCTGGTGTGACCACCATTTGCCTCATGCAGTGCAACACATCTTCTTCGCATAGAGTTTATTGTTTTGGTTTTTTTTTTTAGCATCAGATCAAACTTACTCTCTGACCACTCACAGTTTTATGATCAGATGTCTGAAACACCAGTCACATTTCTATAAATGTCTCCTGCTCACCTGATGTGCTTAATAAGCTAAATAATGTTTGTGGTGTAAGTTTAAGGGTTTGTTGCCAGGCTGACATTCTTCACAGTGCAGCGGTTAAAAAGCTTTATAAAAGGTTTACTCTGTTGGACCCTTAAAATGTGCAACTAGTTTGATGTTTACTTTCATTGTTCTCAGATGGGGATTTACGACTGTAACAACATAAATCAGCTAGCTCCTGTATGCCATGTTTTGCCCTACGAGAACAGCCAACTTTGCCCAGGTACATTTTCCTTCCTTCAGTTTTATGCACTTGAAACTAGATCTTAGATGCACTGCAAAAAAAAAAAAAAACACACACAACTTTTTTTCTCCCTGTCTGATTCCTAATCGAATTGACGGTTTTCTGTTTTAGCCAGAATTATTTCTATAAGCTAAATGCCAGAATAATGGGAGATAATTTATTCATAGAATTTTTTAAATTTCTTTTGAATTTACAAATGTAATTTCCTTAGTATTTGGTGGAATTTCATTTTTAACTAACAATTGGCTCGTTTCCACTATTGGAACTTCCGCGTAATTTTTCCGAACTTTCACGGCATGCATGGGTTTCTATTTCATCGGGACACTTTCAGGAACCAAACTTGTACCTGCCTTGGTGTATGTACTCTGAATTGGCCCATTAACTTGTGGTTAGCTCATGCTGATTGTTTGTAAATTAGCGGGAAATTATATCAGCAGACGTTGCCAAGCAACAGGCATTTGTAAAATTGGAAGAGTTGCTGGGGAAGCGGTTTACAACAATATAGCAAATAGAAACACAGCGACCATCCCCATTTCTTCCATTGTCGACCTCTTGTTATTCTCTGCTGCTATGGGCATCTTCTGGTGCCATCGGTGACATCACTCACTGCCCAAAACGGTCACGATATGCTGAAGAGTAGGCAAACTCCTTAAAGAGCCAAATTTGTATGGAGACACAACAGCTGAGGAGACCAGGCCAGTGGATTTTCTTTCTCCCAGAAATGTCTCGGAAGACGTCTAGTGGAAACGAGCCTAATCTCTATGAACACCTGTACTTTACTGTTGGAAGGGTGTTCTCAGGCTTGTAAGTTAACCGCGTTTTCCTCCAGATATACAGTGGCTTGCAAAAGTATTCGGCCCTCTTGAACTTTTCCACATTTTGTCACATTACAGCCACAAACATGAATCAATTTTATTGGAATTCCACGTGAAAGACCAATACAAAGTGGTGTACACGTGAGAAGTGGAACGAAAATCATACATGATTCCAAACATTTTTTACAAATAAATAACTGAAAAGTGGGGTGTGTGTAATTATTCAGCCCCCTTTGGTCTGAGTGCAGTCAGTTGCCCATAGACATTGTCTGATGAGTGCTAATGACTAAATAGAGTGCACCTGTGTGTAATCTAATGTCAGTACAAATACAGCTGCCCTGTGACGGCCTCAGAGGTTGTCTAAGAGAATGTTGGGAGCAACAACACCATGAAGTCCAAAGAACACACCAGACAGGTCAGGGATAAAGTTATTGAGAAATTTAAAGCAGGCTTAGGCTACAAAAAGATTTCCCAAGCCTTGAACATCCCACGGAGCACTGTTCAAACGATCATTCAGAAATGGAACGAGTATGGCACAACTGTAAACCTACCAAGACAAGGCCGTCCACCTAAACTCACAGGCCGAACAAGGAGAGCGCTGATCAGAAATGCAGCCAAGAGGCCCATGGTGACTCTGGACGAGCTGCAGAGATCTACAGCTCAGGTGGGGGAATCTGTCCATAGGACAACTATTGTGCACTGCACAAAGTTGGCCTTTATGGAAGAGTGGCAAGAAGAAAGCCATTGTTAAAAGAAAACCAGAAGAAGTCCCGTTTGCAGTTTGCCACAAGCCATGTGGGGGACACAGCAAACATGTGGAAGAAGGTGCTCTGGTCAGATGAGACCAAAATGCAAAACGCTATGTGTGGCGGAAAACTAACACTGCACATCACTCTGAACACACCATCCCCACTGTCAAATATGGTGGTGGCAGCATCATGCTCTGGGGGTGCTTCTCTTCAGCAGGGACAGGGAAGCTGGTCAGAGTTGATGGGAAGATGGATGGAGCCAAATACAGGGCAATCTTGGAAGAAAACCTCTTGGAGTCTGCAAAAGACTTGAGACTGGGGCGGAGGTTCACCTTCCAGCAGGACAACGACCCTAAACATAAAGCCAGGGCAACAATGGAATGGTTTAAAACAAAACATATCCATGTGTTAGAATGGCCCAGTCAAAGTCCAGATCTAAATCCAATCGAGAATCTGTGGCAAGATCTGAAAACTGCTGTTCACAAACGCTGTCCATCTAATCTGACTGAGCTGGAGCTGTTTTGCAAAGAAGAATGGGCAAGAATTTCAGTCTGTAGATGTGCAAAGCTGATAGAGACATACCCTAAAAGACTGGTAGCTGTGATTGCAGCAAAAGGTGGTTCTACAAAGTATTGACTCAGGGGGCTGAATAATTACGCACACCCCACTTTTCAGTTATTTATTTGTAAAAAATGTTTGGAATCATGTATGATTTTCGTTCCACTTCTCACGTGTACACCACTTTGTTTTGGTCTTTCATGCGGAATTCCAATAAAACTGATTCATGTTTCTGGCTGTAATGTGACAAAATGTGGAAAAGTTCAAGGGGGCTGAATACTTTTGCAGGCCACTGTAACAATGGTTATTATAGTCAAACACTTTGATTTTCCGACCACAGGACATGTCTCCAAATATAGAGGCCTTTGTCCATGAGAGCATTGGCAGACTGTTATCTGGCTTTTATGTGTCCTTCAGATTAATGACTTCTTCCTCTCTAAACTGCCTTTTAGTCCATGGAATGGTTTTACTGTGAATAATGAGGCTGTCTTACCAACTTCAGCTTTACAAGGTCTTTGGCTTTTGTTCTGGGGTTGATTCATGGGTTTTAAACCAATAGACTCTTGGACAAAGAGTCTGCCTCCTGCCTAAGATGGCTGGATGTCTTTCATGTTGTTTATACTTTTCCTTTATTCTTGGAACAGATGAAACTGACACCTTAAGGCATCTGAACATTGTACTCATTGCTCCCTTCCTGAAATCTTGGCTTGTTAACATTTTTGCTTGATCCCACTTAAGGAAGTGATGCGTTTGAAGTGTTGTTTACATCCAGTCATTCATCAGTTTAGCTCAGATGTTGTGAATTAACCAATCAGAAGCTTACAAACCCATGACATTATCGTATCTCAGTTTATTTAAATTACAGAATTATAGAAAGTGTAAAAAAAAAGGTCAAAAGGATTGTCATTAAGCAAATATATATATTTCTTCATAATCCATAATGAACTACAACAGGAACTTTTTTTGTCTGATTTAATGTCTGACGGTAAAAAGAAATACAGGATTCAGGTTTAAGCGTATTTCTTTCATATTTTGTATAAAAATACATTGATCGATCTCTCTATAGAATCTGATCTGGATGATTTAAGTTGTAATAACCAGGATCCAGCTCCTGAGCTCCTTTATTTTAGAAGCTCAGAGCACAAAGACAGCCTTATCCATGAGACGGGAGAAGAAACGGAGGAAGTGACAATGATGTCAAACACTCACACAGAAACACATCACAGGTAAAAAATCATTTGTTAGGAAATATTCCATTCTCAATATTGTAAATCATTTACTTCCTACATGTAAGCTCAGTTCTAATCTACTGTTATGTTCTGCCTCTTACTCTGTCAAGGCCTTATGCCAATACTCCCTCCATGCCAACAATGGGGGTTAATACTCCCTCTGTGCCCATGAGCCATATCTTTAGTCCCCATTACACGGATGGTGTTGAAGTCAGAAGTTCCATTCCGCATTGTCCTCCGAGTAATCTTTCATTGGCAGCTGAGGGTGAGGAGCTACTGCCAAACATCATTCATTCCCGTCTCTGTTCAGATATTTACTACATCCCATAAGCCGTCTGCTCTGCTGAACTATTTTGTTTTCATTGGTCCCACAGAAGCAGACACGTCTTCTGAGCTTGGGATGGTGAGAGATTTATTTTTAATCGTTATCTGTTTGAAACAGCGAAAATAATTCTTGGTTCATTCCAGAAACAAATGAATTGTTGTTTTTTGTTGGAAATAATGAATAATCAGATGCTTGAGGTCAACTTCAGTGATAATCAAAACCAGCGGATCATCACTGGGGCTGCGGAGGAGTCCCAGGGGCCCAAAGAGGTTCCTAAACAGGTAACATGGCGCCTCAGCTATGTTTAGAGCTGCTGCATTGCACACTGGCGGTATGTGACATGGATTAAATCTTTGTTCTGTGTACACAGAGCTCAAAGACAGGATGGTTCAGTGGCTGGTTCAAATCCAAGCCAAAAGACGTCCAGGAAAACACAGAGAATGACATCCCAGCTCAGACAGTGAGATTTCTACAGCTGGTAGACATGACTGATTTCATCAGTTTTGTTCAGCTGGGTTTATGTTGTGGTGCTGATCTGTAACTTCCTAGGACCCGCTCTCACCTGCTGGCCAACACCCTCCTCCTCCACCCGCTGCTCTCCCTGCTGGGTTAAATCCTAACTCAAGGAAAGCAGGTGAGTCATGAGAGAAATGATCAAATACATTTCCTCCGTAACTTTTTGTCTTCCTAAAAAAGAAAAAAAGAAAAAAGAAATCTGAAAAGTGTGGGATGCATTTAAATTTAGCTCCATAGAATCAAGTGCAACTTATTCAATTCAATTCAGTTTATTTCTATAGCGTCGATTCACAACATAATCTCAAGGCACTTTTACAAGAAAAGTCATTTCAAAACAAACATACAAACATTCCAATCAGTTTAAACTTTTAGTTTTCTATTTAAGGAATCCCAGCGGATTGCATTGAGTTGCGCCCCGTTTGTCCGTCATGGAGGAGAGGCAAGAAGAAAACCCTTGTTGAATGAAAGCCAAAAGAAGTTCTGGATTTAGTTTCCAAAAACCACTTAAGCAACAAACATGCAGAGGAAGGTGCTCTGGTTAGATTGACCCACAAGCTATTTTTTTGCCATCAAGCTAAAAATATATATGTGGCTTAAAATTAACAGTGCATATCATAATAAACACAGCATGGTAAAACACTGTGGTGGCTAGGGTAAAATAGTTTTACTGGGGCGGAGGTTAACTTTACAGGAGGACAACAACCATCAACAGCCAGCACAACAGTGGAACAGTTTAGATCAAAGCATGTTTTGTGGCAAAATGGAATAGTCAAAGTTCAGATCTAAATCCTAAATCTGTGGCAAAGGGTAGCCACAGATCCTTAGGAGTGGTGTAGAGGTAGAAAAGGTGCCCCATATACGGAGGCTATTAGTACTCAACTCAGCCGTCTGGGGTTTTATTCCCAGCCTTGGGACCTTTGCATTTTTTTCCCGGCTTCTCTCTATGCCCATGTCCTCTTTGAATAACGTATAAAGCAGAGTTGCTTTTCTAGTTCACATGTAAAAAAAAAAGAAAAGAATTGTACCATCTCCTTTTTCCTCCTACTGTATACTTCTTCTACTCTTTGTCGGTCCATTGCATGACATCCCAATGAAGTACGTTGATGTTGTTCCTTGTTATTAAAGTCCCTCTGTGTAGGTTTCACCACTGCTAGTCGTATGCTGCTAACTCAATGTTCACATCTTAAGTGATGTATAGTATGCTGACTCCCTCAGAGTGTGTGTGCACTCTGTGCAGATACCATTTTGACAGCAGCGGTCAATCGCATCTAGTTCCATTCATGACATGCAGCTTGCAGTTCTTTAGCACTGAAATGTGACACACTGTACAAGTTTTGCTCTTGCTGATTGTAATTTTAGCCCTTATTTACCAGTATAAACATGAGATGTTTTCTGTAAACTTTCATGTTTTTGTTGCAGGCCTACAGCCAAGGTAGTAAAAGCCGCATAACTCCATAAAAGGTAAAGTAATATCAAATTTTGCAATACAAACCAAAGTAAAAAGAATCAGTTTTCTTATAATGTTTTTATGTTTGCAGAATGGGTGATTACACTAAAACCGAAGTGAGGACGTTGTGCACATATACCATACGACTGAGCTAGAGTTGCATCAGTAAGAACTGGATACCGCTGACTTGCACAGATATTTCTTTTTTAGGGGTCCTCTTTCAAACACCCAAAACCTGACTCACCGTCATGTCCCATGCAAGGCACAGACATACTAGCAACTCAAATTGCACTGGCTATAACAGCCGAGGTGTGAAAGCCGAGTATGGGGAAATCACCAGGGGGGAAGGACAGCATCACTGACCCCAGCGCAACTGTTCTTACATCGAAGGTGTGACTGGGATCACTTTAATCAACAACAAAGAAGCTAGTTTTTATGTGGCAGAGGACGTTGAGGCCAACTTGAACACCTTATGCACAATAGCTAATGATTTAAATTGTGCAAACTCATCATGTTGTATCTGATTATTAGTCTTTTGAATGTACGAAAGAGCTGCAAGTCCAACAGCTCCAGTGAGTTATTTTTAACCTGTATATTAGCCACTGCTTTAAAACATACAGAGGACACACTTTCATAAATGTGGTGGTGTTTTCTACTCCAGATAATGATCTATTTGGATTTTCTTAAGGATTTTAAGACAGTGAAGGCAGTGTCTTCTTTTGATACAATCGCAAAAGGAACTAACTGAGCTTCCTCATGTCGTCACGCTGCCGAGTTTTAAAATAACACATGTGGGGAATGGGTTATTTGGGGGGGGGGGGGTGACCTCTGCCAGGCAATCAATCAGGAACATCCTGCCCTCCACCCAACAAACATATACAGAGCTGTTTATGAAATGTTCATGTGAGAAAGTATTTTCTTAGTTATATACTCTGGTATGACTATAAAGCCATAAAGATCAAGAAAAGGTGTATGATAGCACTACATATACTTTTAAAATAGCTTGTTTTGTTTCTTTGTCATCTTGTAAAAATGTCTATATAATTAGGATGTTTTAAGTTAAGCAATAAGGCCGTGCTTTTAAAGTATATTAATGCACATCAATTGCATGAGAATTATTATTTGTCTCTTTCAATGATACTAAACAGCATTAAAAACCATATGGACATTCTCAGCCTTTTTGAGATTGTTTTGTTCTAATGTTTAATGTCATACAGCTATGGTGAAAAAAATAATAGACACGTCTGAGCCCAGAAATAACAATAATGCCGAGCGGGCCTCTCACTTTGCACAGAGCAGGCGACAACACGGCAGGTGCCCTATCCTTTTTCCTATTAGTCTGCAGAAGCCAAGTGGGATAGGACATGCAATGCAACACACACACATGGCAGACATGTCACTAGCTCTATGTAATGTGTCACAGCATAATGGATTTATGAAAGAACATTTTAAACAGCTTCCAGACTGTCAAATTCTAATTACACTACTAGGGATAAATACATTTGCCCTTACATAATTACAAATACAGTTTGAAACATCAGCATGGCTGATTTATACATTTTACCAGTGCACTTTTTACTGCTGAATAAATCTTGCTGTTTTTATTGCTGCTTGTAAAATGGCTGTAATTTAATTGAGCTAGCAAACATCGCCCAAAGAACAGAGCTGAAGGACTTGCTTCAGATGTACACAGACAGAAAAAAAGCAAAACTTTATGAACCCTCTCGATTGCACCATCTAAACTGGAGTGGTCTGTTAGATACTTACACTTTCCTCCGTCTTAAATGACCCCTCTACTGTAATCCAAAGGGTATTTAAACATGCTTTTTTCTGAGAACATTTATTTGAGACAAACATTTTACATTGTGGGACATATTTACCAACAAATAAATAGCATTTTTGAATAGCAGCTCTATTAGAGTGGTTGTCAGGTCTATTACTGATGACGTCCTACAAAATGCGGTGTCAGTGCTACCTATAGCCATGTTTACAAGGGTGTCTAGAGCTTTTCCATAGACTTGCCCATCCCACACTGGTATAAGACTCATTGAACATCAAACCTTTTAGCCTTTTTGACATTTTTATCTGCACTGGTACTTAAACCTATAGGTTAGGGTAGTATACTAGTATACATATTATAGGTATACATAGGTAGTATACATAGTATACTATGCACATTTACTGCAATTTATCAAAATGCCTTTGACTTTGTAAAAATCAGTAAACAATAACAAATGGTACTGCTTTGGTTTTAAAGTAATGATACATTTTAAGTGTTGCTATGCCATACACTACAACAGAAGGGGTTCCATCCCATAAAACTTTCCAGTTAATGTGAGTTTTAAAAAAAAGATAGATTTTTTTTTAACTCAGAGTTTGAAGGATACCTTGTGTCTGAATTTTGCCTTATATGCCTACTGTTCGTTGAGGCACATTTTGCAGAATGGAGTTTATATTTTCTGTATAAATGATTCAAACTCGAGTCTGTCTGTCAACTGGCGCCACTTTACTCATGCGCCAAAAAGCAAAGAAAAAAACTTGTGCGTATTATCAGTTACATTTAGATTCTCACATTAATAACAGCCTAACACGTCCGTAGCTGGTTTCGCATCACGGCCAGCTCTGATATCAGAGCTGTGTTGGTGGAAATTTTTAGCCCTCAGAGGAACCCAGCTCCACAGGGGGAGGAGTGCATAAGAGTTTAACTTTTAGCTAATTGTAATTATAACTACAAACAGTGGATTCACATATACAGCGCTAAGGAAAAAATATTTATTACCTTTTTTTTTGTCCAACTTAAATATTTAAGATCATCGAAAAAAAATCAAAATCAGAGTAAATACAAAAAGCAGTTTTAAATTATTTTAGTAATTAGGGGAAAATGGTCTGACAACATGAAAAAGAATCAAAGATGTCGCAAACCAAATCAAGCTCAACAGGATCTTCTTTTCCCACTTATTCTGCTCAGTCCCTTCCCATGGCTGTGGTCAAGATAAAGAAATTCAGTAACATGAGAAAAAAAGTCATATCTGTCAGACGGAAAGAAGTTTAAAGCCATTTCTAAGGCTGTAGGCTTCCACAGTGACTCATTTTCCACAACTGAAGAAAACAAGGAACATTGGTGAACTTTCCCAGGAGTGACCGGCCAGCTAAAATGACTCTAGTAGTGTGTCTGCAACTCATCGAGGAGGTCATAAAACCTCCCCAGTACATTTAAAACTTTGCAGGCCTCACTTGCCTTAGTCAATGTCATGACTGGGCAGTAAGAAAGAGACTAGGCAAAAATGGCACCCCTGGTCGAGTTTCAGGATGAAACTGACATTGACACTACTGACATAAAAAAAATAAGGCTTTCTGATATTTGCCATAAAACATCTCCGTAAGCCCTAAGACTTATGATAAAATATTATATGACCTATAAGACAAAAGTGAAACTTTTAAGAAAGTATGAAAGACTGCTTTGCTGCTTTAGGTCCTGGACAACATGCTGTTATTGACTAAACTGTCAATTTAGCGCTCTCCCTAAAAAATACTGTAGGAGAACATCCAGTCATCAGGTCATGACCTTATGTTCAAGCACACTTGTATTATGAAACAGAACTACGATCCAAAATCCCCCAGCGAAAACTACTTTGAAATGATAATAGGGCCAAAATTACATCACAGCAATTTAAAGACTCATTGCCAGTCCCTTGAAGGCAGTTATTAGACTTAAGGTTCATTACATTTTCAAATAGTGCCAGGTAGGGTTGGTTTTTTTTCTTCATAAACAGATTTATCATGTGGAAAGTGCTTTTTATAATTACACAAGTTATTTTTGTCTGATATAAAGATGCATTTGAAAATCTAAAATTGAAACAAGAAAGCAAAAACAGAACAAACCCGTAGGTTTAATGGCTCCATAGGACCGAATTTGGTGTATTCTACCCTCATGCAGGTCCAGTTTCTACATGGCACTAAATCATAAAATAAATCTAATCTTGCAACACTCTACTAAGGTAAACCAGTATTGGAAAAAACATTGACCGACACAAGGGTTGAATGTGAAAAATACAATGTGTTAACTCGGGTCACAGTTTCTTCTCCTTGTGTTCGGCCACATGCTGTGCAAGGTTTGTAGCACACTGGAAAGATTTGTCACATTCTACACAAACAAAGATCCTCCCAGCACAGGTTTGCTCCTGGTGGAGCTTCAGCTGTGTGAGGTGGCTGAAGTTCTTGGTGCAGCCCGTGCAGCTGTATGGCGTCTGGTTGTTGTGAATGAACTGGTGACGAACCAGGCGGGAAGCCATGGCAAATGCCACGCCGCACTCTCCACATTTATGAGGCCGCACTCCGCTGTGAATGGCTTTGTGCTCTGTTAGATTGGAGGATTTTGTGAAACTCTTGGAGCACACGGAGCAACTAAACGGCCGTACTCCCATGTGGACTTTCTGGTGCTCGGCCATGCGGCTAGCTAGAGCGAATGTTTTCCCACAGTCCGGGCAGGAGAAGGGCCTTTCCCCAAGGTGCTTCCGCTCGTGGCGCTTCAGTGAGAGGGGTTTGTTGAAGGTCTTGCCACAGTGCATACATGGGAAGGGCTTGTTGTTGGTGTGCATGTTACGCTCATGTTTCCGCAGGTCAGACGAGCGGATAAAATCCTTGCCGCAGGTTTCACAGATGTAGGGCTTCTCGCCGGTGTGTGTGCGTATGTGCTTGCGATAATCTGAGGACCAGATGTATGTTTTGTCACAGAAAGGACAGTGATATGGTCTTTCCCCAGTGTGCAAACACTTGTGCTGCTGCAGCGTGCCCTGATGTGAGTAAGCCTTGCCACATATATCACACACATGTCGCTTGAGGCCAGAATGTGTTTGCAAGTGGCTCTGGAGATTGCATAGTTTCTTGAAAGCCCAGTGGCAGTGTGTGCATTTGAAGGGACGGTCCTCAGAGTCCAATGCAGTCCGTCTTTTCATTACAGCCAAAGGTTGTGGGACTCTCACGTCTTTACATATTTGAGGTAAATTATTTGCTGAGGAGCTTTTTCTGAGTCTCTTTTTGGTCCCTTTTCCATCCTCATTTGGTGAGTGTTCCTCAGCATCTAGCTCTTTGAGATTAGGTGTCCTCTGTTGAATTGAGTCCCTATTCTGTCTTGTTAAGAGGACAGAGTTCATTCCCTTCTCCTTTAAAGCATCTGACAATCCATTATGATCATACAATTTTTTGGTCTCAGCATGTTTGGAACATGGTGACATGGCCCCACTGTGATCTTGCTTCACGGGGATTTCTACCGCTTCTGGTGGTGAAAGTTCAGCAAACCTGTCTACAAGAGACCAGTTTGGTGTTTGAGGATTTAGATAAAGAACTCCATTGTCATTGCTCTCAGCATGCAAGTCTTCACTGGCACACACACTGTGAAATGAAGAGTAGGTCTTTAAATCTTCAGGGTTGCTTACAATGTTTCCATCAGATGGACACTGAGTTACACAACATCTTACTTGACATCTCCTTTTACTTCTTTTCCCAGCAGCTGTCCTTTTATACATCTGTAGGATCAAGATTTGGTTTTACAACTGATGCCTCACTGACCCTTTTTGAACATGCAAAAGTATTTTGAAAGCATCCAACAGAACATGCAGCAGAATGACACTGAAAAACCAAAACCTTATCAATAACATTATGATTATTTTTATGAAATCAAAATGCACTTATGCTTAGATAAATTTAAAGGCTGAACATGTCTTACATTGCGTGCTCACTCCAAGCAGGCCAGGTCCAAGAGATGCCACAGAGATATACTGGATCAGGGTCTTGAATAACTCAGGGAAAGATGTCCTTACGGGTGGAGTTTGGCAGCAGTCATCTATGGGTCAGCATCTATCCTGCAAGTCAGCAGCAATATGGATATCTTCCCAGGCAGGCTCCCCTTACCTCCCACTGACTTAGTTTACCAGCTGTTTGCCAAGGGTGTAAAGTGGGTTACACATGCAGTCAAAATAAGAGAAGGCGAACAAATAGCAAGGCTGGATGTTTGGCCCAGAGGTAGAATATTTCTGTTTATGCTGTTGCTTTCTGGAGCTTAGGGTTATTACTGAAAGTTTTTGAGGGTGTGTTGATTTTTAGTTATTCACTGTAGCTGTTAAGTTAGTTCTGGTAAACTAATGATTTTACAACTTGCACAAGGTACAAACTGATTATCACATTTTGAGAATGCATAGCTTTTGTTTGTTCCACCCTTGCCTGCATGTTTTAGTTTAGCCCACCATGTTGGTGGAATTTTCTACATTGAAGGGCATTGAACATTGAACCCACTACAGAACCACATTAAATCTGCATGCTTAAATTTGATAAAGAACCACATAGAAAAAGAAACTGTATATAACAGAGGCTTGGGGATGTTGGAATATGAACATGTGGTATTGTTCGGGACCAGATCTAGGATATTCTTGGGAAGTTTGATGTGAATCTGACTTTCCAACAGCAAATAAAAAAAAAATTCTTTCATGGCAAGAGGTCAAAGTTTGAGGTCTGGTAAACCCCTGGACCAAAACTCACAATTGATATGTGAGATATGTGTATAGATGGTGGTTTTGATCCAAAATGGCCAACAGACTGGTAAATTTAAGGCATACCTTTGGGAGACTCTTTTGTTCCTTCTGACAAGTTCAACATAGGTAGCGATTTTCTCAGATCTAGGTGAAACTGGTTAAAGGATTTAATGTTTAAGGGTCACTGTTGAGTCATTTTCTCAAACTATGTCCTAAGTCTAGTGTAAGAAAATGTGGTTATATTACAATAACTAATATCTACCAGCAGAGGGTCGCTTGGTGCTAAGTATGATCTTAGGTTGTAATCTCTCATATTTCATAAGAATTGACAGGCCCAAAGGAAAAAAGTACTAATGTACAACTTTTCTTCTTGGTCGTTGGCAAGACACTTCACCCAGCCTGCCTTCTGGTGTATGGCAGTGTGTGTGTGAATGGATGAACGAATGAATGTAGTGTAAAGTGCTTTGTGGTCCTCTGAAAAAAAACGTACTATACAAATGCACACCATTTACAATTATTATGTTATTATAATGATAATACTTACATTATTATTATTGTTCTACATTGTATTAACTATGTAAAGTATACTATTATGCTTATAAATAATATTACATTTGTGTTAAAGGAAACAGATCTTTGCGACTATATAGCTATTTACACTCTGCATGACAACAAAGCTTTAGAAATCTCAACTATATTTTGAAATCATAGATGTTTTTCCAGTATGGCCACTAGATGTCACTATGTACTTTTTTTTCTGCAAGCCCATCAGAAGCAAACAGTGGAAAATCACTGGTTCTGCAGGAAAAAACAAAAGGGAAATGTTAGAAATTCTGTCCACAAATACATCTGATTGTTGGTATGTGTACTGCTTAGGAACAGAATGTTCTCTGTCTTTTATAAAGAAAAATTTTGAAAGTCCAACTATCCCTGTATCATTAACTGCTTTTTGTTGTTGTTTTTCTAAATCTGCTCCCTGTCCTCTGGCACTTGTGCTTTTTGTTAAGAAAACACTTCCTCCAGCTAAAAAATAAAATAAAAGTCTGCAGGCAATTGCTTTTTGGTGGGTCATCAGCACATACCGCAGCATGTTAAATCTTATTGCTTTTTAATTTTGGTAGTATGCATCATGTGAGTTATCAAATCTGATGCATGATCACTTTTGATAACTGACAGTCAATACCTTGACAATTCCACAGCAAGCAACATAATCAGCTTTACTTTGATTCTTCTGATTTGTTGACAGAAAGGGCTCAGTCTTCCTGCATGCTTTAGACTAAATAATTAAATAAATGTACAGAATTATATCAGACTTGGTGAGGGGCTGGGGCAGTATACTTCCAGGTCAAATCTGTCTTTTTATGACACTCATTCTAGATATACATATTATACATCATTTAAAAGCTGAGCTTCTTGTGATTCCATGATGTATGCCAATGAAGGATACAATCATGACTGTAGACAAGGTAAACGCTTTTGTCAAACCACTCAGAAGGCAAATAATGTGCAACTCACCGTTTGAAGCCACATATAGCACAACACCCTTCTTCTTTTTGTAAAATTGGTGGCTGGCAACCAACAAATTGATGCATTACCGCCACCGACTGGTATGGAGTGTGGACCAGAACGTCACTCAAGGTTGCACTTGTCTCTCTAAGTATTAGCATCACCACTGCTTGTGCTAGCTTTGCTCTTGTTTTCATTAAGCCAAGCTCTAAGGTCCATTTTGGCATACTACATTATCAAAGTATCTTCTGTAAAAGTCCTCATTAATGGCCTACAGGACCCTCTGCTGGTTGTTGTGGGTCAATACATTGGATGGGTGCAACTTCATTTACACAGCCATTGTATTCTGTCTTGAGTGGGCCCGATACCTGAATCAGTGGGCCCGTCCCCCCCTCCGGCCCACCCATTGTGCTTGTTGAGTCCTGGGACAGACTACAGAGAAGCTTTTCCCTAAGACAGCAGTCTTAAATTGGAAACTTGACAAATCCCTTCAAAACTGTTTGAGTCTCACATGTGCATTGTTCGTTCTTGAGTTTCAAGTTCTAATCTCAGAGCAGATTTACATTTCTGCACTTTTTCACACATTAACATCACATACTATACATAAAGCGGAAATCCGAAAATTACACATGCTGCCTAAAAAGACATAAAACATAAAATCTGATTAAACCTTTCAAGTTTTAGATTAGTGTGGAACACCTACTTTATTTCTATTTGTTCAAACTCATAAAAATGACTTAAAATTCAGTTTAATTCATTTTAAACATCATACCATATCCACTGGTTTGTGTACTAGGAGTGTTGGTTTTTCTTCCTACTTTAGATGACACAAGAAGGCGAAGTCTACCGCTGGAAGTGCATTTAAAAGACCTTGCTTTCTGTGACAACATCCTCATCACCTCCTGGAAACAAACAAATCATCAATCACTAACGTAACTGCTCACCCACTCTCAGTCAACCACAACCACAGTGGCTACATTTGCCTCCCATCAGATCATCTTCCTCATGCCTAGCAGTGAGCTCCACTCATCCTCAGATCCAGCCTGTTATTTACAAGCTCAGGTTAACCACTTACCTTTCCTGTAATCGTTGCCTGCTCCAGAGTCTAAGTAGAAAACTTTATAAGATGATGATATCAGGACTATGAGTTTGCAATAGGTCAAGTCAAAACATTTAAATTAATTGGAGACACACCTGTGGATGTATTTTTATTTTTTTTTTAAAAATTTTACATGTCCTGTTTGGCAGTGTGGAGCTCAAAATTGGTGTAGAAGCCCTACAGATTTACTTTCACAAGCGGAGCAGTACAGCATTTGCTATAGTAGTCCACTTGATATATGTGTGAAAAATCTTTATTATGAATTGTTGTTTTTTTTTTTCTGATGTTATGGACACGGACACGGAAAATTAAGGAGAAGAAAGAAGGAAGATGAAGAAGAGAGGTAGGAAACAAAAAGTCAAGAGAGAGGGTGAGTTGAAAATACAAGAGAGGAAGGGGAACAAAGAAAACACAGGAAGACATTGAAGTCTGCCTCCATACCCACAGGACGGCAGAGAGAGGGAGAAAAACAAAACACGAAAAAGGAACATTGACAAAACAAACCAAACATTGTGAACTAAGAATTACACAACCACATCACACAAAAATAGATATAAAAATACAACAACAATGTCACAGAAAAACTCATGGTACCGATTAGTCAAGCTCTAGTAATGACAACCTCAGCCCAAGAATATATCCTTAAACACCAGAGACCCCACATCTATGTGTGTGTGTTAGCATGCTGGTGCATATAAGGTTTCTCCATAAGAGTGTTCGATAGTTGGTGTGAGCAGGCATCAATCCGTCTCCCAGGAATCGATGCAGACATGAAGGAGATCGGAGCAAAGACGTCCAAAGGACCCCCAGAGCCGACCGCATCCCCCAAGAGTGGAGCAAAGGAGAACCCCAGGGGAACGTCCAGCGGCCACTATGCAGGGGCCCGGGGGGCAGCAGTGACGAGCCCACGGGCCCCGCCGGCAACCGGCCGCGCCAGGGCGGGCCGGTCAATGGACCGGGAGAGCCGGGGCCCAGGGGCACCCCACCCCCCAGCAGGGACCCGACAAGGGCCCGGCCGACGAGGGGCCCCCGGCACTGCCAACATCCCAGCGCCCCACCGATAGCCGCAGGGGACGGACAGCATCCCCAGGCCGGGCTCAGCCAGCATCTGGACACCAAGTTGTACCAGCTCCCAGGTCCTGATCCCGCGCAACACAGGGCGCCGAGACCAGGCATCCAACAAGGGCTAGGGCCGGGCCAACCCGCCAATGAACCGGCCACGCACGGCGCGCACAGAACAGGTGATCAAACGAGCAGAGACGCTGGATCCGTATTCTGCCGAGCCACCGAGCAGGCACCACCCAACAATCCCAAACCTGGCACCTCTAAAAGAGGTGCCCCAACCAACCAAAGGAAGATATCGGCCCAGCGCATCGGCCGACCGACACACCGGCCGACCGACACACCGGCCCCCCCAGGCCCGGCCAGGTCCGCACCAGGTCCCAACCGGATTGACCACCGATGCACCGGCAGGCAGGGGCCCCCGTCACCGGCGGGGAGTGACGGAGGGGAAATAGGCCCCCCATTAAGTGTAAGGCCTGAGGTGTGCCAGGCGAGGGGGCAGACCAAGATCCAACCTGACAGGTAGACAAAGACATACAGACACAGTCATACGTTCCCTCCCTCTTAAACCCATACATTCTCACTGACTCACCAAGACACCCAAAAAAATGACGCTGTACCCTCACTCACACACCCCATACACACTTTATGCTCCCAGGTCAAGGTACCGATTCCCCAGTAGAGCCACCAGCCCCCGGACCCGGGAAATGGACCCCCTACCTTCTAGGATGGAGACAAGCGGACTGCCAAGGGCCCCACAGTGGCAAAGCAGCCCGACAGCCCAGGACCCCAACCAGACCGCCTGTTTCTCCTCCGGACCCCAACCCCTGATGGCCCGTAGCGAACAGGGGTGTGAAAAGACCCCTAGCCTCCATCCTCCCGCTCGAGTATGGTGTTGATGCGTGTTGTTATAATGTGCATTTAAAACAGAGGGGTGGGATGTGGGGAAGGCAGCCACACATCCCCCAACCCCCACCCCGAGCCCTCAGTGTCTATATGTGGTTTAACAGTGGGCACCGGCACCAGAGGTGAAGTTGATTGAACCGCTCCTCCTCTGGATGCCGAAAAGTGTGCCCATCCCAAAGTCCCTACATATGTGTCGCGTGAGAATGTTATAAGTGGGAGTGTCTAAGTTGTATATTAAAATTGGGACCCAGGACACCACGGGATAGCGAGGAGGGAAGCCCCTCCTCGCACCCCAGTGATGTGCCCATGCCCCAAGACCCTATATGAGTGGTAAAGTGATGGAGCGGGTGGACAGAGGTGTCCAGGGATGGGGAGGGAAGGACTGGGAGACAAAATGTCTTCCCAGGGAGCCAGCTCCCCCACTGACCCCAATAGGCACCGCTGTTCACCGGGATCCACCAGGGGAGGGAGGCCATGGCACGTTCGACCCGGGGCCCACGGCCACAGCACCACAAAGCCCCACGGACCCCAAGGCAGTCCCCCCAGCCCCATCCCAGAAGGGGAACTAAACCCACCCTGACATTCGCTCTACTCTCAAAACACAAAAGACACTAGACACCCAGGTTGAGTTCGCCCGCACACCCTCCCGCACACCCCTCCCCCCGTCCAAGTGCCCTCTTTGGGGGAGAGCACCTATCGCTACACAGCAGCCGCCTCCCCGCCAGCAAAGGAGGCCCCCAGCGCCACCCGCACACCGGAGGCCCCCGTAGCCCGAACCACGGCGATGTACCTGCCCAGACCAGGAGCAAACCGATGAGCCAGGCGGCCGACCCACCAGGCCGACATCCACCAGCCCCATTCCTTGTGGAGCGACCACTGCTGCTCAACGGCCCGGCAGGAGACCAAACTCAGCGCCCCACCCACCTGCCCTGCACGCCCACCACCCGGCCAGTCCACCCGGAAGTCCGACCGAACCCGGCCAAATGCCCGACCCCAGCGCCCCGCACAAAGACCAAGACCCAGGAGCCAAGTCCAGTGCGAAAAAGGACTGATCCGGCCCAGAAATGCCACCCAGCCGCCGCGACCAGCAGCCAGGCACCCCAACCAGCAAACAAGGCGAGACGCCACACAGGGACCGGCGATGACAATCGGCCCAGAGAAAAAGAGAGAGGCGGCTGCACATGCCGGCCGCTGGCCGGCCCCGACCCCCACAGGCAACAGAGACCCCACACCGGCTGACCCCCAGCCAGGACCACAGCTAGGGGGCGCGGTGCCCCCGAGCCCCGAATCCCCAGACCCGCCCCAGACCCTACCCAGGCGCAGCACGGCCACCAGGCCAGTAACCCATGTCCGCCAGTGCAACCCTTAAGGCACCGCATGCAGCCAACAGGAGTTACCACCCAAAGCCCAACCCCAGGCCGGCCACGACGTCCAGCGCCCCATCCGCCCAGTGATCCCACCCCCTGGGGTCCCCCCCTTGATGCCTCCAACCCCAAAACCCCCACATCAGCAACAGTGTCCCAAACGACAAAACCAAGATCCCCCCACCCCCACTAGGTGATGGAGCCGATGTGTTATAGTGTGCATTTAAAACAGAGGGGTGGGATGTGGGGAAGGCAGCAACACATCCACCAACCCCCACCCCGAGCCCTCAATGTCTATATGTGGTTTAACAGTGGGCACTGTGGATGTATTTTAAGGCAATGGCTCACACATGCTGCTTCCTTCTATGACATTATGGAAAATCAAAAGAAATCAGGCAGACATCAGGAAAGGATGGTGGACTTCTATGAATCTGTTTCACATAATCATAAATCAATATGACCTGCATGGCAGCCATCATACCATTCAGGAAGGAAACAGATTCCATAAGATCATTGTGTTGTGGTTCAAAATCTATCAACCCAGAATAAAAGTAGAACACCTTGTGAAGATGTTGCCTGAAGCTTCCACGAAAGTGTCAATATTCACAGTGAAATGATTCTTGTACCACCAAAGGCTGAAAGACCACAACCCCCCCCCCCCCCCACCACCAAAAAAGAAAAAAAATTCAAAGCCCTTAGGGACAAAAGGGCTACAATTTTGGCGACATGTCTTGTGGTCTAATGAAACTGAAACAAAAAGTAATGCCTAAAAACAGTATCCAATTGTGAAGTATAGAGGGGGCAGCATCATGGTACTTGGGTGTTATGTTGCAGGGTAAACTGGCATCATAAAGAAAATGTAAAAACATTGAAGCAACAGCTCTAAAAGCTTGGGCACAAATGTGTCTTCTAAATGGACAATGACTAAGCATGCTGCCAAATTAGTTATAAAATGGCTTAAGAACAAAAAAGCCTGATTCCAGTCCATACAGATTGTGTCTTTTTATACAATGTAGCTAAATAATTGCTTTCAACTATACTAGTAAGGTTTCTAACGTCATCTATTAAAAAAATTCAACAACGACAGCTCTGTTGCTCTGTGACTGTGCTTGGAACGTTTCAGGAAATCTGCGGTGAATAACAGGAATGCCTATATTTTACAAAAGCAACATCATGGTTTGGGTTTTGGTTTTGACCTAAATCTTGTTTTGAATGAAGTTCAGACTTTCCTTGAGTTTGCCCTCGCAATCAGAATGAATTAATGACAGAAAAGAGGTCAAGACAACGAGTCAACTTGAAGTTTTCACAACAAAGTTGGATGTTACATAAGTGTCTCAGAATGACGTTAAATGTTGAACTTAGGCGCCGAAGCTGTAACAACAACTGGCTTAAGGAGCATGACCTGCGAAGTCCCTGTTGGGATGTAAAAGTTATAATCATATTTCTCCCAGACCACCACAAAGGTGGTAGGTCATAGAGAGGAGACACCAGATCAAAATCTCCATTATGTATTTCTGTTCAGTCACTGGGATATAAGTAAAATCCCAGCATATTCGTTGGTCTAAAGTTGGATGTGAATGAATATTTCTTTTCTTTACTGGCTTAAACAGAGAAAGTGCTGAGTCACTCCTTGGTTTCTTTGATTTCACGGAGTAGACAGCTTTAATTGAGAACATACCAGATCTGGGAATTTTCCACAGGCCTCCCTATTCTGTAGAAATCCTTGGATTTGCTTTGCTTTCACCCGCTTGCTCAACTTATTCGCTTGAGGGCATCCACCCATACTATACTGATTAGGACAGATGCCCAAAAATCATCCAACATGACTTTTTTTGCTTTCTTCTCAGGGCTTATGTTCGTTAATATTTTAAACAGAAGCAGATTTTATTTTTTCTTTGTATCCTATTTTCAACAAGGCCGCCATGTTGACCAGGACTTTGTGGAAGTGCTTGAATAAATGCAGGAAAACACACAAAATACATAGCTGATGGGAATATTTTTATTTATTTATGTATATACATATATATATATACATACATATATATATACATACATATATACATACATATATACATACATACATATATACACACACACACACACACACACACACCCACACACATACATACACACACATATTTATACACACACACAAACACATATATATATACATATACATACACACACACATATATATATATACATATACATACACACACACACATATATATATATACATATACATACACACACACATATATATATATATATACATATATATACACAGTAAATTTTGCAGTGTTAAATCAACACTTAGAGTTAAATTTAACACTGTGTCCGAGTGTATTTGGTCCTTATCAGAATTGGTGGTAATTTAACTCTTTTCATAGTGTTAAAATTTCAGAGTAAAATTAACTCAAAATTGAGTAAAAAATTAACACTGGCTAACACTGGACAGTGTTAACGAAAGTTAACACTACAGGTTGAATAACTCTGGAGAGAGTAAATATGACTCCCACCAGTGTATAAAAGTTACTCTACTGTGGTGACAATTTAACTCTGATTCTAGTGCTTTTTAACACTGCATTGAGTTACTGAAGGTTAACACTGGATGCTAATGTAACTCAGAAAAGTGTTCATTTAACACAAAAACGTGTTAATGATTCACTCTGTTGCAGTGAAAAAACAACTCAAGTCAATTCTTAACACTGCACAGAAAAATATGTAGTGTTATTTTTACACTTGTGTAGTGTCAAATTGGCTCTATCCATAATAATTAAATACTTTGAAAATCTACCATTGAATAAAACAAGTTATCACAAAAATGCATTTAACTTCTCACTTTATTTCACAAAAGCACCTTTTAACATTTGTTAATCAACTTTTAGTTGTACAAGAGCACTTAACTGTTGACATTCTGCACTTTAGAAAAAAAATGAAAAGTGAATAGTTGTGCAATGGGTGTGCCTGCCGTGCCAGGCACCCAAATACAACAACATTCACTTTCAGAAAAACATATGCCACAATCTAAGTTACAGTAAGGTCATGTAACAGTGTACATGCAGTGCCATTACAGGGCTCCAAGTGAACTGTTAATACAACATTCAAGAGGTAAGTGTGCCTGCCGTGCCAAGCAACTGATCTCAAGTCTGCATAAAAACATAAAAAAAGTGACACCACCATTTTGGCAAATATGCTCATTTTCATATATATAAAAAAAAAGCATAAAAAAAGCTTATTTGCCCAAATGGTGGTGTGTCACTTTAACTTTTGGTCAGCCTAACAATGCCACCACTTGAGAACACTGACCCTAAGTCTGCATAAAATGGCAATACGGAACAATATATAAGGCGGTATCTGTCGTACCATACTTCATTTGAACATTAAATGGTTTGGAGTAAAAAAGATCATTTATGTGCAATACTTTTAGAACCTTGTCTGGATGTAGCTTGATCTTAAAGGCATGGTAATGATCATCAAAACACACCGTTTCCATCAATTTTCCACAGAGCAAAACAAAGTCATCCTTTACAGCAATTGTGTTAATCTTACAAAACACAGGCATCTCACATGCTACCTCAGTACATATAAAGAAGTCACAACGGTACTCTGTACCATGATGTTTTATCCATTTGGCAGAAAACACACTGGTTGACATAAGTGTTCCAAGTTTTTCAGCAATTGCTGCACCTTGGTTTAACTCATAAAGTGTCATAATTTTTCCTGGACCAACAAATAATCTTTCCTTGCTAAAAGATTCATGATACATTGCCATATAATTTTGATGCTTTTTGGCCAATGTTGGTGTGATGTTTTTAAAGCTTTTTAATTGTTGCTTGAAGAAATTATGTTTGGCCTCATAACGCATGCACCATGTATGCAAAATTGGACCAATGTACCTAATGCTACGAGGATAATGTATCATTAAGTGATGTTTGGGCAAGAGATTTATTTAAGGAAATAAGTGCTTGAACAGCCGATGATCAATGATTAAATGTTTGAGGTATATGGTCATGCCTTCTGACAGGACTGGTGAAAATACAATGTTAACAATATGTAAAAGCAAAAGTAGGAGATGCCAATGTTTATCATCTGTTTTGATTAAATCACCAAATAGTAAAGGCATATTACGTAACAAGCACCAAGACTGTATGGCATTCAACCCCAAATCATTACTTCCATCCATTAACTTGTCTGATGGCAGAGGTGGACGGTTTCGCTGCTGATTGAAACCATAGTCATAAGCATGTATTCTACCAACCACTTGTTCAGCACTTAGGAGGTTGCCTTGAATGTACTTGAGAATCAGTTTCACCTCAAACTGACCAACCCCCTCTAAAATATCGTGCATTATATCCACAGAGAAGTTGTTGGCAGTTTTGAAATACTCCAGTGAATTCAACAGACAACTGCGTTTCACACCATATACATGAGGCAGCCGAGGATCTGTTTGTACAGTCTGAGAGTGCTGTGCATGCGCATCGACAGTTCTTAAAACAACTTCTGGCTCATCTTCACAGGAAATAGTTTGAAAACAGCGTTTCTCAAGGAGACAGAAACGACAGCAATATCGTGCCCCAAATGACTCTACAAAGCTAAATAGACCGTGCAAGCCAAGATTGTCGCCAGTGACTTGAACTATAGTACCGTGAATCGTATGTTCAAAAGTTGGAATTTGAAGTCCCTCTGTTTCAAGGACTTTAAGATCATTAATAAGTGGTTCAAGGATCAAATTAAAACTATATCGCTTTATGTCTTGTGCATGGAATAGCGCACACAAATGAATATTTATCAAAGATGAATTAAAGATTGGGGGAAAATTTCTTAAAGTAAAATAAATGGTGCCTAATTTATGTAAACCCCTTTTGGGTCCCAAGACATTTGCAGTTTCAAAGTCGTCATAAAACAGCTGAATCTGCAAGGCATCTTTTTCGATTGAAAATAGGGGACTGTCTTTAAAATAGGTGGCATCCCTTAAGTCTGCATAAACACCGTCCTTGGGCGCTTGATCCTGTCTGCATATTCTTTTTTTTGTAAAATACTCTTCAGTGTTTCCAAAATTGGAACATATGAAAACATATCGGTTACAAAGTTTTGGTCATATGTCCCAGTAGTTTTGTTTCTTCTGCTGTTGAATCTTGTGTTAAGCACTTTTTGAACAGGCTCAACAAGTCCCCATTTCTGTCTCATGTGTTTGTTGAGTTTTGCTTCTGAATTTAAAGGTGTGAATGGATTTCCCAAAGTTTGGAATGACTCTTCTATTTTGTTCCTATTTTCAGTATCCTGTGGAGACAAGCACTGTAAAGCTACATCCTTAGCCTGATTGTGAATCTCAAAAATCACTTCTTCCATGGATGAGAGAAAGCTCTTAACATTATACTGACTTAATCCAACTGCTCTGAGTTGTGCAATAGCAGAAGCGCACATATCTAACGTGCTGCTACATGACTCTGTCAGTGGGGTAGATGGTGTGGCTGTCTCCTCTACATTAGCCGCCACCAGCTCGCCTGCATCACCAAGATCTGCTCTGCTTATATTTACATCATTATTAACTTGTTGGTTGATATTGTCAGTGTGTTTGGTGTTTAAATGTTTCCTAAACCCAGAAAAGGTTCCAAGCACACAGCCACATCCAGACTGAGCACATTTAAGGCGAAGATTTTTTTCCAAAAACCGATGCTCCCTCAGTGAAACATCCCTGAATAAAAAAAAAGGTAAATAAAATTAAGAACAAATACAAACCTTCTTGAAGACCACAAGATGCTTCTCTGCTTGGGAAGCAGACACCTTTCCTGGTCTTTTACGGCCCTGGGCAGAGGGAGGAATCAGGTGTAACGGCAGCAAAATCGATGAGGTCACTATCCCAACCTGTAAATATACAAATTTAATGTTATGTGGACCATCAGCAAAATTCTGTGATTCTGCTATTTTAATGAGGGCTCTGGCTGCAGACCTCCACCTTTCAGGACCCTCCCTTGCAGACCTGCACTATGAGGTCTCTTCCACTTTCTCCACCAGAAGTTAGTTACAAGAGGCTACATTTTCAATGATAAATTTGTAGAAGCAAAGGTATCAGTTTTTTGAGGAAGGGACCTGAGAGGGGAGGTCTGCAGCCAGACTGTTTTGATTTCAATAGCAATTCATACTTACTACTGTCGTCATCCACTTCAGTGCCATCCTCAGGAGTATCAGCTGCCAGGAGGAGATCTTCAAGCTCACTGGTGGATGGAAGCTTTCTGCATTGTTGGATAATCTTTTTCTTAAAAGTGGTTGTCCATTTCTCCAGAAACTTGCCAGAGACATCCTCCCCAAACATCAGAATAAAATCCTGTTCCACCTAGGGTGAGGATAATAGAGAACTTAAAGATTTCACAGCCAGGTGAATTGTGTTAATTGTTTAACTGTTGCTAAAATACACACGTACTTTTTAAATAATTATGAAATTGTCAAAACACTGCCAAAATAATGAAAATCAATTACCAAGCCTTTGACGTCTTTGAAACGTGGAATGACAGACAGTACATTGCTTGACTGTTGTGGGTCGAAGACCATGTTGCGGCGGAAATCAAATGTCAGCTTAACCTTCTTCTTGATTGTGTCCTCATCAGGACAATGTTTCATCAGTGCAACGGCTTCCTTACACTCATCTTCTCTCAGGACAGTGTCTGGAACAAACTGGATCTCTCGTCTGGCAGTTGGTCCTCCAAGCCCAACTTCACGAGATGTTCCTGCAGATGATGCTGCAAAATATAGAAAAATACTATATTTTGAAAACCATGTAAACATGCGAGCAAAAATTTATAAAAAAAATAAATAAATAAGTCCAGATTTTTTAGTATTATTATAATTGTGTTACCTCCATACGATGATCGTCTGTCTCTAGCAGTGGATCACTGTATAATTTTAATCCTCCAGGCCAAGTACCCAGTGCCACTCTCCCCATCATAATAATGGTCCTTGGAGAGTAAAAGGATAACAAAAACATACAATCAATTCACAAGGTTGTTTTTTTTTAAGTTGAGGTTCACCCAAGTGATTTATCTCCTTTTAAAAATATGCTCTAGTAGAAATCAAAGTGTTTTTGTGTTGCATTTAATATTTTTACAGCCATTTTAGTGTGTGACGTACATAACCAGTCCTGGAGAACGGATCACTGAGGTAGGTGAATAAGCTCACAATTCCTCTAGCATATTTTTCTTTCACCTGTCTGGGTGGTGATGTACTGCAAGATATAAAATGGTAAAGATTTCTTATTTGCACTAGATTTAAAGTTTTGAATTTAATGTAAAAGCTACAGTGAGTAAACTAAAAACTAAAATTACCCCTTCTTTTCTGTCATGTCAGCTGCCAGTATGTTCACCATTTTCCTCCTGGTTTCATCTGTCAGGGTCTTGCTTCGATTGTATTAATTCATTATGCGTTCCCCACCAGGTTTCTTGGTAAGAATGGATTCCACCAACTTCAGACAAAAACCAAAACATTTTAACATGTTGAGAACACATCACAATAATAAGTAAACAAATGGTCTTTAAAAGAGACCCTGAGGCATTTGTATTTGGTTATAAAAAAAGTCTCATTAATGCATGAGAATCTACGTTACCAACACTTGTTACTGGATTAGTTTTCGATAAATATATTGGTTTCTCTTTATAGTTATTTGTTTTTATTTAGTGGTTGACTTGCCCAGCATTTCCTAGTTTCGGTTTCTCGGATGCTGCACGACAGATCATGGGAATCACACCACTGGATCACTCGTCATTATTTATGGTCAGAATTACAATGGTATCTGATCGTCTCCAAACTCTGACTTTTGTTCTTGATGTGAATGATTTCACCTGCCTTGGGCCGATTAAAGAATTTCACTGACTGCGCATGGAGGCTCATGGAAAACGTAATGTGAAAACCCTTACAAAAATCATCGTAGTCCCTTTAAAATGATGCTATATCCTTTTCTACAGCCTTGGTGGCCTCAAAAATAATTCCCGTTGTGCTCTGGTGTTTGTGTTTTAATTCTTACGTTCTTGGCTTCTGTGTCCAGCTTCTGCTGTTTAGCGGAAGGACTCTCTGAAAGGATGATTGTATCTTGAGAATCAGACGAGTCACGGGATTGTAGGTCTGACTGCTCAGGAGATGGTGCCATGGAGACAGACTCTTCTGACAACGATTGGAGAAGCAGATGAAAGGAAAAACATTAAGCACAAGGAACTAGTATGTGGATTAAATACTGCACTATAAATTACAACTGTAACTGAGACAAACCAGTGGCATATTTGATGGTTAGCACTACCACTGAAGGATCCTGAGCAACGTCCTCAAATACGTCATCATCCAACTCAGTCCCTGTACTGTCAACAACTTTTACACCTTCTGTCACAGCTGGCACACCAAACTTTGCAAATGCTAGAAGAAAAGACAAATGACTTAAGAGTTCATGTTAGAGATGCACATTTTGAATTTTCTGGCCGATAAAGGATGCTCGTTTACCAATTATTAACCGTTAACTGACAAGATTACATTGCTTACGGGGGCAATCACGTTTTTTTGTTTTTTCAAATGTAGGGTTAGATCATCCAAGTGCAGCCAAACGCCAGAGAGGGGAACAGCAGATTGAGATTCCTCTGTGGAGCTGGACGTTAACATTTGCTGTCTGATCTTCCTTCAGAGACTGCACGGCACGGCTACTGTCAGTCCTCCTGTGTAACTTTTTGCTGGGAAATATGACTGAAGGCATGTGGAAGTCTGCACGCATTGACAACCCCCCATGAGTTGACATAAAAAAATTTTAACCGATAGTATTAATCGGTCAAAGTTCTTGTTATCAGTTAATGGTTAAACGGATTATTGAGTGCATCCCTAGTTCATGTTGGTTTAATACTCAAATATCCAATAAAACTACTCATAACTACATCTTAAGCAAAGCATGCATTCAGAATAATTCAATGTGAGATGGTAACATTTGCACTCAAAAGTAACCATAACAGTTACTCTTAGCCCTTAAAGCTTCTGGTGGAAAACCTAATTTCAATGACAGTTTCTTACCTGCAATCAAAAACTCCTTCAGATGCGGCTCTGTTACTCGCACAAATTTTTGGGTATCTCCAAGCCTGGCCTTAATCAACATGGTTCCTGCAAAAATAATTCCTCATTGTCACAACAGAGTATGCTTATTACAACAAAAACTAAAACATAACAGCAAGAACGTGGTTACAACACAGCAGCCAACAAGACCAACTTTTATGAATAATGTTAGACTTGAAAATAAGATGAGTTGTTTGCTTCAGGCCATCAAACAGCAGACAAATGATCAGCTAGGCAAGGCAAGTTTAATTTATTTAGCTCGTTTTTACAAAGTTTGTTTCAAGGGCTTTACATGGCATGATAACATGCCCTTAGACCCTCGCATCTACTAAGGAAAAACTCTGTGCAGAAATGACGAGCAGGGAACCGTTTAATCACACGAGCTTACGAATTAGGCAAATCATATTATAAAAGCTTGGCCTGGACTAGCCTCACCTGCATCCACTCTAACAATTCAACAGACGTTTGTGATTTCAGAAAACAAAGCCGGAGACACCAGCTGCTACAGTTGACTGTAGCCTACATCACGCACTGCTAACAGTTAGTAGCATTTCACACAGACTACTTCCCTTTACACTTCAATTTAAAAACACCCGAGTCTGTGGCGTTAACGTTACTGGAGGCTAAACGAGAACTCGCTCCAACAGGTCCCACGTTTTACTGAAACAACATTACAAGCCGCCTGTTGTCAGACCAAGCCTAGGGGAGGCACCTGGTCAATTTTTTCAAACATGAGTAAACTGCTTTCCACAACCTGAACATAATTTTGCCTTACATCATATCCTTTACTGTAGGTAGAATATAATGTCTAAAGTTATGCAGCCAAGTAATTTAAAACTAATCTCAAGGTTAAACTAACACCAACGTTAGCTAGTTTAGCAAATACCCACAACACAAGAAAATTCTTAATATCTAAAATCTGGACAACACGTTAATGCAGAACTACAGGCCAATCTCTAATCTCCCATTCATCAGTAAGATTATTGAAAAAGCTGTGTTTCAGCAGTTAAATGGCTTCATAACAACGACAAACCGTTTTGATGCTTTTCAGTCTGGTTTCCGCGCTCACCACAGCACCGAGACTGTCCTCGTCAAAGTATTTAATGACATCCGCATAAATACAGACTGTGGAAGAACCACAGTGCTGGTTCTGTTGGAGCTCAGTGCAGCATTTGACACTGTTGATCATGATATTTTATTGGAACGACTGGAGAGCTGGGTCGGACTCTCTGGTACAGTACTTGGCTGGTTCGAGTCTTACCTAAAGAACAGGGACTTCTATGTTTCAATAGGAAACTTTTCATCAGAACGAACAGAAATAACATGTGGGGTGCCCCAGGGCTCCATCCTGGGGCCCCTCTTATTTAATATCTACATGCTCCCACTAGGCAAGATTATAGCGACCAATAACATTAGCTACCATAACTACGCAGATGACACTCAGCTCTACATTACAATGTCACCAGGTGACTCTGAACCCATTCAAACCCTAAATCAATGCATTGACCAAATAAATGGATGGATGTGCCATAACTTTCTCCAGCTGAATAGAAACAAAACTGAAGTGATTATTTTTGGACCCAAGGAGGAACGATCAAGAGTCAGCACACAGCTTCAATTAATACAGCTAGAAACTACTGATCAGGTTCGTAACCTAGGTGTAGTAATGGACTCAGACCTGAACCTCCAGGGTCACATAAAGGCAATAACAAGGTCAGCGTTCTATCACATGAAGAACATTTCTAGGATTAAAGGACTGATTTTGCAACACGACCTAGAAAAACTCATCCATGCGTTTATCTTTAGTCGGATTGATTACTGCAACAGCATCTTGATAGGTCTGCCTAAAAAGTCAATCAGACAGCTGCAGCTGATCCAGAACGCTGCCGCTCGCGTCCTCACTAGAACCAGGAAAGTAGAGCACATCACCCCAGTTCTAAAGTCCTTACACTGGCTCCATGTAGCTCAGAGAATAGACTTTAAAATACTTTTACTAGTTTATAAATCATTACATGGCTTAGCACCAAAATATGTTGAAGACCTGTTGTCATGGTACCAACCACCAAGACCACTCAGGTCCTCCAACTCTTGCCTACTAAACATCCCTAGACTCAGAACTAAACATGGAGAAGCAGCTTTCAGTTTCTATGCTCCCCTTATCTGGAACAGACTTCCTGACGAGTGTAGAGCTGCTGAAACTCTGAACTGCTTTAAATCGAGACTAAAAACCCATCTGTTTACAATTGCCTTTGAGTAAATGCTTGATGTTATATGTATGAAATGTGTTCATGCTCTCTTGCTTTTTTTTTATTTTTCTCTTGCTTTATTGTGTATCATGTGTAATGTGTGTTTCTTTTATGTGTTTCTTTTAAATCACCAAATCATGTAAAGCACCTTGAATTGCCCTGCTGTTGAAAGTGTGCTATACAAATAAAATTGCCTTGCCTTGCCTTGCCTTGCCTTAATATATCATGATTCATTAACTTAACTGGTGGATTTGTTTAGTCACCAGTTTATTTGAAGAAAAAAAACGTGCTCAACCGTTGACCGATTGAACAGCCACTGTAATGTTTGGACTATCTGCATTAAGCAGAACCTTTTACTTTTAGTACAAACATTACAGCCACAATTAACGTTATATTTTTCTAAACCCACGGCAATTTTCAACAGAATTTAAGTCATGTTTAATAAAACAAAACTATATTTCCACATCATATAGCTAAATTTACTACCTTTAGCGGACATGGTCAAGAAGGACACCCGCGCATTTTAAGCTAGGTCACGTTTCACTCGGTCATATTAGCCGTCTTTAATTTGGTGTTAAGATAGAAAACCCGCTCAAATACGGGGACGAAACCACACAATGTTCTTCTAAAACAACATTTCTGTTGAAATACCAACATAAGATTGGGTTATTATGTGGGAAAAAAACAAAACTTACCGCTGCCGTTCGACGAGGTGAAAACATCGGGTGAAAATGGCTTCCAGAAAAAATCTTTCCCGCTCGGTTACATCGAGAATGACGTGGGCGGGGCTTTCCAGGGTCAAATCAACACCAACTCGTACAACACTGGAAATATTCACCAACACTAGGGGGCATTCAACTCAGTCTGTCGTTGTAATAACCCTGAAAGAGTCAATGAACGTTGACACTGCACATTTAACACTGCGAAATTTATTGTGTATATATATATATATATATATATATATAAATGCTAGTTGTCAAGCGATTACTGATTGCAGTCCAAAACAGCTGCTCTACAGGGTTGAAAATCCTCTAGCATCAGCATAATGCCCACAAGCTGCATTTGATTGTATATGTTATCCACCTTTTCTTTCTTTGTGGTATTCTTATCCCTACAGGAGACATCTTAGTATGTATTGCACAATAAAGGCTTTCAATGTGGTTTGGTAAAAGCGGACAATTTGTATCGTGAAATGACCCCCCCACCCGACCTACTGTGTGTGCAAGCCTGGATGAAACGCATTTAAAAGTATGCTGAGCCTAAAATGCATCGTCATTTAAAATAAACCTGTTGGATCAGGTAAGCCTTTCCTTTCAGCTCTTTGTCCTTCACAAAAACACAGTGGTGTGCTTGTAGAGCAAGTACTTCACACCTGTAGTGTCTCCTCTTACACAGGGCTCAATTGTGCATGACAGCAGCAATCTAACCTGGAGATTATTACAAAGCAAGACTAAACCTGACTGGGTCTTTTTCGCATTTCTTTTTTATTTTCCGCCGCTGACAGTTTAATTTACTAAAGGTGACAGCATCTCAGATGGGAGGCATCAGAGTAATTAAAGACTTAAGAACTGTTTTTTTCTCAGCACAGGGATTGTTATGTTTATTTTAATTGCTTTACTTTTATGGGTAACCGCCACTCCAGGCTTCTGTCACTTGACAGACAAGTTCCATAACATGATACTGTACCTGCCAAAAAACTCTTTACACGCTTGAACCTTCTCACATTTTGTCACTTTACTGACACAATCTTCAATGGCTATAGGGATTTTCCATAAAAGACCAACACAAAGTATTGCAAAACTGTGAAGGGGAAGAAAAATGGTACAGTGTTGTTTTGTTTTTTTACAAAAAAACCCCGACATATGGTGGCGGTACAAACACCTGCTCTGCACTTCACCGTCTTTACCTGCTGGTGGTGGTCAGAGGCCCAGTGACACCTGTGCACCGCAGCTTCACTTCTGTGGCTGCAATGCAGCTTACTGCCATCAGTGGGTGAATGACTGAATGTAGTAAAAGATAAAACTTTATTGTCCACCAAGGTGGAAATTCTCTTTCGGCTCTCCAAACATGAGGTGAAATACATTCATGTCATGATGTCAGCAGTTTGTACATACAGAGAAACACTTTGCATTCGGTTAGATCTCATCCTTTCATTTGGTTGAGAATGATTCTTGCCCTGAGGGTGAATGACTTTTTATAAATTTTTTTAGTTGTCAGAGGGACACTATGATGCCTTTCTAAGCAGAGCTAAAGTGCTTTGGGGTCCTCAGGACTAGATAAAGCGCTATACAAGTAATCCATCATGAATCAGTAATTTGTTGAACTATTTTACTAGAATCCTAGAAGTCTGTCTTTACCAGGCTGCACATCTTTAGACTGAATTTCTTGTAAGGTTTTCCATCAGAATTCACCTTTATTTAGCACAATCTATGTCCCCATCCACTCTGACCAGCTTCCCTGTTCCTGATGAGGAAAAGCAACCCCACAGCATAATGCTGCCACCACCATGTTGCACAGTGTGGTCAGAGTGATGTGAGTGATTAGTTTTCCACCAAACAAGCGTTTTGCATGGAGACCTAACAGCTGAATTAAGACCTCATCTGACCAGAGCATCTCCTTCCATCTCTTTCTCTACATGCGGCGTGGGAGTACTTATGGCTCTCTTTCAGTAATTTTTTTTCTTGCTCTCTTGCATAAATTTCTAAATTGAAAATTTGCTAGCTTGTTTACTTTCTGTCATGACAGGCTCTGGTTGATAACATGTTCCAATTAAAAGTGTGCAGACATCACTTACACAAAAGAGCTGTTCCTGTTTCATAATGAAGAGTTTGGTTTTGCAATATGTATATATGAATGATTAGAGTTATGCTGCAGTCAGACCGACAAGCCAGGCAGTGTTAGGCTTCAGCTGAATGGGTTACACAGAACAGAAAGGTTGAGCAAAAGATAGCAGCAAACAACATCTGATCTCAGTTACAACACCTTCACAGTGAACTTTAGTGTAAGGCTACATCTTTAGGACGCTTTGATCTATGGAAATTTGTTATATTAAATGCACAAATTGCCAAAATACAAGATATTCCACATTTATATGCTTTCCACAATACAGCCCACATTTTCTGAACCATTTTCTGGGTCCAGCTTGAGGTTTTCTTCTGTGAGGATCCAGACCAGAGGCTGCAATAGAGGCTAGTATTTGTTCTGTCTTTATATGCTTAACCCTCACTTCCCCAGTGGACAAAGCCTTGGGAGGAGCAACTGCTGCCACTAAATACATGCATTCTGTTTATCCCCAAAGATTTTACTTCTTGCTCAGAGCTTATCTGCTTACTTCTAAGATGACTTTTACTAGATCATCCTTTTTACTTCAACTGGAGTATACAATAGTATTTTGAAAAAGCAATAGTTTTACTAGAGAACAATCTTTGCCTACTCTACTAAAAAAAAGCACAGTTTAACAAAACATGCACAGACTCACACCCACCTAGGTGATGGTAAAGGAAGACTGCATATATGAACATGGACAGCTGTTGTGATGTTATTTTCTGTTTGCTTAGCCTGCAGCGCCATTTGAGCAAAAAATGAATATAAATAGTCAATCTGCTCACTGAAAGTAGTTGGCACTGTTCAACCATACACTACATATAGTATTTTACTTACTGTAGGTACACGACTGTACCCGGGTAACTACTGATGGACACCAATTTTGTTTGATTTTCATAATGTGGACAAACTTTCATTATTAATCTTAAAAACAAAAATTTTAACAAGACAAACTAGCACAATCGTAACCGAATTGACCTGTTGCTCAGTCCTGCTAAGCACCGCCCTCTTTTGTTACATTTGCTTGTTGGGGCAAGCTGTCACAGCTCACTGCATGTTTACAATTCCTAAAGAAGCTCTATAACTTTTGGAGCCGACAACAATTAATATTTTCGACGAGCCTTCAGAAAGGTCGGCATTATGCAATGGAGAGCTGTATACAAAATTTCAAAGTAGAATTACATGAAAATAAACTGAAATTAGGGCTGTGGATCTTCAGATCTCAAAGCAAGAGGGAGAACCTCATCTGGTGTCAATCATCTATGACCAGGGAAACATTATTGAAGACCAGCATTGGTCATGTAGAGCAGGGTAATGTGTTTAACTCATTTACCATCAGTTAATATAACAATAGCCTACTAGGTGGCTGCTAGGTAGCTCATTAGTGCCACGCTTTATGTGACTGGCATTAACTTATATAACCTGATTGCTAAGATTATATAAGACCATTGTCTTACTAAGAATGTCTACAAATGTAGACACCCAGGTCACAAACGTTACTTCAGTACAATGTTTAGCTACTCTACCCACCTCTGCGTAAAAATGAGTTGTTCCTTTCTGCTGTCTCCACATGTTTGTTCAGGAGGAGGGACTGCTGCAAAGTCAGAGGCTCAATGCTATTGGCCGGGCTTTACTTTTTACTAGTTGGCATAATAAACGTAACTTGAATGCATTGTATTATTAATAGGATAAAATTGGAATTAATTTATTAGAATTTGATTCAGATAGATAGATTGATGATTGATGATTAAAGAGCATCTCACTCCCCTACCAGAGTCTTACTCCGCCCACATTTCATGTTTGAAAAATGCGCCTAAAGGAGGCGTTGCCATGAGCCCTGGGGTGGACATGCCAGGGCCTCCCTCCCTTGGTGGATTTTGGTGAACAGGGGTGCCTATTGGAGTCAGTGGCTCCCTGGGAAGGCATTTTGTCCCCCAGTCCTTCCCTCCCCATCTCCGGACACCTCTGTCAGCCCGCTCCATCAATTCACCACTTATGTAGGGCCTTGGGGTGTAGGCACGTTACTGAGGTTTCTATTGGTGGGTTTGTTTGACCTTGGTTGGATGCTTGGTTAAGCTCGGTGTCTGGGTGCTGGCTGGTCTTGGCCTGGGGATGCCGTACGTCCACTGGGGCTATCAGTGTGGTGCCCCGACAGGGGCGGAGGGCGAGGCGCATTGGGATGTCGGCTCTGGGGATTACCCTGGGGTGAAAGCGGCGCATGTTGGCCATTGGCTGGCCGTGGCCCCCGCAGGGCTGACGTCAGTATTACAGCCTGAGCCAATTGCAATGCATGATTCAAATTTAAGTGCAGTGTGGAGTTTTAACCACAAGAGGGCACTACACTGATGTTTTTGATAGAACATTTATATTTTACTAAAATGTACTAAAATACCAAAAATAATGACAAGACATGTAGGCAGTACTATTAGACAATCATTTCTACAGTTTATCAGCAAAAAAGTTGCATTTTTGGGGAGATGTGCTCTTTAAGGATTATTGTTAGCATCTCTGAAACCAACCATAAAATCTGCAGAACAACATTTGTAAAAGCCATATAACTGAGAGCCATTTAAATCTTTGACCTTTTCACCCAGGCAGAGATTCCGTCATCACCACCAGGTAGGGGAATCCCTACCAGGGTAAACAAGACACTTTAAGGGACATCTGTTGCTGTCAGCATATAGCTTTACAAAACCATAAAGGTCTGCAGATAGACCTCACAGTGCAGGGGTTTGCTCTAAAATATATTTGCTGTAAGACATGTTTTGAGTGAACATTTCTGATTTGTTACTAAACAGATGAAAGATTTATACAGAGCTTGCAAAACACAGAAAAGTCAGCAAATGCCAAAGTAAGTGAGTAATAGTTCAGCTGAACGTGGGATGATTTCTGACAAATTCCTGCCAAGCAAGTTTACCCTTAGCAGCATACAGTATGAGGTTAGTGAATCTCTAGATAGGATATGTCATGACCTAGTCAAACTAATTTTAAGACGTTGTCAGATGGCATAAAATGTGTTTTTCTGGTTGCAACTAATGCAGGAAATTTCCCCATACGATGTGTTGCTTCTGTAACCCCTTCAATGTGTGTGTGACCTTTGTAAATTTCCACTTTTTTTACACTGAAGTGAGGGGGTAGTGCTGACATTACGGTTCCTGAGGGTCTCGAAATGGAGCATTGTAAATGGCAGAGGGGCTTTTACACAGAGGGGGGAGGAGAAAATGTGCAGTTCAGAGCCGGGAGTCCAGACAAGTCCAAGTAAACAAGCTGACTCAAAAACAACCCACTTTTGCTTAGTTTACAGGAAACCTTATCAACCCTGTGGGTAAGCAGTCATTCTTCATCGACTCTTCTATGATAATCGGAAAGGCTTAAAGGATAAAAAAAAAGGTTAAAGATTAGTTGGTCTTCAGTGTAAAGTTTTTTTTTATTGAACGAATTCTTTACAACAACCGTAAAAATCTGTAAACTAGTGAACATAACTTTTTATTTCGCCCTCAAAGAACAAAACCCATTTATCATGCAAAACTGCAACACAAGCATACAAAAAAATAGAACATTTTGTCCAAGGTGTGTACTAGTAACTTGACACCAGTGACTACAGAAAAAGAGGATTAAGGGGGGTGGGGGACCTTTGAGGAAAAAGCCGTTCAGCCTGGTCTTGTTACTAAACAGATAAAAACTTGATGAACTTGGACTGACAATCTCGTACACAATGCTTTCAGTCAGCTTACTGTACTGTGTTCTTGAAACAATACGCTTTCTCTTCCCCTACCCTGAAAGTTCTTCAAAAGAGTTATTTGACTATAATAAACAATATTATACTTTATCAGTTTTGATCCACATACACTTAGATTGTATCTTTTGTGTACAGATATTTTGATGATCTTTTTCAAAAAAAGAGACTAGCGACAGTTTTCCTGGTGTTATTAGAGACTGATTTCTTTGACGTGAAAGCATGTCTGGTTCATTATCTTTTAAATGACCGGTGGGTGGTGGAAAGGAGGATCCCACACCAGCTCTAAAGTCCTTACATTCTCTGTAGAGAATTTAAAATACTTTAAAATACTTTTGTTAGTTTATAAATCACTGAATGGCTTAGCACCAAAATGCATTAAAGATCTGTTGTCGTTGTATCAACCTTCCAGACTGCTCAGGTCCTCTGGTTCAAGTCTGCTCTGCATCTCCAGAATCAAAACCAAACATGAAGAAGCAGCATTCAGTGTTAACACTCCTCTAATCTGGAAAAAAACTTCCAGAAATCTGCAAATATGCTGAAACACTGAGTTACTGTAAAGGGGACATATTATGCAAAACTTACATTTTTCATCCTTTTGTGTTCCTATTTGGGTCTCTGTTGCCTCTTTAAAAACTCTACATATGAATGAAAACCATCCATCCATTTGATTGTTAATTTTGCTGTTTGACAAAGTGCTCAATTGTGAAGTCACAATAAGCTGAATCTGAATATAACCACCCTTCGCCTGTCATACCCCGTCCACCAATTCCATGCCATTCTCATGTGTGGCAAATCTGCAGCCTAGTAACAGGATGGGTGGGTGTGGTCTACAACTGTTAATTTGCATAAAGGTGACAGAGTCCTCCAAAAAGCTCATTCTGAAAGGGACTGAAATTGTCAGGAATTGAGCCAGTGAGATCGCTTCAAGTGAGAGAGATTTTGGGTTGACTTGGGCTGGTCTGAGCCGGTCGGCCATGACGGTAGGAAACACTATCGATTGCCAGGGGCAACGCCTTCAGAACTTCACAGAAGCACGAATAAACATTCCAGAGTTCTTTCATTTTGGCGCATTTATTATTTTGGCGGGACAAACATTCACTTTGGCAGGCACTAAAACAAGTTACATGCAGGAAAATCCATGCGTGAATTTAACTGAGTAGTACATGACCATGCACTCACACAAATGCGACCACCTAAATTTTTAACTCGCACATTCTCAAAAAATGGTCGCAGTCTGGAACCGTCAACTACTTTTTAGTTAACATTTATGGTTGGCCATTGAGGATTTTCGAAGAGGCAACAGCTTGTTAGATAGTTAGCTAGGCAGTAACTTCAGATGCACTTCAGGGATTGCAACATTAGGTAACCTACACATCAAAGGTTTAAGAGAAAACAACATAAAGACATTTTTAGAGAACGTACATGAGTGGAAATGCAGAGAACACACTCTCATCGCCTGGGGGGCGAGATTGAAAGTAAGGTCATTTCTTCTTATCGCAGCCAACCAAGTAATCCGGCGTCTCCTCGTCAGGTCAGATACTTGCTTCCCCTGATGCTGTGTCCATTTCGGTAACCTAAAAAACTGTATTCCATTGTTCCTTTGTTTTCCATATTTCTCGTGTGAGGTACTGGAGCGGTTTTTAACGTAGCAGTGACTTCCAGGCATGGTAAAACAGTGCGGAATTGCGAGAACCTCCTCTACTACCGAGTTAACAACACACGTAAACAATCATGTTTTGCTGCCGGAATCCTGCCAACACGGCGGAGAGGGTGAGGATCTAGCGAGATCCCCTGATATCAAAGGGAGGGGCTCGGTACCATGACGACAACTCCTCACTCTCAATAGGTCTTGTACAGACTATGGACCTATTATAACTTGTTTGAAAAGAGGCATAATATGTCACCTTTGAATCAAGGCTAAACATCCATTTTACTGATTTTTATTTTAAGTTTGCATTGAATTTGGAAAGAGGCCCAGTGATTGTATTGATACATGGGGAGTTTCTCAACAACATATTCACAGTTTTACAGGGATTATGCAAGAGTGAAAAGCTGAAGCAAGTGTTTTCCAAACTTTATCAGAGCAGAGGTTTACTTTCTTAACTTTGGAAAACTTCTGTTTCAGTAAAAATCTTAACTTCTGTGCTTAACAGTTTCTTTACTTTGCTGTTTTATACTTCAATGTTGCATAAAGGAATTAAGAGGATGTCCAGAAGAATGAGTCCTCCATTTTTTGTTTGCAATTTAGAAAAAAACCCAACTTAAACTAACTCATATCATTAAGCTGTCCCACAGGTAAGTGTAGCATGACACTTTACAATCAAAGTGGGGGTGAAGTTTTAATTTAACCATTTAGATACTGGAATTTAAAAAACTTTCAAAATATCAAAGATTTTTCAGTCTACTATGGACAGAACATTGTTAAGATAATTTAGGATGAAGAAAGCAAGCATGAAGTCACAGCTTCACTCTTATCACCTCCCAAAAGTCACTAACTAAATGGTCTAAAAGGTCAGTAACTGCACACACTGCTAAACACAGCCAGCCATTTGATCATTATTTCCAAGAAAAGAGTCATTTCTAAGTAATTTCTTAAGCATCTGATTGTGGTTGTCGATTCTTGCACTTCTAGAGCAATGTTCCTTTCTGATTCTAAAAATGCCCCAAAATTGGACCATGTTGTTGAATGTTACTGAAAGAGTGGCATGAAGCTGTAATGCCAATAACGGCATATGGTGTGAGAAGTTGTAGCAATAAATATTTCACCCAAAGCTTTCAGCATTGGTTTGTTTCGACCCTTCAAGCTGCTAATTGGGCTCTTTAAAATAGCAGAGTTTATTAAATCTATTTAGATATGACATATGATTAATGTGAAAAACATACTAGTTACTCCAACTGAAAACGACCAATGGCATAACGATCAATTATGTTCAGTTTTTAAACAACAAATTTGGTTACAAATCAAAGCACAAAACAACTAGGGCCAACAAGAGCTGATATGGATATGGATTTGTCTACTGTTTAGATCATGGCAGTGACATTGTTTGGTTCAGATCTCTCTCAGACTCATCCAAACCACTTTGAATCCAAACTTTAATTCATCCATTACATCACTCTAAACAACTTTGTACAGATTTTCAGCAGAACGTCCAAATCACGCTAGATACTGATTGCTTTAAAGCCTGAAAACACGGTGAATGAAATGACATACAAATCATTTACAATCTGCTTCACATGGAGCTCAGTAGTGGGTGGATCATCATTCTCATGTTTCTTATCAATAGGTCAGCTGCGGGGCACATGCAGCAGCACAGCTAAATTTAACAGGACGTGTGCATCAGCACAAAGAACCTCTCTGTTTAAACATGGCTGCTTTTGTAGACAAAACTTAAACACAACCTGGTTGTGTCCTATTACCCAAAATATTGTAATAGCCGTGCAAAGTCTCAGGAAGGGGCCATTTTTGCATGAATGGGACATTGTGACCTGTCCAGCAGTACCCTGGCCCTCACCCACTGACTGCTGCAGAGATTCACCCGTCCGCTGTGACAAAAATAGATTTTGACATAAAAAAAAATATATATAAATATTGATTTTAAAAAATGAAAATGTTCGCTTTTTTCTTTGTACTATGAATGAACTAGACGAGGTAGAACTCTGAAACTGCAATTCAAATGATCTATGTTAAGTGTAGAATTAGCCAGTTCAGGTTCAACCAGTGTATTTTACATTTTGAACCGGATGTGATCAAATGCAGTCCAGATTCTTTGAAAAACACTAAAATAATTATTTTCAGTGCCGAATGGAGCTCTGTGAATCCCACACAAACACAAAACAGAGGGACGCCCACAGACAGAGGATGAAAAAAAGGAAATGGAAAACATTGTTTGGTGCACAACGGAATGATAATTCAGTTCTTTAGAGAGCTTGTGCCACCCCCTTTTTTAAATCCTTCCCTGGGTATTAAGCCACAGCACCCATATTAAAAATACCTCTAATGTCATAAATAAAATCAAACCAGGCCTGCTCTCATCTTGCTCCTGTAATATTGTTGCTTAGAGAGGCAGATGCTTTCATCAGAAATTTACTGTTGGTGGTCTGATCTTCATCCATGTTTAGTTTTTTAATCGTTTCTTTCTCACAACGCAGCCCTGCTTGTACAGCTGCACAAGATTCCGACTGTCAGCCCCAGAGCTCTGTAACAGCTTTTTTTCCAAGATGACCCAAAATCCACAAACAAGTAAAGGGGTGGGGGGTTTCAGAGGGGAAGGGTGATGGGGGGTATTCACAGTCAGCATGCTGTCATCAGTAAAAGTAGTGATAAAAGAGCTCTAAAGGCCGCTGAAACACAGGAGATAGCATGCATGTGATGAGATTAGGTCCAACACTGCAAGGATGAAGCTTCATTTGCTCTGTGAACTAAACCTATCTGATCACCTCCAGACTGACTGACCGAACTGTAATTTTCATGTCTTTATTTACAGTGATTGGGTTTTGTTGTGTTTCTAAGAGAGGAACCTTTAGACATGCTTTGGGATAAGGCAACACCAAACTGTGTCATCTTTGTGTGTGTGTCCTAAATATATTTCAAACCGACCTGTTGTTATATAAAAGGGCATGGAACCCAACCCACATCAGATTTCTTGAGCTTCGAACCAGGGTGCCATGGAAACGAAAATAAAGCGTTTCGTAAATGTGCCATCCGAAACCCGGTCTGTGCAGGTTATCCGACTGCATCAAGAATGTTTCTTTACTTTTGGCAAAGACACACACTGAGACTGTAACACACCTCTGAAGAGACAACACAATAAGGTCAGATAACACTGGAGAGGATTAGGAGGAACTCAGCTAGGAATACAAAAGGATTTCTAAAAGTAGAATGGGAGCCAGATCTGATCAGGCTCCTCTCCTGTGGAACCAGCTCCCAGCTTTAGTCCGTGAGGCAGACACTCTGTTTACTTTTAAGGCCAGGCTTAAAACTTTCCTTTTTGAGAAAGCTTATAGTTAGAGTGGCTTAGGTCATCCTGAGCTATCTCTGTAGTTATGCTGCTATAGGCTTAGACTGCTGGAGGACAGACTGACCACTTTTCTTCACTCTACTTTTCTCTTCTACTACTCTCCAGTTGCATTATATGCGGTTATTTTGACTGTTAACTTTGTTATTTCTCAGTGTTTTTCTCTTCATAGAAGCTACACCTGGTCTGGTATCCTGCTTAGCTGCAATGCCCTGTTGGACGGGGGGCATCGACTGGGATTAAGCTCCCAGTAAATGAACATCCAGTGTCCTGTTATCAACTTTTTACTTTCTTCAATATAGAAACTACTTTTACATCAGTTATTTTGTTCTTTCTGTGTCTCTGCTCTGTCTTCTTGAACCCCCAGATGGTCGTGGTAGATGGCCGCTTGTACTGAGCCAGGTTCTGGTTCTGCTGGAGGTTTCTTCCTGTTAAAGGGGAGTTTTTCCTCTCTACTGTCGCTATATGCTTGCTCAGTACGAGGAATTTCTGTGATTGGAGACTGCATGAACGGGGCACAACTGCAAGTCAATGACTCGATGCAATCTTCTGGGATTCCTTAGATAAAAAACTTTTAAACTGATTGGAATGTTTATGTGTTTGTATTGAAATGACTTTTCTTTTAAAGTGCCTTGAGATGACATCTATTGTGAATCGGCGCTATATAAGTAAACTGAATTGAATTCAATATTTGAAAGTTGTGCAAGGGTAAATTTTCTGTATCAATGCACTTATGTAAAAAAACAATTCTTAATTGGATGTTCTTCAGTTTGTAAGACTTTGTTTGTTTGTTTGTAAGACAGTTTGTAAGCTGGAAGAATTGATCAATTTACCTCATGTAGGGCGCTTGACATTTTTCTTTTTGATTATCATAATTTTGCTTTCTCCACAGGAAATAATCTCCTACCTATCTGAAGCATCACTAAGTTTGTCCTGAATGACTCATTGCGAGTGTAGGAGCATTTCCTGACTGCTGGATTTGATTAAAGGAGACCAGCGCTGTGTAATGTAGGCTTTTTTTCTCGCTTGGCAGTTAGCTCTGAGCTGAATTGAATTTGTTCTGGTCTAAACTCCTTTCAAATGCATTGGTGTAAGCGAATACCACTGCACGCACCATGACTCCAACTTATGTAAGGTTCTGTCACGCAAGGTCCAAAAGAACCGCGCTCAATATATGTAGCACACAACGAACCTTGATGAAAACAAAGCGAGGTGCCAAGGCCAGTGGTACCAGAGTGATCCAGAGCCTTCGTTCCGTTATCCTCAGACTCTTCACTTTTTCTGAAATTCACATTTCAATTCAATTCAGTTTATTTATATAACGCCAATTCACAACTGATGTCATCTCAAGGCACTTAACAAGAAGTCATTTCAATACATTTATACAAACATTCCAATCAGTTAAAAAGTTTCCTATTTAAGGAATCCCAGCAGATCGCGTCAGTCATTGGCGTGAGGTTGGGCCCCGTTGATGCAGACTTTCCAACCACAGCAATCCTTCAGCAATCCCTCATACTGAGCAAGCATGTAGCGACGGTGGAGAGGAAAAACTCCCCTTTAACAGGAAGAAACCTCCAACAGAACCAGGCTCAGTAGGAGCGGCCATCTGCCACGACCGTCTGGGGGTTTGAGAAGACAGAGCAGAAACACAGAAGGAAAAGAAAATCTGATATAAGAGAACTTTCTATGTTACAGAAAGTAAAAAGTTAATAACAGGACACAGTGGATGTTCAGTTACTGGGAGCATCATCCCAGTCGATGCCCCCCGTTCAACAGGGCATTGCAGCCAAGCAGGATACCAGACCAGGTGTAGCTTCTATGGAGAGAAAAACACTGAGAGAAAACAAAGTTAACAGTCGAAATAACAGAATGTACTGTAATACAACTGGAGAGTCATAGGAGAAAAGGGAGTAGCAGAGTGAAGAAAAGTGGTAAGTCTGTCCTCCAGCAGTCTAAGCCTATAGCAGCATAACTACAGAGATAGCTCAGGATGACCTAAGCCACTCTAACTATAAGCTTTATCAAAAAGGAAAGTTTTAAGCCTGGCCTTAAAAGTAAACAGAGTGTCTGCCTCACGGACTAAAGCTGGGAGCTGGTTCCACAGGAGAGGAGCCTGATAACTAAAAGATCTGCCTCCCATTCTACTTTTAGAAATCCTAGGAACTACAAGTAAACCTGCAGTCTGAGAGCGAAGTGCTCTGTTAGGAACATATGAAACAATCAGATCTCTGATGTATGATGGAGCTGATTATTAAGGGCTTTGTATGTAAGAAGAAGGATCTTAAATTCTATTCTGGATTTAACAGGGAGCCAATGAAGGGAAGCTAAAACAGGAGAAATGTGATCTCTCTTTTTAATATTCACCAGAACTCTTGCTGCCGCATTTTGGATCAACTGAAGGCTTTTAATGGCATTTTGTGGACTTCTTGATAGTAAAGAATTACAGTAGTCCAGCCTTGAGGTAACAAATGCATGGACTAGTTTCTCAGCATCACTCCTGGACAGGATGTTTCTAATTTTAGCAATATTCCGGAGGTGAAAGAAAGAAATCCTAGAAACCTGTTTAATATGGGATTTAAATGTCAAGTCTCGATCAAAAATAACGCAGAGGTTCTTTATGTTATTACTGGGGGCCAATTTAATGCCATCCAGATGAAGTGATTGACTAATCAGTTTCTGTTTTAGAACTTCTGGTCCAAAGACAGCAACTTCTGTCTTGTCAGAATTTAAAAGCAAAAAGTTAACGGTCATCCATGTTTTTATGTCTTCCAGACATGCCTGTAATCTACCTAACTGACTGGGTTCATCAGGATTTATGGATAAATATAGTTGTGTATCACCGGCATAGCTGTGGAAATTTATCCCATGCTGTCTAATGATTCTACCAATTGGGAGCATATATATGGTGAACAGAATTGGTCCAATCACAGAACCCTATGGAACTCCACAAGTAACCCTTGAGAGTGAAGAAGATTGATCATTTAGATGAACAAACTGGAATCTATCAGACAAATATGATTTAAACCAGCCTAGTGCTGTTCCTTTGATCCCTGCAACATGTTCAAGCCTTTCTAAGAGAATATTATGATCGACTGTGTCAAAAGCAGCACTGAGATCTAACAAAACCAGAACAGACACAAGTCCATTATCTGAGGCCATGAGAATATCATTAGTAACCTTCACTAGTGCTGTTTCAGTGCTATGATGAGCTCTAAAACCTGACTGAAACTCTTCAAACAGCTCGTTATTGTTTAGATGCTCACAGACTTGATTAGCAACTATTTTCTCAAGGACTTTGGATAAGAAAGGAAGGTTAGATATAGGTCTGTAATTCACTAAGTCATCTTGATCAAGGGAAGGTTTCTTGAGTAAAGGTTTAATTACAGCTATTTTAAATTCCTGTGGTACGTATCCGTTTACCAAGGATAGATTCATCATATCCAAAATGGGGCCAGGAACCAAATGGAACACTTCCTTAAATAATTTGGTTGGAATTGGGTCCAACATACAAGTTGAAGGTTTAGATGAGGCTAATATTTTTGATAATTCCGAAAGCTCGACTGAATCAAAACAGCCTAAGCACAACTGAGGTTCTACAGTTCTTTCCGATACTGCCTCACTTACTGAGAAAGAAGTAATCATGTTTGGGAGGATGCCAATGATTTTATTTTAAATAGAATTAATTTAATTTATGAAGAATCCCATAAAATTATCACTGCTAAGAGCTGGGGGAATAGTTGGCTCAACAGAGCTATGACTCTGGGTAAGTTAGGCAACTGTACTAAAAAGAAACCTAGGATTGTTTTTATTCGCCTCTATTAATGATGAAAAATATGCTGCTCTAGCTTGTCGAAGGGTCTTTTTATACAGCAGTAGACTGTTATTCCAGGTTAAATACGAATCCTCTAGGCGTGTAGAGCGCCATTTTCTCTCCAACTTCCTAGTATTCTGCTTTAAAGTACGCAACTCTGCGTTAAACCAAGGAGTCAGCCTTCTATGGCTAGCCACTTTCTTTTTTAAGGGGGCTACACTATCTAATGCCAAACGCAATGAGGAAGTAACGCTGTGAACCAGAGCATCAATTTCTGAAGAGTTAGAGGTAGAATTGCTGCCATCCACCGTGTTATCCCTGAGACACTGGGGAAAGTAAGAATGGAACAGATTCTTTAAAAATTGTTACAGCATTGTCTGATAAAGCTCTACTATAATGAAATTTTCTTTCAGATTTAAGATGGTCAGTTAAAGTAAATTCAAAAGTTATCAAGAAGTGGTCAGACAGGACCGGGTTATGTGGGTGGACTGTTATTTCCTCACACTCAATACCGTATGTCAGTACAAGGTCCAAAGTGTGTTTACCCGAGTGGGTCGATCCCTGTACTTTTTGAGTAAAGCCAATTGAGTCTAAAATAGCATTAATTGCTGCATTTAGGCTATCACTTTCAGTATCCACATGAATATTGAAGTCCCCCACTATAATGACCCTATCAGTATTTAATACTAAATCAGATAAAAAATGTGAGATCTGATCCAATAATTGAGAGTAAGGGCCTGGTGGATGATACAAAACCACAAACAAAAATGGTCTTAATGTTTTGCAACTTGGATGAGGAAAATTAAGGGTTAGATGTTCAAAAGAACTGTAGCTATCAATTGGTCTGGGACTAATTAGTAAATCAGAATGAAAAATGGTTGCAACTCCTCCTCCTCGCCCAGTACTTCTAGGAATGTGAAAATTTTAATAACTGGAAGGAGTTGACTCATTTATACTGACAGAATCCATGACAAAGGAAATCCATGTGATTATCACAAATCAAGTCATTTACTAACAAAGTCTTTGAGGAGAGAGATCTTATGTTGAATAAACCACATTTAATAGATTTATTTTTCTGTTCAGTTAAAGTCGTATTTATCTTTATGAGATTTCCATAATTTGCTTTTGTTGGCTTAACTTTTAATCCATTTAATTTTGGCCGTGGGCAAGACACTGTTTCTATAGGGTAATGGGTGGGAAACAGTACAGAAGCAGCAGAGAGGTGGGTTAAACTACGACTCTGCTTCCTGGTCTGGACCCTGGGTTGTCAGTGTTTTGGAGGACTAATAAATTCGGCCATATTCCTAGAAAGAAGAGCTGCTCCATCCAAAGTGGGATGGATGCCGTCTCTCCGGATCAGACCAGGTTTTCCCCAAAATGTTAGCCAGTTATCAATGTAGCCCACATCGTTTGCAGGACACCACCTAGACAACCATTGATGGAATGACAGCATGCGGTTAAACATGTCGTCACTGGTCCGATCAGGTGGGGGACCAGAAAAGATTACCGAGTCTGACATTGTTTTGGCAAACTTACACACCGAAGCAACACTAATTTTTGTGACCTCCGATTGGCGTAACCGGGTGTCATTACCGCCAGCGTGAATAACAATCTCACTGTATTTACGCTTATCTTTAGCCAGCAGTTTCAGGTAGGATTTGATGTCGCCCGTTCTGGCCCCTGGCAAGCATTTGACTATGGTCAATGGTGTCTCTAATGCCATGTTTCTGACTATGGAGCTGCCAATTACCAGGGTCGGCTTCTCAGCGGGTGTGTCGCTGAGCGGGGAAAATCTGTTAGAAACGCTGGCCGGTTGGTGGTGGCCCGTGGGCTGGGTCCTAGAACTATGCTTCCTACATACAGTCACCCAACCAGCCTGAGGTCCCGGCTGCGCGGGCTCTACCGGAGGACAGCTAGGGGGTTCTATCCTTGTTGGCTCCGCGCTGGCTAATGGGCTTCGGCTATCTGCTGGTTTTTTAACAGCGCGGAGCCGTGCTTCTAATTCTGATTCCCTCGCCTCCAAAACTACAAAAATATTACATTTATTACAGTTACCATTATCACTAAAGGGGGCAGGGAAGTAACTAAACATCTGACAGAGAGAGCAAGAGAGAAGAGAAGAGTTAAGAGACAGGAGAAAGAAGAGTAGCCATAGCCGCAATGAAGCTAAGCTAACTGAGCTAGCGAGACCTTACCACCCCAAGAAAAGCTGTGTGAAACACAAGGAGTTCCCAAAACGTAAAGTACACCACCACAAAACGTGTGTTTTAGTGTGCTTGTGTGTTAAAATAACTTAGAAAGGCCTCAGCACAGAGAAAATAAGATCAATTCAAGAGAGTCTGAACACCAAACAGCTTACAAGGCGTGCAAGAGCGACAACAGGAAATGACGCAATACGGCTTAACCCGTCACAGCAGCGACTGTGTTAACAAACACAAAAACAGCGACAGTCACGTATGTTATAAACTAAAGGTACATTTCTACTTCTTGAATTCTTGTTACTGCTGAAAGAAAAGAATCAGAAAGACCCCAACTAGGATTAGCAAGTATAGACATTGTAATGTAAGAATAAGCTGCAATAATAAACCGTGTATTCCTTTTTTATTATTATTATTATTATTATTATTTTTTTTTTTTACGTGTCCTGTTTGGCAGTGTGGAGCTCAGAATTGGTGTCTGAGTACCAAGTAGAAGCCCAACAGATTTACTTTCACAAGCGGAGCAGTACAGCTTTTGCTATAGTACTCCACTTCATATATGTGTGAAAAATCTTTATTATGAATTGCTGGGGGTTTTATTTCCTGATGTTATGGACATGGAGACGGAAAATTAAGGGGAAGAAAGGAAGAAGATGAAGAAGAGAGGTAGGAAACAAAAAGTCATGAGAGAGGGTGAGTTGAAAATACAAGAGAGGAAAGGGAACAAAGAAAACACAGGAAAACATTGAAGTCTGCCTCCATATCCACAGGACGGCAGAGAGAGGGGGAAAAACAAAACAAAACATGAAAAAGGAGCATCGACAAAACAAACCAAACATTGTGAACTAAGAACTACACAACCACATCACTCAAGAATGGATATAAAAATACAACAACAATGTTACAGAAAAGCTCATGGTACCGATTAAGCAAGATCTAATAATGATAACCTCAGCCCAAGAATATATCTGTAAACATCAGAGACCCCACATCTATGTGTGTGTGTGAGCATGCTGGTGCATATAAGGTTTCTCCATAAGAGTGTTCGATAGCTGGTGTGAGCAGGCATCAATCTGTCTTCCAGGAATCGATGCAGACATGAAGGAGATCGGAGCCAAGATGTCCAAAGGACCGCCAGAGCCCCAGGCGGACCCAGGCGGGGCCGACCGCATCCCCCAAGAGAGGAGCTAAGGAGAACCGCAGGGTAACGTCCAGCGGCTACTATGCAGGGGCCCGGGGGGCAGCAGTGAAGAGCCCACGGGCCCCACCGGCAACCAGCTGTTGTACCAGCTCCCGAGTCCTGATCCCGCGCAACGCAGAGCGCCGAGACCAGGCATCCAACAAAGGCCAGGGCCGGTCCAACCCGCCAATGAACCGACCACGCACGGTGCGGACAGAACAGGTGATCGAACGAGCAGAGACACTGGATCCATATCCCGCCGGGCCACCGAGCAGGCACAACCCAACAATCCCAAACCTGGCACCCCTAAAAGAAGTGCCCCAACCAACCAAAGGAAGATATCGGCCCAGCGCATCAGCCGACTGACACAACGCCCCCCCAGGCCCGGCCAGGCACGCACCAGGTCCGAACCGGATTGACCACCAACGCACCAGTAGGCAAGGGCATCCGTCACCAGCGGTGAGTGACGGAGGGGAAATAGGCCCTCCATTAAATGTAAGGCCTGAGGTGCGCCAGGCGAGAGGGCAGCCCAAGACCCAGCCTGACAGGCAGACAAAGACATACAGACACAGTCATTTGTTCCCTCCCTCTTAAACACATACATTCTCACTAACTCACCAAGACACCCAAGAAATGACGCTGTACCCTCACTCACACACCACATACACACTTCATGCTCCCAGGTCCAGGTACCGATGCCCCAGTAGAGCCACCAGCCCCCGGACCCGGGTGATGGAACCCCTACCTTCTAGGATGGAGACAAGCAGACCACCAAGGACCCCACAGTGGCAAGGCAGCCCGACAGCCTAGGACCCCGACCAGACCAACTGTTCCTCCTCTGGACCCCCAACCCCTGATAAACCGTGTATTCCTTCTTCTGAAGGGTTTAAACACAATATATAGGTACATATATATATGTATCGCTATCTCACTGTACACAGGATGCACATCGCAACAAACTGCCTGGTCCACACTTACTTGAAGAGCACTTCAGCCCCCTATCAGAGTCTTACTCCACCTACATTTGTGGTTTGTAAAATACGGCATTTTCCCTGGCGGAACGAAGGACGTGCGGGGGAGAGAGGGCTGGGAGGCCCATTCCATTCTATTCCAACTCCAACTCACTACAGAGGCGTGGCCGTACCCCACAGCAACAGGATGGCTGACGTCAGCCATTGTGGCTAAGGCAGTGGCAATGCCTGATTCAAATTCAAGCGCAGTGTAAAGTTTTAACCTAAATAGGGCACCACACTAATGGTATTTATTACTAAAATGTACAAAAATACCAAAAATAAGTATTTATTACTAAAATGTACGAAAATACCAAAAATAATGACCAGACATGTAGATAGCACTACTATTAGACAATCATTTATAGTTTATCAGAAAAAAAAGTTTATTTGGGGGTGTTGCTCTTTAAGTGCCATGCATTCAGGTTCTCGATCCTTGCAATATACTTGGTGAAAACTTGTTGTTTGATCCAGCATTAAAAGCTGTAGTAGGTAACAAGCTGGTGAGGTAGTCAAGTCATTAAAAAACCTCAAATAAGTTGTTTTAATGCCTAAACTGCTGATGAGGGCCAAAGGCAACTTTTTCAACAAAACCTTGTTGTTAAAATGGACATATTGATGTTTTGTCTTGCAGATTAGATTGTATATTTATTAGTTTATTGTAGTTCATATTGTTATGAGTCATCATAAATTAAATTGATCACATATTACGATTTCTTATATACACCTAAACTGAATCGTATTTAATCAGTCCCAAACTACTGTACAGTCCTGGTACCAGACTGATTGAATACACACTTAATATCTTGTAGTGCTGGTTGGAGTTATCTTGAACACTGAATATGAAGCAAATCCCACAGGTTAGTACAGTTAAGTTTGGTGTGATGTTATTCACAGTCCTGAGAACCGACTTCCACACCAAATGGAACACAAGCTCTCAGTATCCCTGACTTCTATATGGCTGGTGTGTGGCCTAAACAAGTAACACACATAGTAATCAATAGCCTTTATGAATGAATGCGTTACTATACAGCCAAATGCCTAAACTGTAGAGAAATACATTCGGCTTATTGGTACCAATAGCTGGTCACTGAGCACAACAATCACCAAATCCCAGGAATTTTCTGAATTACTGCAAGGAACTTGGTTGTGATAATATTCCTAGATCAGAGTTGTCCTTTCCAGCAAAAGGAATGTCTCACCAACATCCCCCCTAAAATCCAATATGGGTACCATGTGGAGTAGAATCTGCAGTAAGCATATTTAACTGTATTTTGTTTCTCATCATATCAGTCACACATAAAGTACAGAAAAACCTCTGCTGAAGACATTATTAAAGGGTTGAATTGGTAAAAGTAGCTAGCTCAGTCACTGAGCTAAATTTTTGCTAGATCCACAGTTTTTTTTTAGGTTTAAAAACAACCAATAGTGAGTTAGTTTCCTAATTAACATGTGGGTTTGATTTTATTTCTAAACCAGGATACCGAGTTAGGGTTTTTGACCAGAAAATAGAATCAAAGTGACTAAAGCCTAACATTAAGACAACTGAAGAGTGGGTGCAGTAGAGCAAAACACCTCCCAATCCAATCTGTGGCTCATCTCACCAAATACTGTGAATACACACTGCTCCTGTGTACACCTGCATACAGACACATACACATATCGTGCCACTACCTGAATAATGTCAACTGTGCAATAAGGGGATGTTTAATTCCCCCCCCTTATGAATAGCAAATCTCCCTCCGACACTATAGCAGATAGACCCACCACACTGTTTAAGCTACCAGGAAGGAGATTAAAAAAAGAAAACAAAAGAAAAAACCTAACCGGAAACCTGAATTACTAAACAAATAATATATCAGTTAAGATGATTGATTACAGATCAAATTTATAAAATTTGAACATCAACTTTTTATTGACAAATGAATTTCAAGAACAGACCAGTTCATGCTCACAGAGAACATTCAAACTCCACACACCAACACTATCTTTAACAAAGTCTGACCAGGCTGTTGTTTGGTTCATAATGATCGTCTGTTATGGGTGATGAGCCTCTTCTACTCTCCTTTATATGAGCCAACAATTGCTAAAAACAGAGGTGGGTACTAACTAGTTACATCTACTCATTTACCTTTACTTGAGTAACTTTGTGGAAAAAATTACTTTCATGAGTAGTTTTAATACACCGTACTTTTAAATTTTACTTGAGTAATATTATGAAGTATCGTTACTCATACTTGAGCAGAATTTCTGGATACTTTACCCAACACGAGTAACTTCAGTGAATAAGGAACAAACATATTGTATTTAAAGATGCATGAGACACAGAAACCAACCTACAGTTTGTTACAGTGAGAACTCTTACAATGCCCTGGCAATGACTGGATGCAATCTGTTGGGATTCCTTAAATAGAAAACTAGCTAAAACTGTAAACTGTTTGCATTGAATTGACTTTCTTGTAAAGTGCCTTGAGATGACATCTGTTGTGTTTATACATGAGCTTTGTTCTAATACTCTTTCCTATCTGCTGAGCCTGTTTTGCTATTTGAAGATAGTGAATATAAGGTAAACACCATACGTCGTCAATGAAAGTTCTTTACCCCGTTCTAACAATGTATACATACATTTACTGTGAATATTAGTTGAATAACTTTTATTTTAAACAATTAATTTCATGTTTGTCATTTTTGAATTTACTTTAACACATAATGTAATGTTATGATAAATTTAGTCTTTATAATACCAAAATTTGAACATAGCAACAAGTGTCAGTCTGATGACATGTTTAAATATTACATCAAATGTTCCAATTAAATAGTTACTCAGCACTTAAATAGCCTTTTAATCAAATACGTTTTTTACCCTTAAGAGAAAAAATGTATCGCTATTTTTTACTTTCTACTCTAGTAGAAATATGAACTGCTACTCGAGTAAAATTTTTGGCTATTCTACCCACCTCTGACCTAACAGCAGAAACCCGGCCCTTTTTGGTGTTGGATGTGAGCACATTCTAACTACTAAATAGATCTTGTGTCACAGCAATCACCTCGTGAGTTATTAAATGTGGGTTCACCACTGAATGGCTCCTTTAAGGCAGATGTAATTTAATGACACGTGTAATGAGAGCACCAATGAGAGCAATGTGTTGAGTTTTTTATTGAAACGCTCAAAATGTTGTAGTGGCGACAGATTCCGTTTAACTTCTAAAGAGATCTCTTCCTCTGGAAAAAAAAAAAACAACAAAGTTTCATGTCTTAGTATCAGAACTGCAAGTGCGTCACCACTGATCATGCTTCATGGGCCTTGAACTAAATTAAATGAACACAATGACAAGCCCGGTGAACTTAGGCTGTATTGCCAAATGATATGAATAAAGCAGAGAAAAGAGACTTGTAGATAGTCAATCAGTGCTCAACACAAATTGAACATTTCAGCTTTTGGTGAAAGAAAAAAAAAAAAAAAAAAAAAAAAAAAAAACTTGGCTGGTCTGTAAGTAAATGCCGGAGGCAACATGAACAGTGTGGTATTAATTGCGTAAAGGAGTTTCTCCAAACAGAATTAGCCATTTTGTCTCTTAATGCTGAACAAACAGCCCTCATGTCTTCAGTTATCTCCAACGGTCTATTGTCCTGGCCTTCTTAAAACATCAGGGCGTGTTTCAAGACAACGTATCAGAACAAACATTTTAAGACTGGCCAGTACCCAGTCTCTTTTTACTATGGCATTAAAGAATATAAAGTTACGCTCGTGTCCGTTCTCTAGTAAGTGCACTCTGATCTGTTTGGTCCCACTTAAGATGGTGTCTGTAACTCATCTAAATGAAGGACTGTTTGCTAAAGATGACAGCACATTTCCCTTTAACAGCAGTCACATTTCAGAGATTTAGCTGACGTTCCGCTCGTGACAAGTAGGTTTGTGTCAGAATGAAACTCATGGAAAAAAAAAAAAAAAGGTGAACAAAAATCAAATGGAAACAGTAGTAATTTATTGCAGAGTTAATAAACCCATGAGAAAGATAGATAAAGCAAACATGAATCATTTACAAGCGTATATAAAAAAAAAAACATTCAAATGCCTTTGAGATCCTTTGGCTGTGTGTTTTAAGGGCTACAGCAAAACGCTGGGGGCACGTTAACAGCTTACATTAGTTAAACCTACAACGGTGTACATCTATAGAAACGATCACCTGATACTGTAACAAAACCCACTCTTAATAGAAGGCAGTGTTTGCGTAAGCTGACAACTCGATGTAGGGATACCTGGACTATTCCATCTGTTAAGCACCAAACTAAGCCAATTAGCCTTTCTATTGAGTCTTAAAAGAGACGCATGACTAAAAGGTATAAATAGTGACAATTCCTTGTGGATCGCTCATTTGTTGTAGTCTGTGGGCTCGCCACCTTCTTCTTTGAGCAAACAGGTGCGCACCAGCGCCTCCGTGACCATGTATGGGTCGCAGTTGGCAGATGGACGGCGGTCCTCGAAGTAGCCCCTCTTCTCGTGTCCCACTGAACGGGGGATGCGGATGCTGGCTCCACGGTTGGCCACGCCGGCAGAGAACTCGGCGATATTTGAGGTTTCATGATGACCAGTTAGGCGCCTGGCGTTGTCCAGCCCACCTTTAGGGTCGTAAGCCCGGATATGATACATGTGCCTCTTTGCCAGCCTCTCGATGGACTCCTCAATGACTCTGAAGAAAGTGAAGTTTAACATTAGGAAACTCTGACTCATGAACATATCAGAAAATATTTGACTGATTGGGTCCTTACTTGAGTCCTCCCTCCTCACGCATCTCCTTTGTGCTGAAGTTGGTGTGACAGCCAGCGCCGTTCCAGTTCCCTGAGATGGGTTTGGGGTCAAACGACACCACCACGCCAAAATCCTCGCAGACTCTGTGCAGGATGAAGCGGGCAACCCACAGATGGTCCCCCATGTTGATACCTTCACAGGGTCCGACCTGGAACTCCCACTGAAACAGCAGCATTGCCATATTAGTTACCTTGTATGTAAACTATGCATTTTGTAATGCACTGATGAAAAGTACCTGTGCTGGCATGACTTCAGCGTTTGTTCCACAGATCTGAACCCCAGCGTACAGACAGGCTCTGTAGTGGGCCTCTACTATGTCCCGTCCATATGCCTTATCTGCTCCAACTCCACAATAATAAGGCCCTAAATAATGAAAAATTAATTAAATGTTAGCGGTTGAGGTAGCTCTCCAAAACAAATATTTTAACAATGAGAAAAGCTTTCCAACTATACCTTGTGGACCCGGGAACCCGTTGGAGGGCCAGCCAAAGGGATGTCCATCTGTACCCAAGATGGTGTACTCCTGCTCCATTCCAAACCACGGGTGATTGTTGTCCACCATCCTCATGATCTGTTTACAGCTCCGCCGGAAGTTAGTCTCTGTTTGGACAGCATAATTTTTTTTTTTAAGTTAGCACAACACAACAGTTTTTCCTAAGCATGTTTTTCACATCTCACCTGCTGGCTTGCGGTTGTACTTCAGCACCTCACAGAGGACTAGCTTGTTGGGGTCCTTTCTGAACGGGTCCCTGAACATGACTGCAGGGATGAGGAACATGTCACTGTTGGAGCCCTCTGACTGGTACGTGCTAGAGCCGTCGAAATTCCACTCTGGAAGATCTAAGAGAGGGAAAGAAAGGAGTACAAAAACCTGCAACAAGTATCGGAGATAAAATGTTCAACCACGCTTTACTGGATGCAGAGGTTACCGTCAACGGATTTCGGTTCAAAATCTAAAGTTCTGGTCTTGCATCGCAGTCCCTCTCCTGTTCCATCTATCCATATGTACATGGCTTGGACTTTTTCTCCCTGAGGGAGATCCATGTAGCGCTGCTTAACAGCTTTGCTCAGTTTTGAACTTGCTGAGGTGGCCATTTTCCTGACCCTGTAACCTATAGAGACAAGAAGACACATGGTGGGCTTCTCTGCAAACAATCTGTTACACATACAGTTAGAATCCTTTCATAAACAGTCCTCCTATTGCTACAGTTCAGTTATCACCATGCAGTGTTTAGAGGAGATTCATCAATAACATGAACCTTATGGGCAACATTGTAGATTCATATTTAACAATAATAAAAGAAACTGTGGAAAATGTTGGTTTGATATCAAATAGATTACAGTGAAGGCTGACTGTTGTACATCTCTGATTCGAGAGGCAACGTCAGTGGTAAACATTTCAAAGCCACCCTTTGTTCCGATCCACACAGCTGCTGATTGAGAGCTCAGGTAGGTTAAGAGAAAGTTTGCAACAGACGAAACAAATGGCGCAAAACAACCCGCAAAGCACGTTTGTTGACAATAACCCACGTACCTTATGTTAAGTGTAGAAAAATATCGAAAGATCACAAGAATATCTTGCTCTGTGCTCGAAGTGTCTCTTAATATTGTTGTTCATTCCTGCTACCCCCTCTGCTGCTGCTTTGCATTTATATCCCTGCCGAGCATCTCCGCCGCCTCCTATTGGCCGAAGCAAAACGTGACCAGCCCACGATGAAGAGATGATGGAGGCACGCTCTCTGTGGCTGCAGCGGTGGACAGAGCAGATAGCAGCCACCTACACCTAACAGAAAGCCTCTTAACCCCCATTGATTCAGCAGAGTATGAATAAAAGACCCGGTAATTAAGACGGCACGACAAACTGCGTTTAAAACGAGACGCACGCTGTAGAAAAAGGCCCTGTTTGAGTGGGAACAACCAAAACCTTAGTGGTAAGCAAACGGTGCGCCCCCTAGTGTCTGATACCTGGCTGTTTAACCCCTTTTTCTTGTACGTTTTTCTTGTTTAAAAAAAAGAAAAGAAATCGTAATAAAATGTAAGTAATAAAAAAAATATCTTGGTATTTAAACAGTAAGCTTATTTGATCTTATTTAAGATTGCAATAATTGAATACATTTCTTGCTTAGAATTTCAATAATTATTCAATAGATATCTTACTTAACATTTTATAAATAAATAAAAACTATTGGTATTTTACTGAAATAAACAAAAAAATCTCAGTAAAAATTAAGTGAAACCAAGTTACTAAAATGTGTGCAATAATTAGATACATTTCTTATATGTTCTGAAATAAATATATAAATAATATAATAATAATATATAAATATAAATAAACATCTTACTTACCATTTATGCAATACACAAATATGTAACATAAAATGTCTAAATGAATACATCTCTTACTTAAAGTTAGTTGACTTAACTAATATCTCACACTGAGTTTAAATAGTAACAAGAGTACAACATTTCTTCATTATAAGTTGTTGATTTTACAAGAAGATATCTCTTAAATGTTATTCAAATTCTAACTATTTTGTTGTCGTTTTCTGCTTGCTCTTTTAATTTTATGGCAAAAACTGATGATACATTATTAAAGTACTTTTAAATACCCAACTTTCTATTTTGAGCCAAACTGCACACACCTTTGAGTAATTTAGTGAGGCCAGTTAACCTTAAATGTCTGTTTTTGCACTATAGGAGAAAACTGCAGTGCTTTACGTGTGCATACACAGGTTGAGCCTGCAAACTCCTCTTAGAAATAGCCCAGCTGAGATTTGAGCCTATGATGTCACTGTGAAAGCCGTAACTCCACCACGCAGCCCCAGATCATTACAGATACTTTAATCATATCTGTGTGTTGATTCTAAAACAAACCAGCAGCAGAATGAGCCGTTCCTGTAGCAGTATAATTTTGAATACATTCTACCATGTACAAAGTAGAAAAATTAAAACCTAAAACTTCTTTCTTTTTTGTGTGACATATTTGAAGGTTTATAGTATAAGGACTGCTGTTCTTTGAAAAAGGGATTCATTTTAGTTTTGTATTTTCTTTAAGATTCTAAGCAAATATTTAAATGATTAACTCAGGTCTTGGCTTACGTTTGCTCCATCTGTGGTTTTACTTGTATAATATTCTGATTGGGGCTTAGGGGACTTGATTAGAAGGTTCCATACTAGGCACCTTCAGTGATTTAATCAGTAGTTTTTTTCTGTTTTCATACCCAATGCAAGCCAACATCTGCTTGAACCCACAGAAAAATCTGCAATGTGGATACCAAAATGTCAAAACATAAAATAGCGTACTTTGAAGGCTTTTAAATACTGGAACAAACTAAAGTTGAGGGATGTCATTCATCTTTAATTAAGCCACGCACACAGTATTACATAAGCACTTAAATGAAAGCTCTGTGGAAAACCTAATTTACCATCACATATGCAAACTGAATATTTCCTAAAGCTAAAGATTATTTGCATTAAATAGGAACTTTGTGGGGAGCTGCGCAGCACAGTGGTTAAGACAGACGCCCCATGTTCAGAGGCCTTCAGTCCTTGCAGCATCCATCCCAGGTTCAACTCTTATTCCTGCAGAATTTTTCGATGTCTCTCCCCCTTTCTGAACTGTCCACTGTCAAATTGGGAACACAAAACCTTTAAAAAATAAACAAGGAACTTTGCATGTTACTAAAATTAACCCAGGGTGGAAACCCACATTTAGAGAAATTAAGCTCTAAACCTTCTACATGTAATCAGAATAATGGAATAAAACCATTTAGCTGAAGAGAAATAGAATAAATAGGGTTTATGGTATAGGAGCCCAAGGTCAGCCAGACTTGTTTTTAAAATATGGGATTAGGTAACAAACAGTAACTAGAGATGAAACATGGATGAGCTCATGGTTTGGTTCCAGTAAACATGAAACAGGTCCGCTGGTATAGAGTTGCGACGTCAGTGACCCGGTGAATTGGTAAACTGTTAATTTTAGACATGTTTGGAAAGTAAACAACGGAGATTCTGTGAGTCTGAGACCTGCATAGCAACAGTAAGAATCACGTCAGTCAACACTCCAAGTTGGTTTTTACTCATTTAACCGTCAGACAGCCCAGAGCTAGCATGTTGTTATGTTGTTTACTGCAGACTGTGTTGCTTTTAGAAGAAAAGCTTCTTCTTCCTTGTCCATGGTGCCTCACACATATACGAAGCCATCCCAATGTGATGATGAGTCCTTTCAACATTTCATCACGTTACAACCACAAACCTCTCTTAATTGTAGAGTGGAAAGAAAATAATACCGTTTTCTCTAATTTTACAAATAAAACTCTGCCATGCATTTGCATTCAGTCCCCTTTTCACGGATTGAATAAGTTCCGGTACAACAAAAAGTGACTTATTACATCTTGTGTAGTTTCATCTCAGTATAAATCTAGCTGTTCTGTAAAGACCTCAGAGGTTTGTTGAAGCAGCGTTTTTCCTCAAGGTACACTGCCCTGTATGTTTTAGATATGGCTCTGCTTCAGCACATGCACCTAATTTCAATTGATCGCCGACTAACAGGCTTTTACTGAACTGCAGCCATCTGAAGCAGGCGTGTTGAAGCAGGGAACCGTCTAAAAAAGAAAAAGGCAGAGCAGTGTGCTTGGAGGACCAGGGTTGGGAAATGCTGTGTTAGAGAACATTAGGGAACATGAAGACACAGAGAGAAAGTTGTGGCCACCCACTTAAACTGACAAGGCAAGGAACACGTCAGCCAGAGAAAAAGACAAGAGGTTTGTGGTAACTGAAGGAGCTACAGAGATCCAGACCAAAGGTGGGAAAGTCTGCTGAAAAAACAACTAATTATTGCCCACAAATATGTCTTTTAGGGGACATTAAAAGAAAGCCAGAAGAATGCCCAATTACTGTTTACAATTACTCCCACAAGCTATGTTTGGGGGGCACAGCAAACATGTGGAAAAATGTGTTCTGGTTCACATTTAGCATACATGCAATATTTTTGTATGAAGGAAAATTCTACTGCTCACCACCCTAAACACACCCTCTTCATGGTGAAACATGGTGGAGGCAGCATTATGCTATAGGAAGGCTTTTCTTCAGCAGGAACAGGGTAGCTGGTCAGAGTTTATGGCACTCTTAGCCCTTTTGGAAGGTCTGTGCTCTCTCTAATATATCTTTATTTATTAACATTTGTCTCCATCACGGGCAGCATAGTGGCGCAGTTGGTAGCACTGTTGCCTTGCAGCAAGAAGGTCCTGGGTTTGAATCCCTGCCTGGGGTCTTTCTCCATGGAGTTTGCATGTTCTCCCTGTGCATGCGTGGGTTCTCTCCAGGTACTCCGGCTTCCTCCCACAGTCTAAAAACATGCCTGTTAGGTGAATTGGTCTCTCTAAATTGCCCTTAGGTATGAGTGTGTGTGTGTATGGTTGTTTGTCCTGTATGTCTCTGTGTCACCCTGCGATGGACTGGCGACCTGTCCAGGGTGTACCCCGCCTCAAACCCCTTGGCCACTGGAGACAGGCACCAGCCCCCCTCAACCCTGCATTAGGATGGACGGGTATAGAAAATGGATGGAAGGATGTCTCTATCACACATTTAAACACCAAAAGCTGAATATAGGTCTTGCTGACAGGAGGAAGAATTGTTCTGTTACCTTCTGAGACTTTTATATGTATCGATATTTTTACATGATTTTCTCAACTCTGTTGCAAGTTCAGTCTTTCAATTTCCTTTTTTTGCTACCTCCGTATTAGGCATTACAATTGGGAGCTTTTCTATTTGTCTAGAGAAGTGGTTCCCAACCTGTTTTCCTCGAGGACCCCCTTGCCTGTGTCTGAGACAAGCCTGGACCCTCCAACCTAACTCCAACCCACATACACGCATTTAAAGTGATCATTTACAACCTTTTATTTGCAAAAGGTTAAACAGCAATTGGCTATATAGAGAATTTCATTTTTGTCTTTTGGATTTTTAATAATAATAATCTTTATAAAGCGCTTTTCATACAAAACAAAATGCAGTTCAAAGTGCTTTACAGAATAAAAATGACCCCCCTCCCCCCAATCCTATCCCCATGTTTAAACATTAAAATAGAAAATAAAATGGACACTGGGCCGAGTACAGATGAGTCAGGTTAGGTAAGGAAACGGCATCAAGGGATCAGATCAACAGCAGCAGCCGAGGCACTGACCCAGGGCGTCCAGAGGAGGGGAGGCCGGGACCCTGACCTCCACCCAAGCACCACCTGGAGAGCATCCATGGCAGCCACAGCTGACCACCACTCCTGAGGCAGAGGGCTCCCACAGGGGAAACACTGTCTGGAACGATGTGTCTATATTTTTATTATCCGTGTAAAACAGGCTAACATATTAAAATACACAAATAAATAGATTGGTAGATAGGTAGGTAAATAAATAAATAAATAAATAAATAAATAAATAAAATTAACCAGATAAATACAAGACCAAGTAGTAAAACACTGATCGATAAAAGCAAGTAAAACATGAAAAGAATATAATATAATGATACATTTAAAAAAGGTAATATTTACAAATAGAATTTGTGTAACCTCCCAACGTCTACAACATTGTTCAGATTCTAAACATTGTTATTTTATTTTTTTTATTTCAGCATTTCAATTTCCTCACCTTTAATACGAGAAGCCTGGGCACAGGACCTGGGCTCAGATGTTTCAGAGGAACTTTGGGACAAAGCTATATCACCTATCTACTTCTGCTCTGTTAACATTTGGTACATACTGATACAAATAAAAAAGGTTCATTGGCTTTTTTACTCTAATATTGAACCATATACGTCCCTCAATATCCTCTGTGTGATTGGGTTTGGGATTTCATTTTCATTTTGTGCTGGTTCTGACCACTGTTAACTGAATTTTGGATATCCATTTCATTTTCTAGATCATACTACTACACCAATCCTAGTCAAAACCTGATAATATGTGGAAGTTCTTTGGACTCAGGTAAATATTTGCTCTATGTTCAGGTACATTTCCCGTGTATTTCAGCCCAAAATACAACTAGGAAATGATGACAGAATTACTGTGCAGCAGCTCCAACTGTCCAGATGCAGTCCAGCTGTTCTATGAAGTATTCACTCATGAATGATCAATCATCTATGTGCGCTACACTACAAAACTGGAGAGCTCTTTCCGTGACAGACTGCTACATCTTAGATGCACAAAGGAGCGTTAGCACAGCTCTTTCCTTCCATCGGCTGTAAGACTGTATAGCCATCACTGCTCCCAAACTCAAACTCAAAAAGTGTTTAAAGCCATGCAATTGTTTCCACAGTTTACATTTAGTGTGATGTTTGTTTTCTTGTATCCACAAATATTCATGCACATTTTGTGCCTTTAAAAAAAGGGATCCTATTTAGTTGCACATTTCTTTGAATCTGAGTATGCTATTTTTTATTAGTGGCACAATGTGGTGGACCACTAGGGGACTCTACTCATACCTGGACTACAGGATGTTATTGTTTTTTTTTAATTGCATTTTTTTAGCTGAAAATTTTCTCTTTAACGTATAACCTCCTTTAAATAAATAATTCTAACCTTTGTGTGAATTTTAGTGCTTCTATTTGCTTGTTACTTTGCTGCTTGTACACCTGATTTTTTTCCACTGAGAGACAATAAAGGCTATCTCAATTCTTTTATTGTACCTTGAGTTGGTCTATTAAGAGAAATCCCAACAGAACGTGTGATGATTTGTGGTTTCAACCGGACAAAATGTGAAAAGGGGGTATGAATAACTTTTGCAAGACACTGAATGAAGACACGTCAGAGATGAAAGCAGTTACTGAATGCTCTTAAGTGAAGAATAAAATAAGAATAGAAATGCTTTCTAAAGTTGTCTGAAAGTATTATTTAGCCAAAGTGTTTCTTTTTACTTCCCAAAGTTTAGTGCTTAAAAGTTAACCACAAAACAAAGCTAAAATGTAAACCATACTTCATTTCTTTCTTTTTGTCATATACATGACCATACCTTCGTATAAAACACTTCTTGAATAACAAAAATGTTAGCTGCAAAAAAGCAAACTATGTTCGCTTTCATAGCCTAGTAGCAGGTCAGTAGGATTTCACATATTATGGCTCCTGAAGAGCCAAGCAAAACATATGCAGTAGTATATGTTCTTCCTGTCTAGCAGAAATTGTGGCCTGTTCCCCTGGCAGCTTCCTCTGTGTTGCAGACCGAGATGTAAAAATAAAAGTGCGAGAACAGTGTTTCCACCTTGATTCTGGAAAGCTTCTGATTTTTATTTTGTTTTTACCAATAAGGTTGTCAAGTAGAAAAGGTGGTATGTTGGAAAAGAAATTCAAATATGTGTTCAGCTATGACATGGCTCTTTATTTGCACTTTAAACTTCCAGTTACATGTGTGTGAGACATGATTAAGACTTGAGAAATAAATGTATTAAAAATGTATTTTACTGAATAAAAAAAAAGCTCCCAACAAGAGACAGATGTTGGCTCTGAGTCTCCAGGGGTTCTGTGGAGGTCTCCCAGGATATCCAGGCTATGAAAACAAGCTAAGAACATAAACATCTAATGTTAACCGCTCACAGTGAGGAAACTCAAAAACCATGGATACCATGCTATCTTGTCGTCTTTGTCAGACTGTGACATCTAGCGGCTAAAAAAAATGAATTAAATTATTAGTTTTTGTCAAAATCTGTTCAACTGTTCGAAAGGATTATTCAAAATGTTTGAAAATAAGGTTATGTGAAAATATAAAAGTGGTTAACAGCTTACTGCAGTAGAATAGAGAGACCAATTCGCAACGCTTGTCGTCTCAAGACACTTTACAGGAAAAGTAATTTCAATTCAGACATACATACATTCCAATTAATCCTTCAGTTTATTATTCCAATCAATTTAAATGTTTTCTGTCTAAGGAAACTCAGCAGATTGTATTGAGTCCAAGAGATCAATCCTTTATTCTCCCACAGAAGGAAAATTCAGCTGTAACAGCTGCAAAAGTGACAGATAATTGAAGTATTTAGATTCCCACAAAATCACAAATTATAAAATACAGAATTAAGAATAATATATGTACAGTAAGGACACAATTACTAAACTAAAGTGGGCTACTGTGCAGTTATTAAAAATAAAAATGCCATACTCAGATTTGAATTATACCACTGAGCAGGATCATTAAAATAAACATTTAAAGAATGTGTATTTGGGCATTAAAAAACAACAAATTATTTACAAGAAGTTAAAAAATATAAAATGCGCAAACAAAGATGTGCAAATAACAGTAGCAGAAATGTTGTTTGAAGCGAGAAAAATGGTGGAAATTACAGCAGAGATGTAAACATTTATTGAATATGTTGGGAGCAGTGATGGTTGTAGAGTCTAACAGCTACTGGGAGGAAGGACCTATGATAACGTTCCTTCATGCACCTAGGATGCAACAGTCTGTCACTGAACGGGCTCTCAAAATACCATCTCAGAATAGAACATGTAGATCTTATCTCAGTCAGAGTACAGCCTAATTCCTACCGCCCAGTCCACTCTAACATCCACTCCACTGCAAACCTTGTTGGTTTTGTTATCTTTATCTGGGTCCCCTAGATCTCTTTGTTGACATGTAGCCCAGATTTGATGACCTCGTTGACTTTTTGCACCGACAGTAACAAGACTACTTTCATGGAAAGGGTGGCGGCGGAAACCCAGCAGAAAAAAAACAACGGTTTTAAGAAATACAGCGTTAAGAGATGTGCTATTCTTTCCATTTAGACTCTTTAATAGTCAGGAACAGCTGTGAAATCCTTGTGAGAAGCCATGTCGTTCTGTCTTTTCAGTTCTTTTTTTCTCTGCAAACAGTAAGCAAATCAGAATCTAGGTGTGGGTGAGTTGGTCCAATCGGTTTATGTTCATGGTCAAAAGGAGGTGGAGTATGGGGTGTAAACAGTTTATATACATATACAGTGGCTTGCAAAAGTATTCGGCCCCCTTGAACTTTTCCACATTTTGTCACATTACAGCCACAAACATGAATCAATTTGATTGGAATTCCACGTGAAAGACCAAAACAAAGTGGTGTACACGTGAGAAGTGGAACGAAAATCATACATGATTCCAAACATTTTTTACAAATAAATAAGTGAAAAGTGGGGTGTGCGTAGTTATTCAGCCCCCTTTGGTCTGAGTGCAGTCAGTTGCCCATAGACATTGCCTGATGAGTGCTAATGACTAAATAGAGTGCACCTGTGTGTAATCTAATGTCAGTACAAATACAGCTGCCCTGTGACGGCCTCAGAGGTTGTCTAAGAGAATGTTGGGAGCAACAACACCATGAAGTCCAAAGAACACACCAGACAGGTCAGGGATAAAGTTATTGAGAAATTTAAAGCAGGCTTAGGCTACAAAAAGATTTCCCAAGCCTTGAACGGGATGTTCAAGGCTTGGGAAATCTGTTCAAGTGATCATTCAGAAATGGAAGGAATTTGGCGTCCAGAGATCTACAGCTCAGGTGGGGGAATCTGTCCATAGGACAACTATTAGTGGTGCACTGCACAAAGTTGGCCTTTATGGAAGAGTGGCAAGAAGAAAGCCATTGTTAAAAGAAAACCAGAAGAAGTCCCGTTTGCAGTTTGCCACAAGCCATGTGGGGGACACAGCAAACATGTGGAAGAAGGTGCTCTGGTCAGATGAGACCAAAATGCAAAACGCTATGTGTGGTGGAAAACTAACACTGCACATCACTCTGAACACACCATCCCCACTGTCAAATATGGTGGTGGCAGCATCATGCTCTGGGGGTGCTTCTCTTCAGCAGGGACAGGGAAGCTGGTCAGAGTTGATGGGAAGATGGATGGAGCCAAATACAGGGCAATCTTGGAAGAAAACCTCTTGGAGTCTGCAAAAGACTTGAGACTGGGGCGGAGGTTCACCTTCCAGCAGGACAACGACCCTAAACATAAAGCCAGGGCAACAATGGAATGGTTTAAAACAAAACATATCCATGTGTTAGAATGGCCCAGTCAAAGTCCAGATCTAAATCCAATCGAGAATCTGTGGCAAGATCTGAAAGCTGCTGTTCACAAACGCTGTCCATCTAATCTGACTGAGATGGAGCTGTTTTGCAAAGAAGAATGGGCAAGAATTTCAGTCTGTAGATGTGCAAAGCTGGTAGAGACATACCCTAAAAGACTGGCAGCTGTGATTGCAGCAAAAGGTGGTTCTACAAAGTATTGACTCAGGGGGCTGAATAATTACGCATCCCCCACTTTTCAGTTATTTATTTCTAAAAAATGTTTGGAATCATGTATGATTTTTGTTCCACTTCTCACGTGTACACCACTTTGTTTTGGTCTTTCATGTGGAATTCCAATAAAATTGATTCATGCTTGTGGCTGTAATGTGACAAAATGTGGAAAAGTTCAAGGGGGCTGAATACTTTTGCAAGCCACTGTATATATTAGGGGTGTATATTGGTAAAACTCAGGCGATAAGATATGTACCGCGATACAGGGGAGACGATATATCACGATACTACAAGTAAGATGAAAAATTTGGGTGTTTTAAAACTGAATTTTGCAGAACAACTGACACAGCATTTTGACCATTCCAACCCTTTTCATACTTTAACACATCCAGTTTTATCAAAACATCTAGCTGGTCCACTGGAACAAAGAAGGTGAAAACAGCCACCAACTATCAGTCATACTTTTATATTTACTACAAAAATGTCTGTCATCAATATTGGTTACATTCAAATCCTAAAAATAAAATTTAAAAATCTATATATTTTTTGAATATCAATACAATATCTGGAAATAAAACATCACAAATATCACAGATCGCCCCCTCACTTCAATAATCCTGAAGTAGCATATATTCAATGTAAATAAAAAATGTCCGACTGTTTAATTTCAAATACCCTCAGGTGGAGGCATATGGCTTTTGATGTTGCCAGAATAAAACATCTATTAAAACTGCAATTGTTATGCATCATAACAAGTTTTATTGTTGTTATAATGTCTGTCTTTCCCAGATTGCAAAGAAAACCCAGTTAAGCACAATGAGGAACGTTCTGGACTTCCTCTAAGATGATTCAAAGATGTTTTTCCAAAGCTATTGGTTCCAGAACATGCTTTTTTCTCTTTTGAAATACTTGTGGTTGCTTTATATTTCTACACTCAGCTCGTGACTGTGGCTCGCTAGGTACAGTAGTAGGCTTGTAATCAGAGGGTTGTAGGTTTTATTCCAGCTTCCGCTTGTCACATGTTGATGTCCCCCTGGGCAAGGCACATAACCCGAAGCTGCTTACCGATCTGTGTATCGTATGAATGTGTGTGCGTTTATGAGTGTGAATGGGTGAGTGTGGCTCCAGTGTAAAGCGCTTTGAGTGGTCAGTATGACCAGAAAAGGGCTACATAAGTTCAGTCCATTTACCTTTTACACTCTCCCCATTTTCAACCCTCCATGTTTTATGTCATGATGCAATATAGTAAATATACATTCATATGAAAAACATTGTTCAAAACATCTTCAGAGTAATGCATCCCTGCAGCCATTATTTGCAGAACCGTGCATGGTGTCTTTCAGAAAGGCACTGACTCTAAAACAGTAAGGTGGAAGGATTTCAACAACTTGACTAGAGTCAACTTATGGAGAATTAAGAGCTGCAACCATTGTGCAAATGTGGTAAAAGGTAATATTTTCCTGGATGAGAACCCTCATCAGTATTGGATTTGGATGAGACATTTTGCAAATTGTAGCGCCACAGGTGTAGTTTGCAGAGGTGGGGATGGGTGAGGAGATGAAGCCAAAAATAGCTTTGTTTCTCTGTTGCTTATTTGCATGCTAGTCAATGGGAATATGCTCTCCTTGCAGTGTTAACAGTGTACTACTGTGATGCTGGTAAAACCAATCTGGCTCCATGTGAAAAGGTAATTGCCCCTTAAGGTGTTAACGATGACTGGTGATGAGTCGTTTCCATTGCTGTGAAGGATTTTTTAAAAATTTGGGTTTAGCCACGTTGGAGGATTTTATGAGTGGCCTAATTGATGACATGCCACAGCATTTCCACTGGATTGAAGTCCAGATTTTAGGTCACTCCAAAACCTCTATGCCAACTTGCCCAGGCCCTGAAGTAGCAAAGCTGCCCCAGACCATAACACTACCTCCTCTGTTTAACTTGGTATGATGTTGTTTTTCTAAAATCTGTTAGTTTTATGCCAGGTGCAACATGACACACACTTCTTCCAAGTTGCTATTTTCAGTCACCAGATGTTTTTGCTATAAGACTTTCTCATGGATGCATGGAGTCTTGGATATTTTTATCCTTAGCTGAGGCAACTGAGGCCTGCAGTGCTTTTGATGTTGTCTTTGGTTCGTTTCTGACCTCCTGGGTTAGTTGTGGATAGGTTTCTGGAGTAATTCTGGTAGGAAAAATGCTATATTTTCCCACAAGTGTCGGTGCCTATTAAGATGCAGTAAAATTGTTTCTTCAATCAGTAAAAACGTATGTCTCAATTTGCTAAATGCGCAATTTGTGCCATATACTGCAGTGTCTGTCCACCACCAAGCTGCTCAGGCATTGCTGAATCAACAACTCATACTCAAAGTGACCATTTGTAATTTCTTGAGAAAATAGTTGCTAATCAAGTCTGTGAGCATTTAAACAATAATGAGCTGTTTGAAGAGTTTCAGTCAGGTTTTAGAGCTCATCATAGCACTGAAACAGCACTGGTGAAGGTTACTAATGATATTCTCATGGCCTCAGATAATGGACTTGTGTCTGTTCTGGTTTTGTTAGATCTCAGTGCTGCTTTTGACACAGTCGATCATAATATTCTCTTAGAAAGGCTTGAACATGTTGCAGGGATCAAAGGAACAGCACTAGGCTGGTTTAAGTCATATTTGTCTGATAGATTCCAGTTTGTTTATCTAAATGATAAATCATCTTCACTCTCAAGGGTTACTTGTGGAGTTCCACAGGGTTCTGTGCTTGGAATTCATTTTATATGCTTGAGATTGGTAAAATCATTAGACAGCATGGGATCAATCTCCACAGCTATGCCAATGATACACAACTATATTTATCCATAAATCCTGATGAACCCAGTCACTTAGATAGATTACAGGCATGTCTGGAAGACATAAAAACATGGATGACCCTAAACTTTTTGCTTTTAAATTCTGACAAGACAGAAGTTGCTGTCTTTGGACCAGAAGTTCTTAAACAGAAACTGATTAGTCAATCACTTCATCTGGATGGTATTAAATTGGCCCCCAGTAATAACATTAAGAACCTCGGCATTATTTTTGACCGAGACTTGACATTTAAATCCCATAGTAAACAGGTTTCTAGGATTTCCTTCTTTCACCTCCGGAATATTGCTAAAATTAGAAACATCCTGTCCAGGAGTGATGCTGAGAAACTAGTCCATGCATTTGTTACCTCAAGGCTGGACTACTGTAATTCTTTACTATCAGGTAGTCCACAAAATGCCATTAAAAGCCTTCAGTTGATCCAAAATGTGGCAGCAAGAGTTCTGATGAATATTAAAAAGAGAGATCACATTTCTCCTGCTTTAGCTTCCCTTCATTGGCTCCCTGTTAAATCCAGAATATAATTTAAGATCCTCCTTCTTACATATATAAAGCCCTTAATAATCAGCTCCACCGTACATCAGAGATCTAATTGTTCCGTATGTTCCTAACAGAGCACTTCGCTCTCAGACTGCAGGTTTACTTGTAGTTCCTAGGATTTCTAAAAGTAGAATGGGAGGCAGATCTTTTAGTTATCAGGCTCCTCTCCTGTGGAACCAGCTCCCAGCTTTAGTCCGTGAGGCAGACACTCTGTTTACTTTTAAGGGCAGGCTTAAAACTTTCCTTTTTGATAAAGCTTATAGTTAAAGTGGCTAAGGTTATCTTGAGCTATTTCTGTAGTTATGCTGCTATAGGCTTAGACTGTTGGAGGACAGACTTACCAATTTTCTTCACTCTGCTACCTCCTTTTCTCCTACTACTCTCCAGTTGTATTACAGTACATTATGTTATTTTGTTATTAACTTTGTGTTCTCTGGGTTTTTTTCTCCATAGAAGATATATCTGGTCTGGCTGCAATGCCCTCGGGCAATGCCCGAGCTCAGATCCAAGCGGCTTTGGCTTGGCGGATAAGTGATCGGGCAGCCGGGACCTCTACTTCCGGTTCCTGTTGGGAGAATAAGGGAGGTTGGTAGCCGTTGCAGACCTCGAATTTTGAAAATTTTCAATATTGAAGACACCTGGTGCCAAATTCTAATCAGCTAATTAACTCAAAACAACTGCAAAAGCCTTTAAATGGTATCTCAGTCTAGTTCTGTAGGCTACACGATCATGGGGAAGACTGCTGACTTGACAGTTGTCCAAAAGACGACCATTGACACCTTGCACAAGGACGGCAAGACACACAAGGTCATTGCTAAAGAGGCTTGCTGTTCAGAGAGCTCTGTGTCTAGACACATTAATAGAGAGGCGAAGGGAAGGACAATATGAACTGAAATGAAGAAGAGCCAATGAACTGAACACATTCTTCAACAGGTTCAGTTCAGGAACTAGCTCAGCATCCCCCTCTCTTGTTCCCAGCCAAACAGACATCGCACTCTCCTCTGATCAACAGCTTTCCTGTTTAACCTCGGATGTTTCATCCTTCTCCTCAGGCATGGGCTCTTCTGATTCCACAAGTTTCCCTTCAACCAAGTTAGGAAATGCTACCTTTGCTTCTCCCTCCCACTTGTCTGTCTCCAAAAGTCAGGTGAAGAAGCAGCTGGAGAAAATGAACCGGAACAAGGCTGCAGGTCTAGATGGTGTCAGCCCCAGAGTCCAGAAGGCCTGTGCAGAGCAGCTCTGTGGGATTCTGCAGCACCTCTTCAACCTTAGCCTAACTTAGAAGAAGGTTCCAGTGTTGTGGAAGACATCCTGCCTTGTTTCAGTACCAAAGAGAACCCACCCATCAGTCATCAAAGACTATAGACCTGTTGCCCTGACATCCCACATCATGAAGGTCCTGGAGAGACTCCTGTTGGCACCCCTGAGTAAGCAAACAAAAATGTATCAGGACCCGCTGCAGTTTGCTTATCGCTGTGGAGTTGGAGTTGAAGATGCCATTATCCACCTGCTTCAACCAACCCACTGTCATCTGGAAAAAGCAGGCAGCACTGTGAGGATCATGTTCTCTGATTTCTCCAGTGCATTTAACACAATTCAGCATGATTTGCTTTGTCAGAAAGTTATGAAGACACAGGTGGAGCCCTCAACAATAGCCTGGATCAGTGACTACCTGACAAACAGACCACAGTTTGTGAGACTGAAGAATTGTCAGTCAAACCAGGTTGTCAGCAGCACAGGAGCACCACAGGGGACCGTACGCTCACCATTCTTTTTCACTCTGTACACCTCAGACTTCCAGTACAAATCAGAGACCTGTCATCTGCAGAAATACTCAGATGACTCTGCAATTGTCGGGTGTATCAGAGATGGACAAGAAGCTGAATACAGAGAGCTAGTGGACCGCTTTGTGACATGGTGTGGAAACAATCGTCTTACCTTGAATGTGAACAAAACAAAGGAGATGATTGTAGATTTCAGAAGAAACAGGGATAAATCAAACACTGTTTCCATCATGGGAGAAGAAGTGGAGGTGGTTGAGGAGTATAAATACCTCGAAGTTCACCTTGACAACAGACTGGACTTGAGACTAAACAGTGAAACCGTCTACAAGAAGGGACAGAGCAGACTGTACTTCTTGAGGAAGCTTAGGTCCTTCAAGGTTAGCAGCCAGATGCTGCAGATCTTCTACAAGTCTGTTGTGGAGAGTGTAATCTCTTCAGCCATCATCTGTTGGGGTAGCAGCATCAGAGCCAGGGATTTAAAAAGGCTAGACACCTGGTAAAGAAGGCTGGTTCTGTTCTGGGGATGACTGTGGAACCTCTGGAGATGATGAGAGATCACATTTCTCCTGTTTTAGCTTCCCTTCATTGGCTCCCTGTTAAATCCAGAATATAATTTAAGATCCTTCTTCTTACATACAAAGCCCTTAATAGTCAAGCTCCATCATACATCAGAGATCTAATTGTTCCATATGTTCCTAACAGAGCACTTCGCTCTCAGACTGCAGGTTTACTTGTAGTTCCTTGGATTTCTAAAAGTAGAATGGGAGGCAGATCTTTTAGTTATCAGGCTCCTCTCCTGTGGAACCAGCTCCCAGCTTTAGTCCGTGAGGCAGACACTCTGTTTACTTTTAAGGCCAGGCTTAAAACTTTCCTTTTTGATAAAGCTTATAGTTAGAGTGGCTAAGGTCATCCTGAGCTATCTCTGTAGTTATGCTGCTATAGGCTTAGACTGCTGGAGGACAGACTTACCAATTTTCTTCACTCTGCTACTTCCTTTTCTCCTACTACTCTCCAGTTGTATTACAGTACATTCTGTTATTTCGACTGTTAACTTTGTTTTCTCTCAGTGTTTTTCTCTCCATAGAAGATATACCTGGTCTGGTATCCTGCTTGGCTGGAATGCCCTGTTGGACGGGGGCATCGACTGGGATGATCCTCCCAGTAACTGAACATCCACTGTGTCCTGTTATCAACTTTTTACTTTCTGTAACATAGAAAGTTCTCTTATATCAGATCTTCTGTTCCTTCTGTGTTTCTGCTCTGTCTTCTCAAACCCCCAGACGGTCGTGGCAGATGGCCGCTCCTACTGAGCCTGGTTCTGTTGGAGGTTTCTTCCTGTTAAAGGGGAGTTTTTCCTCTCCACCGTCGCTACATGCTTGCTCAGTATGAGGGATTGCTGAAGGATTGCTGTGGTTGGAAAGTCTGCATCAACGGGGCCCAACCTCATGCCAATGACTGACGCAATCTGCTGGGATTCCTTAAATAAGAAACTTTTTAACTGATTGGAATGTTTGTATAAATGTATTGAAATGACTTCTTGTTAAGTGCCTTGAGATGACATCTGTTGTGAATTGGTGCTATATAAATAAACTGAATTGAATTGAAGACTGTTTTAAAGAACAGAGTGTTAGGTTTTTCACATGGCACACAAAAAAGAACATACTTATTGTTGGTGTTCATTTGTAAATATGTTCCACTTTGAATGAGCGGTCCTGTTTCTTTGCTTGTCATATTAACAACTGCCACTAGGTGGTAGCATCCTTCAATTTAATGGGAATATTTGTCACAAACAGAGATGGGAACAAAAAGATAAGCTTTTCCATGTTTTAAACCATTGTCATACATTTGAAATTTATCATTTCTAAAAGGTATTTTGCAAAAAATAAAAATCAAGCTAGCCAAAGTCATCCACTGCATAAAACTGGTAATAAACACCTCTTTACAAATTTGAGACCTGTCTCATTACTCTTACAATTTTCCAAAATGTAGAAAAACATTATGATAACAGACTGGACCTTTTTCTTAGATAAATATAAAACAGATTAACTGCACTAGCACTTATAGATGCAATGAAGAATGTCACTGCTTCACTGGCTCAAAGACTAAATACAATTGATTCATTCACATAAAAAAGGCTTTAGACACCATAAATCATAACATCTTACTTATGAAACTTTAGCAGTACAGAATTAGAGGAACAGTTTTAGAATGGGTGTTATTTGATTATTTGATGGACAGAAAATAATTTATAAAGATGGATGAATTTTGTTCCATATAGATGAAAATGCCTTATGGTGTCCCCCAGGGACACATTTGGGTCCCCCATTGCTTGTTTAACATATTAACAATCCTTGGGAAAGTTTCCATGGGTCTTCAACCCGTATTATTTGTAGATGACACAAATATATTTTGCTTGTAGTGATTTACAATTACCGATAAAAGAGGTCAATATAGAAATGGTTAAAATTAAACGGTGGTTTGACTTTCTAAGGACCAATATAGGTTAACATAACAATAGATGAATAAATTATTTGAAAATTAGATATAGAGCATTAACAAACCAAAGTTTCAAGAAATGTACCTGTATTAAATAAAGCCAAACAGGGTCTGGATTTAGAAAAACTCCCTGTATTCTTTACTGTTAATATTATTTGCATTTTTAAGTTACTGTGCTGAGGTTTGGGGAAAGAAATACAAAAGTATCATTTATCCTCTATTCAATCTGAAAAAAAGCAATAGGGATCATTCAACATGCGGTTTACATAGAACATACTTTACAACTTCACTGTTCTTAGAGTCAAAAGTGCTCAAATTTATGGATTTCATAGAATTACAAGCATTAAAAATAGTTATAAAGGCCAAACACATTCTTTGACCTGAAAACTTTCCAAACATCTTTAGTGAAATAGGTTATCATTTGAGGGGATAAAATAATGTAACATTTATGAAGGTATGCACTACACAAATAAGTTTTTTTTTATATCTGTATCTGGAGTTAAGTTGTGGAATAATTTAAAAGCGGGACTGAATGAATGTTGAAACATAGATCACTTTTAAAAGAAATGTAAAGAATTTCTTTTTACAAGATATTTAGAAAAAGGACTCTGAACTTGGGCGTTTACAATGATACCGGTGTTTGTATTTGTATATATATATATATATATATATATATATATGTTTATGTGTGTACCATTTATACCATTTATATTGTGCAGGGAAGAAATCAGATTTTTATTTTATTCGTCAGGAAACACAATCTACATCAGAAGATGTAGATTGTGGGGTGAAAACATATTGTTTTCTAAAAAGGTGCCTTCCAGGCTGCAGAGCTCGCTTGTCGACACGGCTTCCAAGGCGCAGAGCCTGTTCACCGTAGCAGGCTCGTCCAGGTTCCTGTCCCGGCTCCTTGTCGGTTGTTTCCAGCGCCCCGTCTCTCTCAAGCACCAGTTCCAGTACCCCGTCGCTCCCAGTTCCTCGTTACTCTCCAGTGTCTGTTCCGCCGCCCCGTGGCTTGCAAGTTCCTGACCTGGTGCCTCAGCTTTAAGTCTAATCTCCTTCCAAGGAGATCACAGCCGATCTGTCTCAGGTCCAGGTACCGGCTGTGCCTGCACTCATCCTGGCAATCACCGCTGCAGCTCTCGAGCCTCTAGTGTCTCCTTGTGGGGTTCGAGCGTTTCCTCGTCAGTCTCCAGCTCCAGCGTTTCCTCAGGAGTCTTAAGCTCCATTGTTTCCTCAGGAGTCTTAAGCTCCAGCGTTTCCTCAGGAGTCTTAAGCTCCATTGTTTCCTCAGGAGTCTTAAGCTCCAGCGTTTCCTCAGGAGTCTTAAGCTCCAGCGTTTCCTCAGGAGTCTTAAGCTCCAGCGTTTCCTCAGTAGTCTTAAGCTCCAGCGTTTCCTCAGGAGTCTTAAGCTCCAGCGTTTCCTCAGGAGTCTTAAGCTCCAGCGTTTCCTCAGGAGTCTTAAGCTCCAGCGTTTCCTCAGGAGTCTTAAGCTCCAGCGTTTCCTCAGGAGTCTTAAGCTCCAGCGTTTCCTCAGGAGTCTTAAGCTCCATTGTTTCCTCAGGAGTCTTAAGCTCCAGCGTTTCCTCAGGAGTCTTAAGCTCCAGCGTTTCCTCAGGAGTCTTAAGCTCCAGCGTTTCCTCAGTAGTCTTAAGCTCCAGCGTTTCCTCAGGAGTCTTAAGCTCCAGCGTTTCCTCAGGAGTCTTAAGCTCCAGCGTTTCCTCAGGAGTCTTAAGCTCCAGCGTTTCCTCAGGAGTCTTAAGCTCCAGCGTTTCCTCAGGAGTCTTAAGCTCCAGCGTTTCCTCAGGAGTCTTAAGCTCCAGCGTTTCCTCAGGAGTCTCCAGCTCCAGCGTTTCCTCGTCAGTCTCCAGCTCCAGCGTTTCCTAGTGTCTCCAACTCCTGAGGGGATCAGTGCTGGTCCGTCTTGCGGCACTTTCCTTTTTCTACTGGGTTCCTTGAAATCCCGCCAAAGAAACAGTAAAACAGTAACAGAGGTTCCTAAACGAGTCTCGTGTTCGTGGGCCAGCCATAGACTGTATATAGATGGATGAAGTCTCCGTGATGCCTCCCATAGGTTTCTGAAGAGCAAAAATTAAGCCAACTGGCGAGCCAAGATGGCGCTGTGAGAGGTTCATTTTTCCTGAGCTCGGTATCTAAACTGCGATTTACTGCGGAAGGCAACTCTATACGCGGAACCTTCTACCTTATTTTTGTGGAACTGTATTTTCGGAGACCTATTGGAGATCCTTTTTACAACGTGTCATCAGCAGGGAAGATAAAAAGTAATGTACGAAAAGCGGACGTGGCGGCTGCTAATGGCAATATCCTCAATGCTCTACTCGACAACTGCCACAACTATGCTTCTCCTGCTGACACAGTAACCCTCACAATGGAGGAACTTGAAGACTTTCCTCCTCTCTCCTGCACACCAGAGATACCTCCTACAAAAAAAGGTAAAAATGAAGAGGCTGGCGACATCATCAGAGCTCTACCTCAGCTAATTAATGTGCAGTCTGACGAGTTAAAAATCCTGATAAAAAAAAAAATCAACCCAGATTCTGAATCTGAAAGGAGAGATGGAGAATGTCTCCAAGAAGATAAATGAGGTACAAGAAAAGGTGACATGTCTCGAACAATCTGTGGAGAAAGAAAAGAAGGTTATTGGTGCTGCTGAATCTCGTGTCACTGATTTAGAAAGATATTCCAGAAGATGGAATCTGAAGCTGCATGGGGTGTCCGAGAACACCCCATGCAGGACAAGGACCTTTGTCAGAAAGTCATCCAGATCTGCCGTAATCTGGCGCCAACTGCCCTCGAAAAGTTCCCTCAAGCCACAGACACCGTGCATCGTCTTGGGCCGAAATTAGAAGCGTCGTGATACAGTTTTCATCCCGAAGCTGCAGAGCAGAAATCTGGGCTGCAGCTAAAAATTCGTCCTATCTTCGAGACAACCGACTGCGCTTCACTGAAGAACTCTGCAAAGTCGACAAGGATAACAGAATGAAGTTGTGCCCTCTTGTGGAAAGAGCTCAAAAGGAAGGGAAGGCTGCCTATTTTTTGGGTGGCTGTGCTTTCATAGAAATAAGGACATTTTCCCATAAATCTACGAAGTCAATGCTCATGGTGGAAGTCATATACGTTCCATCAAGTTACACTTTGTTCTCATATTGAGTTTAATATACATTATAGCTGCCTTAAATGCTGATGTTTAAGTCATTTGAAAATGGATACCGTTCTCAGGAATCTGTGGTGTTGTATTGTTGCATTTCTGCTGTGACTGTCGGTTGTTTGCTAAAGTTCAACTCTGTCTTTTTCTATTGTTTCATTAAATGCCAGGGGTTTGATAAATAATTTGAAACGTAAAGCGTTGTTTTTACTTGCCAAAAAGTGCAGAACTGATCTATGTTTTTTTTCCAGGAAACTTATTCTGTTGCTGAAGATGTTTGCTTTTGGAAATCTCAGTGGGGTAACAATGTTTTTTTCTCACACGGTTCACAACATTCAGCTGGGGCATGTACTTTCCTGAATATGTTTACAGGTCGCATCTCGCAAACAGTCACAGATCCAAAGGGTCACTTTATATGTCAGGTTGTAGATTTGCTTAATAATATTTTAATAATTAATATCTATGGTTGTAATACTATTTCTGGAAATAAGGCTTTATTGGAAAAAATAGAAAAAAGAATACTTAGTTTGTTAACCAGTTTCCCCGATGCTTGCTTGTTGTTAGGTGGAGGTTTTGACACAGTCTTAGATGATGTTATGGATAAATGGCCTTCTGGGCAATCTAACAGTGCCAACAAACAGTTAAAACTTTTAATACAGAGATTTAACTTAATAGACATTTGGAGAGAAATGAACCCTAATAATAGATTTTTTTACATGGACCAATAAACAAAGATCTCATTTGTCTCAAATAGATCACTGGCTTATCTCTAAGAAGCTTATAAACAATTCAAACGCTAAAATTCTTTCCACCCCGTTAACAGATCACGATGCAATTGAGATGAAGATTTCCCTTAGCCCTCCTGCTAATCGATTTTCTTAATGCTTATTGGAAACTTAACAGTTCAATTCTTTCTCATGAAGTAATTGAAGATAAGGTTAAAGACTTAATTAGTTCTTTTTGGTCACAGGCGTTAAAAGAAGGATCGTATGGCATGAAATGGGAACTTCTAAAATTTGAGATAGGAAAGTTCTTCAGAAAATACTGTAGTCATGCTGCCAAAAGAAAGAGAGCTGAAGAAGATGAGATCATCTCTACTATCACACTCTTAACTTTCATATGTCCACGTAAACTGTCCCTTCTGGAAAAAGAGACTTTGTGTGAATATCAGGTTAAATTAGATACGCTTTATCAAACTAGGGCTGAAGGTGCATTTTTTTAAGATCCAGAAGGCAGTGGTTAGAAGAGCGTGAGAAAAATTCATACTATTTATTTTACTTAGAAAAACTTCATTTCACACGCAATACGATTAATCGACTAAGTATAGATAGGAATGTGTGTAGTGACTCGAGTCAAATTGCACGTTTTTGTTATAACTTTTATAAAGATCTCTATAACTCTAACTATAATGAAGAGAAGGCTGTTCGCTTTATAGAGTCCATGAAAAATGTTAGCAAAATTAATGACTCGGATAAAAAAAAATTGTGATTGTCCCATTTCCATCCAAGAAGTGACAGATTCAATTGCTACGTTAAAGAACAATAAATGTCCTGGAACGGATGGACTAACCTCAGAATTTTACAAGATATTTTCTGATGACCTGGCTCCCTTCTTATTAAAAGTCTTTGAAGAAAGCCTTGCAAAATGAGTGTTACCCCCTACCTTAACACAGGGTTTAATTACACTCCTCCCCAAACCAAAAAAAGATTTGTTAGAAATAACTAACTGGCGACCAATTAGTCTTCTAAATGTTCATGATAAAATATTGGCTGCCATCTTTGCAAAACGCCTAAAATCAACTTTAGATTGTATAATTGATGAAACACAGTCAGGTTTTATGACCGACAGGCATATTTTTAATAACATACGATTAATCTTAGATACCTGATTATTCGAATCTAGTTGAGGACGACAGCTTCCTTTTTTCCCCTAGATTTTTATAAAGCCTTTAATGAAATTGAACATTCGTTTATTTTTCGTAGTGCAGTCACTACATTATATCCAAATGGCAACAGCACTATTAAATTAAATAATCGTACTTCTCAAAGATTTGAGCTCAAACATGGTATACGTCAAGGTTGCCCCATCTCACCTTATTTATTTCTCCTCTCTGCAACTTTTAGCCATCCATCTAAAAACATAGTAGCTGAAAGGAATGTGTATTGCAAATAGGAATCTCCTGATCAGCCAACTGGCTGATGACACAACCCTTTTTTAAAAGGATTCCTCTCAGGTCTCTGTAGCCTTAGATGCTGTAATAAAAAATTCTGATGCTTCGGGCCTTCAATTCAACTTAAATAAATGTGAATTAATGGCAGTTAAGAATAATGTGTTGACCTCAATATGTAATATCCCAGTTAAAGATACTGTTAATTATTTGGCCATTATTGTTTCTAAAAACCAATGTACCCGATATAGTTAACTCTTATTCCTATTGTAGAAAAAAATTCAAATAAATAATTTATGGCTTCAACGAGATCTCTCTTTAAAAGGCAGAACGCTTCTCTCCAAAGCTGAAGGTCTTTCTAGACTTAATTATTTTGCCTTCTCGTTAGACATTGACAAAAACAAATATAAAAAGATATTGATAGAAGTCTTATAAATTTTATTTGGAAAAACAAAACCCATTGCATGAAAAAAATCTGTTATAATGAATACTTATGTTAATGGAGGTCTAAATTTTCTCGATTTCACCACCTTAAAAAATATGTTAAAAAATACTTGGATTAAACACTGTTTAATAAAACCCTTATCAATATGGCACTTTATTCCTCATTATATGTTTTCCAAAATGGGAGGATTACATTTTTTATAATTATGTAATTATAATATTAAAAGAATTCCAGTGGTTCTCTCTATCACAAGCAAGCATTCCTGGCATGGTCGCTTATTTACAAGCAAATTTTTTCTCCAAATAAGTATTTTATATGGAATAATAGAGACTTATGTTACAAAAATAAATCATTATATTTTTCAATTTTCAATTCAGTTTATTTATATAGCTCAGATTCACAACAGATGTCATCTCAAGGCACTTAACAAGAAGTCATTTCAATACATTTATACAAACATTCCAATCAGTTAAAAAGTTTGATATTTAAGGAATCCCAGCAGATTGCGTCAGTCATTGGCGTGAGGTTGGGCCCCGTTGATGCAGACTTTCCAACCACAGCAATCCCTCAGCAATCCCTCATACTGAGCAAGCATGAAGCGACGGTGGAGAGGAAAGACTCCCCTTTAACAGGAAGAAACCTCCAACAGGATACCAGCAGGATACCAGACCAGGTATATTTTCTATGGAGAAAGAAAACACTGAGAGAAAACAAAGTTAAGAGTCGAAATAACAGAATGTACTGTAATACAACTGGAGAGTAGTAGGAGAAAAGGAAGTAGCAGAGTGAAGAAAATTGGTCAGTCTGTCCTCCAGCAGTCTAAGCCTATAGCAGCATAACTACAGAGATAGCTCAGGATGACCTAAGTCATTCTAACTATAAGCTTTATCAAAAAGGAAAGTTTTAAGCCTGGCCTTAAAAGTAAACAGAGTGTCTGCCTCACGGACTAAAGCTGGGAGCTGGTTCCACAGGAGAGGAGCCTGATAACTAAAAGATCTGCCTCCCATTCTACTTTTAGAAATCCTAGGAACTACAAGTAAACCTGCAGTCTGAGAGCAAAGAGCTCTGTTAGGAACATATGGAACAATCAGATCTCTGATGTATGATGGAGCTTGATTATTAAGGGCTTTATATGTAAGAAGGAGGATCTTAAATTATATTCTGGATTTAACAGGGAGCCAATGAAGGGAAGCTAAAACAGGAGAATTGTGATCTCTCTTTTTAATATTCATCAGAACTCTTGCTGCAGCATTTTGGATCAACTGAAGGCTTTTAATGGCATTTTGTGGACTTCCTGATAGTAAAGAATTACAGTAGTCCAGCCTTGAGGTAACAAATGCATGGACTAGTTTTTCAGCATCACTCCTGGACAGGATGTTTCTAATTTTAGCAATATTCCGGAGGTGAAAGAAAGAAATCGTAGAAACCTGTTTAATATGGTATTTAAATGTCAAGTCTCAGTCAAAAATAACGCCGAGGTCCTTTACGTTATTACTGGGGGCCAATTTAATGCCATCCAGATGAAGTGATTGACTAATCAGTTTCTGTTTAAGAACTTCTGGTCCAAAGACAGCAACTTCTGTCTTGTCAGAATTTAGGAGCAAAAAGTTTAGGGTCATCCATGTTTTTATGTCTTCCAGACATTCCTGTAATCTACCTAACTGACTGGGTTCATCAGGATTTATGGATAAATATAGTTGTGTATCATCTGCATAGCTGTGGAAATGTATCCCATGCTGTCTAATGATTCTACCAATTGGAAGCATACATATGGTGAAAAGAATTGGTCCAAGCACAGAACCATGTGGAACTCCACAGGGTGAGACCTGCTTCAAAAACAATATTTTACTGGTGAAACAACTTCTTAATACTGATGGTCATCCTCTTAGTTATGTTCAGTCCCTTAATCAATTTAATATCCCAGTGACTCCAAAGCAATATGCTGTTGTCTTTGATGCTATTCCCTCAGGGATCCTAATGCTTTTCAGGGGGCATATCCTGTATATTCAGCTCAACCTTCAACTTTGGACCCATTGGACACTCCTGTGGGGAAAATCAGTTTTGCGACGGACTCCCGGAACAATGTCTGTAGTTATGCTGCTATAGGCTTAGACTGCTGGAGGACAGACTTACCAATTTTCTTCACTCTGCTACTTCCTTTTCTCCTACTACTCTCCAGTTGTATTACAGTACATTCTGTTATTTCGACTGTTAACTTTGTTTTCTCTCAGTGTTTTTTTTTCTCTCCATAGAAGATATACCTGGTCTGGGATCCTGCTTGGCTGCAATGCCCTGTTGGACGGGGGGCATCGACTGGGATGATCCTCCCAGTAACTGAACATCCACTGTGTCCTGTTATTAACTTTTTACTTTCTGTAACATAGAAAGTTCTCTTATATCAGATCTTCTGTTCCTTCTGTGTTTCTGCTCTGTCTTCTCAAACCCCCAGACGGTCGTGGCAGATGGCCGCTCCTACTGAGCCTGGTTCTGTTGGAGGTTTCTTCCTGTTAAAGGGGAGTTTTTCCTCTCCACTGTCGCTACATGCTTGCTCAGTATGAGGGATTGCTGAAGGATTGCTGTGGTTGGAAAGTCTGCATCAACGGGGCCCAACCTCACGCCAATGACTGACGCAATCTGCTGGGATTCCTTAAATAGGAAACTTTTTAACTGATTGGAATGTTTGTATAAATGTATTGAAATGACTTCTTGTTAAGTGCCTTGAGATGACATCTGTTGTGAATTGGCGCTATATAAATAAACTGAATTGAATTGAATTGAACAAGAACAGACGTATACGCAACTTATTCCTAGAGAACTGTGTTTGCGTCCCCCATGTTATCTCTTGCTGGAACAATGTTTTTCAAGATTTTGACTGGACCAAAACATGGACTCTCCCTAACCGATTATTATTGGTCAACAAGGTTAAAGAGATCTCGTACAAAATAATCCACCGCTCCTATCCCACAAAATCCTTCCTATCAAGATTGAAAAAGGACATTGACACTGCCTGTACATTCTGTAATTCTGACCCAGAAACTGTTTCCCACTTATTCTGGTCATGTGCTTTTAATGTTGATGTTCTATTTGGATGTACCATATATGAAAAGAAACACAAAGCCAATTTTTTTGTTATTAATCTGTTTTTATTTGTGGCCAAATTTTATATTCACAAATGCAAAGTACTGAAAAATCAACCCCCGTTTTCTGTTCTTAAAAAGAAAATGAAACATTATCTGAACGCCTTATCTTCCTCAAAAAATCTTAAAGCTGGTAAAACCTTGACACTGTTTTCAAACTTTTATATCTTGTCAGCTCTGATATGACCTGGGAAAATATGTATGCTAATGTATAAATCAGGCTATAATATTTGGTTGTTATTTATTTATTTCAGCATGAAAACTGCGGTAGAGCAACTCTGCTACCCTCTTCCATCCAGGCTGTAAATACAATATTAAATCGGTAAGTTAGTATTTAAATTGAAATTATTTATTTAAATGAAATTATTATTAACTTAATGCAAATTTTCACGGATATTTTTAAGTTAGTTATTAATAGTGTATGAGATCTATTTAGTCTATTCATGAGAAACATGATCAAGCTAAGTTAGTTAGGATAGTTCACATATTTATATTAATACTTGTTTGTATTTACACTAATTGTTAGTGATTGTACTACCATGTAGGATCTCCCAGTTAAAAAAACTGTTCCCACAGCTATTGTAGATTAACAACATCTAATATGACTAATTTCGATCCTAGTCAATTCTGCAATGTATGAATTTTACTAATCATTTATTGAGGTCTGGGAAGGAATAAGTTGCACTTTCAGTAAGACACTTGTGTTTCTTTTCATAGATTTTGTTTACCAGGTCACTATGGTTGCATGCCTGTCCTCCACAACAGCCAAACAAAGCAGAAAATGTAAGTACCTGTCTCCATCACTTCATGTAGAATTTTAATAGTATTATACTTTCAACCGATAGGCCACACCTGTGCAACTTCCAGTCATTATGCTAGTTTTTTTCTCCATAGCCATTTGGATCATTGGAGACAGCTATGTCTGACATAGTTCTGAGAGAGCTGAAGAAACCATGGAGGAAACCCCCTAGATGTCCGCCTCTCCTGGTTTGGCTGAGGTGGAAAGGCCTTCTCCTATTTTTTTTCAACTCCCTGTGAGGAAGAGCAGCTCTAGATGTCCTCATCATCAGCTGTGGTGGAGATGACATGGGGGTGGTCAGCAGTGTCCAGTTGGTGAACATGATGAAGGAGGACCTGCACCAGCTTAACCTTCTCCACCCTCAGATGTCCATCATCTTCTCCTCCACCGCCCTAAGGCGTTGATAGAGGGCTGGTGTAAACCCAGCAACAATAGAAAAGGCCAGCAGGTTTGTCAACAGGGTTATGGCTTCTTTTATTCCTAGTTTAAACGGTGCCATCTTTATGCATCCTCACATTAGACATGACCGTCCGGGAATCTTTTTGTCAGACAAAGTTCATTTCACAAATAGGGGAAATGATATGTTTTTAAGTGATATTGCTAATTTTCTTAAAGGCCATCTTGAACGGCAGTGAAAGGCTTCCAGTTAGGGGTGTCGCTGCTTTTGAATCTGGCCTTTTGGACAATTGATGTTAAACCAAAAAGTATAGATACAGCCCTGATTATGTCTAATGTGTTGTTGATGTGTTTTTTTTATTTATTTCAACAAT